>OZ012697.1:4017087-4059621 GCA_963942565.1 Maea johnstoni
AATTACCCCCTTCTCTCTATCTCCTCTCCCCCACACTTCCTCATTCTCTCTCTCTCTCTGTCTCACTAGAGGGCAGCACCAGTGTCTGGTAGCGAAGCCAGGGTTAATATGTCGGTGTCAGCGTGATAATTACCCCCTTCTCTCTATCTCCTCTCCCCCACACTTCCTCATTCTCTCTCTCTGTCTCACTAGAGGGCAGCACCAGTGTCTGGTAGCGAAGCCCGGGTTAATATGTCTGTGTCAGCGTGATAAATTACCCCCTTCTCTCTATCTCCTCTCCCCCTCACTTCCTCATTTTCCAATTCCCGCCCACTTAGCCGACCGCGGCGCCGTGTTGGATTTAACATGTTTATTTGTGGCAGTGTTATTGAATGTGTTAATGTGGGGTCGTCGTTTTTAGGCATTTTCCGTGGTTTTCGGTGGTTTTGGGCCAAGGGTGACAGGCCGAGTGCTCTATCATACTCTCTAGTAATTAAGTTCTTTCGTCTCATTGCATCGCGTCGGGTCTTGCTTGTTTAGGCTCCGTGGACTATCAGCTAATTCTTAATCTAAACTCGTTAGCTCATGTTATGTTAGGATACGGTTGCCATGGATACGGGATGAGGTGATGGCAACAATGAAAAATAACACGCTCCTGGTCTGCATGTCAGAGTGCCACAGGAAAAGTTTTGTCTATAAAAAAAGCCTGACTAATTTGGAAAAATCTTTTGGTTAAAAGCAAATATTTAAAAATATTCAAAGTATTAATGTTACACAGTGCCATAGGAAAAGTTCTATCTATAAAAAAAGCCAGACTAATTTCGAAAAATCTTTCATTATAAAAGCAAATCTTTGCAAATCTTTGAAGGAAAATTGTTGATCAGTAGTCTACACAATGCCCCAGGAAGTTAGATTAATTTTGGATGTATCTTTCTGACAAAAGCATATTTCATAGAATATTTGGAGGAAATATGTTTATATTTCATGGAACTTTATTTTATTAACAACACTCCTTTGAATATTTTGTCAATTCCTTCATTTTTCAAGCATTATTCTATTCTTATACTTCCAATTTTAGTAGGATATATCGAGACAATATTGATATTCATAGATTGATATTTATTTATTGGTTCACATAATACTATGAATTAATGCAATATGTATTATCTTTATTGTAACTTCCTCTGTGCTTTATTGGATTAATTTACCATTTACTAGAGATGGGGATCATTGAGAATTCTACGGTTCGGTTCTCGGTTTTGCTTCTACGGTTCGGTTTTATCACGTTTTCCTAAGCGGTTTATTAATGACATTTCTTGGATACGAAACTACGCAATGGAATGTGTGGCTGAACTTGCCTGAACTGGAAAGTTCTTGAAAGTTCCTATATACTAGCTCCCTGGGCACTTTCTCTACGCTCAGATGGCTTCTGAGCATAGTGAAAGTGGGCAGGGTACCAGACTTGAGAGATTTTGAAATGGCTGTTTGATCGTCGCGCTTGGCAGACATTGTGAGGCCAGCGAGGAGGTAGGTGCTGACAGTTTTATTACGCCTCCAGGAACCCTGTGCATGCATAGAAAACCGAACCGTGTAGAGGGAGGTCCGGTTTTTGACTGGTTAACCGCAATGCTCAGGCCGGTATGAACCGGTTCCAGGTTCCCGGTCCCCATCCCTACCATTTACCCTTCATATAGTTTCTAGCTTTTCATTTTTCCCGTGGGGGGACATGCATATTTGTAAGCAAAAACTGACATTCAAGTTATGACTTTTTTGATTGTTTATTGTTGTTTTTGTTCCTGACTGGTTCTATAATTCCTCTTCAGTCTTTTTTATTAAAGTTGATGAGAGTTATTTTCTAATTTGCCAGACTATGTGTACTCTCCAGATGTAAAGGGCTAACACGCTCACTCAGGTTCGCTCGCGCAAGTATCGTCTGCTTCTCTCATACTTTTGAGAATAACTTGGTTATAAAGCGAACGTTCACAAAATATTTGATGGAGAGTTGTTGTTTGACTTCTTGGTAATATTTCTCCTTAAAATATTTCCCAAAACTTGCTTTCCTCAGTAAAATATCTCCAAAATTGTCAGGCCTGTTTTTGCCGCTCTGAGTGTAAAAGGGTTAAGTGGTACCTAATTCAGTCAATAAGTACAGGCATGGGAAATCACTCTTTCTACTTAACGTCCTCATAAAAGCAAAAACGTGATGATAAATAAACCTCTGCATGAGTTTTTGATTAACCCTTTCATACTTGTAAAGTGTCTCATCAATTGCCGTCTGGACCTTTGACAATTTTAGAAATAACCCAGATCAACTTGACGAGTGTCGTATGGACATGTCATACTTTTGAAAATATCTTTGGAATCAAGCATAAATTCACAAAATATTTCAAGGAGAGTTGTAGATAGAGTTTTTAATAAACAATTCTCCTTCAAATATTTTCTAAATATAACTTCAGTTAGAGAGATATCCCCACAATTGTCAGGCGGTTTTGGCTGCTATGGGCATGAATGGGATAACTTAATTGTTATCAACCAAAAATTCACAAAAAGATTGAAGGAGAGTTATGAGTTGAACTGTTATCAACATTTCTCCTTCAAATATTTTCCTCAAACTCATCAAGTGTCTTCTGGACTAGTGGTCGCACGATTAATTGGAACTTGAGCATTCGATCGTTGCAAAGCCAGCTCGACTTTCTCAGCACAAATTATGGCTTTATTAAATTATTCTAGTGTTTAACTCATTAATGCTCACAGCGGCCAAAAGCAGCATGTCAATTTTGATGAAATATTGCAGGCAAAAGAATATTTCAGAAAATATTAGATGGGGAAATGTTTATCAGGATATTATTAACAATTCCTCGTTAAATGTTTTGTAAAATCATACTTGATTCCATAATTATAGTCAGACGACAATTTCTGTAGGAACCCTTAAGCATTAATGGGATAATATATATTTTTGTTTGTATTTCCAGGAGAAACAGTGCCCATACTTTCATGAAAACTTCCTCAGCTGAAATTATGACTTAATTAAACTATTCAGATGTTTGAAATATTGTTTTATTTGTATTTCCAGGAAGAAGATGCCATCGTCAGCAGGCTACAAGCGGGAATCCCAACGGAACCCTTCACAAAATGGGAGACGGACACAGACCAGGTCCAGGTTGACTATAAAAACCTGAATGAGAAGCCGGGGTCGTCGGCGTGGTTGTCGGGGAAAAAGGTGTGGTTCTCAAGGTCCTCCTGCTGGGGGTCATCTTCTCGCTGGGGATGATCATCGGGTACGTCATCCGACGCAACGTCCACGAGGTCTACATAAAACCCCTCAAGCTCTGCAACATTCCTACAGAAAATCAGGTACGTTCTAAGCGTAACTTTTTTATTCCCTGCAAAGTCCACAAGGTCTACATGAAACCCCTCAAGCTCTGCAACATTCCAACAGAAAATCAGTTACATTCTTAGCTGAACTTTGTAACTAATTTTTTTACTTTTTTTAAACTTTTTTTTAAATTTTTAAAACTTTTTTTAAACTTTTTTAAAATTAAAAAAAATATATTTTTTTTAATTTAAACTTTTTTTTTATGCGATGAGATGTTTTCTTTACATCTTTTTTTGTAAGTTATTACAACATCCCCTGTAACGTCCACAAAGTCTACTTAAAACCCTTGAAGCTCTGTAACATTCCAACAGAAAATCAGGTATGTTCTAAGGAACTTTTTTACGTATGTTTCATTTAGTCTTTTATGCAATGAGAGGTTTTATGGGTTCGTCATTCGACGTGACATCCTCGAAGTGTACAACAAGCCCTTGAAGCTCTGCAACACTCCTACAGAAAATCAGGTATGTTGAAGCAGAACTTCAGAAATCAGGTAAGTTCTTAGCAGATATTTTTTTTACATGAGTTTCGTTTAGTCTTTGGTGCGATGAGAGATATTTTCACGAGTTCACTTTCCACAAAGTGTACATAAAACCCTTGAAGCTCTACAACATGCCAACAGGAAACCAGGTAGGTTCTCTTTTATGCAAGTTTCATTTAGTCTTTCATGCGATGAAAGGTGTCCTTTATATTTTGATTATTGTCAGTTTTGTCAGAGAAATACATTCCCTTGATCCGCAACCCCATAGGCACAGCATGCTAGTACCTAGGGTATGTGCGCCTCGGGTTACGCGGAGTAGCCTGGGGAAGTATTGGTCACATGATTGGTTTCGCGACAATTTCAGTCTGCCCTAGGGCCTGTGAAACCAGCAGGCAGCCAATCCTGGGGTACACATGTTATCTATGACTCATAGTGGTGTGAGGCAGCGAAATTTGATGACGCATGCACAGTGCCCACTCCCTGTCTACTACTCCCAGGTTTTGTCATCCTTTGCAATGTCCACATCCATGCTCTGCAATATTCCCACAGAAGATCAGGTATGTTCTAAGGTGAACTTTTTTACACAAGTTTCTTTTAGTTTCTCAAGGCCTGAGAGGTTTTCTTTGTAACTTATCATCAGTAATGTTATGGGATTCTACATCCACGAAGTGTACATAAAACCCTTGAAGCTCTGCAACTCTGCAACTTTTTTTATGTGGGTTTATCTCAAAGCGATATGACCTAAGCTGTTGAAAGTGACGTAAAAGCCAATTTTTTCCTTCCTTTTCGACTGGAGTCACTCCCTAATTTTTGGCTAAGCTTTAGCATGTGTTGAGAGGTCATCTCCCTTATAGCCAGTAGTATTATCAGGAAAAGTGCGTCGTCTCCGACACTTCAAGAAATGTAACTACCCGCGTATGGTAAATAATGGATGAAGCCGCCCGGTGGCAGAGTGAGGTACTGCCCATCGGGGTAATTTTACGACCTTTTGCGCAAATTGGTTTGCCGCAGTGAATATAAGCTCACCTTTCTACGTGTGGGCTGCTGATGCCTTGCTAATAAAAAGCTTTGTTTATACTAGGGATGTCATTGTTATATATATGTATATATATATATTTATATATATATATATATATATATTTATATATATATATATATATATATATATATATATGTGTGTGTGTGTGTATGTATATATATATATATATATATATATATATATATACATTTATATACATATATATATATATATATATATATATATATATATATATATATATATATATATATATATATATATATATATATATATATATATATATATATATATATATATATATATATATATATATATATATATATATATATATATATATATATATATATATATATGTGTGTGTGTGTGTATGTATATATATATATATATATATATATATATATATATATATATATACATTTATATACATATATATATATATATATATATATATATATATATATATATATATATATATATATATATATATATACATATACATATACATATATATATATATAGAGAGAGAGAGAGAGAGAGAGAGAGAGAGAGAGAGAGAGAGAGAGAGAGAGAGAGAGAGAGAGAGAGAGAGAGAGAGAGATTCCATATTTTGATAAAAATATATTTTGATTTTGAAATTCTACATACGATGCACTGATGTATGCTAAGAACTCAGTTCATGGTATGTAGAAAAATCATGAAGCATTAATCATCAATCATTTATCATTGGGATTGGCAGTAATGGTCGTTTCGGGGCATTTTGCCCCTGGAGCATTTGCTTTTGCTACCAGATGACAGATTATAGGAGTCATATTTGCGGATGGACATATCAGTTATTAACTGGAGCACTTTGGGAATATGTTGTATGTGTTTTTATTGTGGGTTTTCTTTTCTTTTCTTTTTTTTTGAATTTTCATCTCTTATTTTATCTAATAGTGCACCATAATGCATTTCTGAGCACATATCTTTATAAAAAAGATTCTGGGGATACCATGCCTCGGAGAGCCAAAATACTGTGCTGGCCGTAGGCACACTGTTAATTACCAGTACACTGCGTGCACAGGGATTTATTTGCTCCTAAATTTTAAATCCTAGGAGACAAATCTGCTCCTGTCTTAAAATGTGACGGTCATTTCCTGAATCATCTTGCTGTTTTTGGGAGCCACAGGCATGAATGTTTTGACACAATTACATCATTTTTATGAGCACTAGATTAAGATTTTTTACACGTCTGTAAGAATCATATACGACATTCTGTATTTAATTTAGCTGTCAAAAGCCGGCTTTTCTTTTATAGCAGGCATTCAGCCTTTTTAAGTGAGCATTTTCGAATGTGAAGAGATAGCACGTAACGGTTAAGTTTTTTTTTCTTTTTTTTTGCTTGGCAAATTCCAAATTTTGCCATGCTAGTCAAAACTAGTATCAGCTTGCCCAACATTGTTAGCCAATCCTAAAAAGTATGGTTGTGGCAGTAAATTAATTTCTCCTTGTTGTATTTTTCAGAAGCAGGTGACGAGTTGGTTGCGAGAAGCCCACGATCTTATAGACGTAGATCACATGAGATGGGTGTTAAAGTAAGTCGCAGAATCTCATCATTTCAATTGGTAGTGGCAGAGATATATAGTTAGGATGTCTTTGGTAGTGCTGAATTATTTTCACCCTATTTGTAAAGCTCCCTGTTGAATATGTGTTACCCTCGTGAAATAAAGATTATTATTATTATTATTATTATTATTATTATTATTATTATTATTATTATTAATATCTTTTTCTGTCTACTTATATCTTTCCATTCCATTGCTAAGGCTATTCTCATCTAAAGCACAAGGATACAAAGATTTTCAGTTATAATTCTAAACCCCATTTGAGGGTTGTAGAGAGAGTTGTAGGTAAAGTTCTGAAACAGTCGTCTGGACCTATCATACTTTTGAAAATTACTTCAGAATGAAGCAGAAATTTGCAAAATAGTTGTAGATGGAATTCTGATGTACAATTCTCTTTCAAATATGTTCTAAATATTTTTTTGTTTAATGAGAAATATCATGAAAATTGTCAGGCGGTTTTGGCGGCTACATGCATGAACGGGTTAGCTGAACTTTTGACCAGGCCACCCAAACTCATGCCTTAAACGTCACGCTCACCATTTCCGCCACTTGCCGATCTTTTCTTGATTTATGTTTGGCTAATTCTCAAATTGGGTTGCCCAAGACAATTCTACATGCACTATATCACTTGAGTTGCATTTAATATCAATGACAGGTCCCTTTGGAATGAAATTGATAGATTTTTTATGCTGATGAAGTAACAAGTTGCCCAGTATCCTGTATAGGTCATTTAGAATTGCTGTTCAACAAGTCAAAGTTTTCGTCTGGACCTATGATACGTTTGACAATAACATTGGAATTAAGAATGATTTTACAAAATATTTGAAGGAGACTTGTTGGTAACGTTCTGAATAACATTTCTCCTTCATACATTTTTCCAACTTTACTTTTAGCTGCAAGATTTCATCAAAATTGTCCGGCTGGTTTTGGTTGCTCTGAACATTAATGGGTTAATGCTCACTGTGACCAGAAGCAGCTTGAACATTTTGATGAAATCTTTCAGGCTAAAGCATTATTTAAGAAATATTTGAATGCGAAGTGTTAAACAGAATCTTATTAACATCTTTCCTTCAAATATTTTGTAAAAGCATTCTTAATTTCCAAATTATTCTCGGAATTATCAAAAATCCAGACAACAATTTCAAGGGTAAATCTTAAGCACTAATGGGTTAAAGAAAACTCCATATGAAAGTTTGCCATGCGTTTTTTTTCCAGATATTTCATTTAGCCATGTATCATTCTTAAAATGGAAATTTTGCATTTAGAGTGGCAAAATGCAGATTTTTCTGGAAAATCAATTTTCATAAGTTATGAAAACAGATTTTTAAACTCTTAAAGTTTTTAGAAAACAACACTGTTCAGGAAGATTTCCAAATTACATATTTCATACAAACTGGATTATTTCTGGATATTTCTAGTTAACAAAGGCACCTAGTATTTAATATAGATATAAATTAGAAATCAATTAAAACGCCCCTATTACCAAATGTTCCTCAGAATTCCTAGAAAATTCAGGTATTTTCCTAGCGTTATTCAAGGAATTTCTGAGTGTTCTACGCTCCATTTTTAAGCGTTCTTCATTTGCTATTCAAATAACCTCTAGCAGACTGACAGCTGTTAAATGATGCTATTTTCTTGGACCGTAGAGGGGCGTTTGCCATTGGGGGTGTCGAGAGAATGAATTTTACGCCGTTTGTGAATTCTCCCATCATGCCTTGCACCTGATGCGCCTACTTACAGTTTACGGCGTTGAACTACTGACCGCTCGCGGCTGCCATCGGGGTCAAAGTCCCCATAAACTCCTCAAGCAGTAGATGATCATCTTAGAATACAGGGTCCAACGCACAACGATTCAAAGATTTTTGAACACTATATAAACACTGTCATGTTGGCATTCATTGGATAGCTCTCGCTGAGTACTTTCAGATGAGTACCAATGTGCCAGGGTTTCAATAATTTTTCAGGTTTTTGCATCATCCAAGTGTTAACAGATTAAATTTGTCTCATCGAGACTACCAGTATCCTCAAGCTATCAACATCATAGCTGATGATCATGAAAATATATCTAAAATTAACTTTACATTTACAAAATATTAGGAGGTTTATGGTTTGGGTTCCGACCTAAAGTATCTTGTTAAAATTGCTTTGGTCAGAAACATATATCCATATAAATTAGACAATTTTTTGATGCCACAGGCATAAAGATGGGTGGTAGGTAGAGTTCAAGGATAATACTTAGTGACCAAGTTAGAGAAATATTCCAGACAGGCAGACACTATTCTGCCCCCAGGTGTGTGATAGCAATTTGAAGACAATTTACTGATGGGCAATATATGTCAAGGAAATTGGTTTAGCGACCATTGTTAAACCAGATAACCTCTGTATCCTGTAGCATGGCTGAGACGACTTTCCCTATCCCACATATGCTTGTAAGACCCAAAGATCATTTTAAGCTTGTAAGATCATTTTAACTCTTATGCTGCTGGTAGCTAATTTGGCAAATACAAAATGATCCAAAAAAACTGAAAAATACTTGAAACCCTGGCAAATGGGTACTCATCTGAGAGAACTCAGCGAGAGCTATCCAATGAATACCAACATGACAGGGTTTCGATGGTTTTCAAAAATATCTGCATCCTTGTGCTTTGGACGAAAGTAGCCTCAGCGTTGGAAGGGTTAATGCAGGCAATTTCCAGAAGATATTTAACCCATTCATGACTGTAGCAGCCAAAACAGCCTGCCTATTTTGGTGATATCTCTCTTACAAAAGCAATGATTCGAAATTATTTGAAGGAGAGCTCATGAAAACTTTATCTGTAACTTTTCTTCAAATAGTTTACAAGTTAATGTGTCATTCCTATGTTATTTTCTAAAGTATGACAGGTCCAAATCACTGATCAACTAGATCTGCACCCCCTCCTCCCTGGATCCTCCTGTGAGACCTGTCCAAACTCTGAACTAGGAGTAAGATTGGTTTGGTAGCTTTGTGCTGTTATTGTTGAGTGAGTCCCCACAGCTGGGTCCAGCCCACATGTAGACAATATGTCAAGCGTTCAAGAACACTCAGACATAGAGGCTGGCCCTCTTGAGAGTCCTCCTCAACTTTGAAGAGGGTGCCACATCTGTACTATAGGCAAAACCTCTCCAAACTCTGAAATAGGAGTGAGATTTCTTTGGAGATATTGTGCTGTTAGTATGCCACAGATAGCTACAGCCAACATGTAGACAGTATTATAGCAAGCCTTTCCAGACCACTCAGCCATGGAGGCCGGCCATCTTAAGAGTCCTCTTCAACTTTGAGTTCCGGGCGCCACATGTGTACTATAGACAAAACCTGTGCAAACTCTCAAATAGAAGAGATTTCCTTGGTGATATTGTGCTGTTAGTTCGCCACAAATGGCTACAGGCCACATGCGGACAATATCACAAGCCTGTCCAGACCACTCAGCCATGGAGGCTGCATGCATGGCCCTCTTAAGTGTCCTCTTCAACTTTGAGTACAGGGTGCCACCACCAGTGTACTATAGATATAACCTCCCACAGCTGGCTCCAGCCCACATGAAGACAATATGACAAGCCTGTCCAGACCACTCAGCCATGGAGGCTGGCCCTCTTAAGAGTCCTCTTCAACCTTTTTTGAGTACAGGGTACCGCAACCAGCGTACTATAGATATAACCTGTGCAGCGCTGAAATAGGTGTAAGATTGGTTTGGTGTCTTTGTGCTGTTATTGAAGAAAGTGTCACCACAGCTGGCTCCAGCCCACATGAAGACAATATGGCAAGCCTGTCCTGGCCACTCAGCCATAGAGGCTGGCCCTCTTAAGAGTCCTTCTCAACTTTGAAGAGGGTGCCACATCTGTACTATAGGCAAAACCTCTCCAAACTCTGAAATAGGAGTAAGATTTCTTTGGAGATATTGTGTTGTTAGTATGCCACAGATAGCTACAGCCAACATGTAGACAGTATTATAGCAAGCCTTTCCAGACCACTCAGCCATGGAGGCCGGCCATCTTAAGAGTCCTCTTCAACTTTGAGTTCCGGGCGCCACATGTGTACTATAGACAAAACCTGTGCAAACTCTCAAATAGAAGAGATTTCCTTGGTGATATTGTGCTGTTAGTTCGCCACAAATGGCTACAGGCCACATGCGGACAATATGGCAAGCCTGTCCAGACCACTCAGCCATGGAGGCTGCATGCATGGCCCTCTTAAGAGTCCTCTTCAACTTTGAGTACAGGGTACCACCACCAGCGTACTATAGATATAACCTGTGCAGCGCTGAAATAGTAGTAAGATTGGTTTGGTGTCTTTGTGCTGTTATTGCAGAATGAGTTGCCACAGCTGGCTCAAGCCCACATGTAGACAATATGACAAGCCTGTCCAGACCACTCAGCCATGGAGGCTGGCCCCCTTAATATCACAGTCTTCCTTAACTTTAAGAATAGGGCGCCATAAGCTGCCACCAGCGCACTATGATAAGACATGGCCTGTCCAAACTCTGAACTAGGAGTAAGATTGGTTTGGTGTCTTTGTGCTGTTATTGAAGAATGAGTCGCCACAGCTGGCTCAAGCCCACATGTAGACAATATGGCAAGCCTGTCCACACCACTCAGCCATGGAGGATGGCCCCCTTAACATCACAGTCCTCCTCAACTTTAGGAACAGGGCGCCTGACCAGCGTACTATAGACAAAACCTGTCCAAACTCTGAAATAGTAGTAAGATTGGTTTGGTGTCTTTGTGCTGTTATTGAAGAATGAGTCGCCAACAGCTGGCCCAAGCCCACATGTAGACAATATGACAAGCCTGTCCAGACCACTCAGCAATGGAGGCATGCCCCCTTAACATCACAGTCCTCCTGAGTTTTAAGAACAGGGCGCCTGACCAGCGTACTATAGACAAAACCTGTCCAGAACCTGAAATAGTAGTAAGATTGGTTTGGCGCCGTTGAGCTGTTATTGGATAGTGGTCGTTGCCACGGCACCTGGGGGCTTGTTAGCTCAGAATGATACGAATAACTAATGAGGAGAATTTCTTTGAAACCACAAAGTTTCTCCTTAAGTGAACTCAGTGAAAATTGTGAGTTGTATCCTCATAAGGAAAGGGTTTCCATGGATACCTGAGGAAATAAAAGAAAATTGAAATAAGTCATTCCATTTTTTTACCCTTTTTCAAAGGGTTTATATACAATTCTTCGTTTTTAGTGTCTTCTTTTTATATTTCGAGGATGCCATATACGTTTAGTATTGAAGAGTTAAATGACCCAACCAAGAAAAAAAATCAAAATGATCAAAAAGGAATTTTGATTAAGTGGTTCTTCTGCCTTCTAATTATTTCTATGTTTCATGAATTTGTCTGTCAATTTTTAGCTTGTAGCGTTCAATTTGAATATCAAAAACCTATAAAATTTTGTGATTTTAATCAGTCAGCTATTGTTTGGCTGAGTTGTGACTTGTGTTGCTAATTGTTATAAATTTTTAAATATATCTTGCAAGAAAAGGAAGGTCATCCTTCATGGTAACATTGATAGAAAATCATCAAATGCTGATATTTAAATTGCTTGCACATAGAATCAATTCTTTTTCCTTTCATTTTCATTTTCTTTATTTTCTCATGTATGAAGTATTTCATATTACATGAGTTGAATTGGTTTGATTTGATTTGTTATGGTGATCTGCCAATTCTGCAGTCTCATAAGGACGTCAACGTATCCAAATATAGCTGGTAATTACCTGGAATTCTAGAGATAATTTTAACCCTGCGATGCTGAGTGTACTTTTTGATCTAAGGCACAGTTACTGTACTACAAAAATATTTGGCAATTAGCTAAACCCTGTCACATTGGTATTTATTGGAAAGCTCTTGCTGAGTCCTATAAGATGAGTACAAATGTGCAAGGATTACAGTCTTTTTTCAACTTTTCTTCAGATTATTTTGTTTTGAGCAAATAGCTACCAGCAGCACAAGGGATAGAAAAACCTTAGAATTAATTACTTTGGAAGTCTCAGCTCCATGTGGGAAGGGATTTTTCTTCTGTTCCTCTAACTGGCAACTATCAGAAAGTTAGCGATTAACCAATTAATGCTCACAGCGGCCAAAATCAGCCTGACGTATTTGATGAAATCTCTTGCACGAAAACAAGTGAGGAAGATTTTGATGGAGAAATGATAATCAGAACACTTCCAACAACTCTCCTTGAAATATTTTGTAAAACCACTCTATATTCCTGAGTTATTTTAAAAAGTTTCGTAGATCCAGACGATAATTTCGCGAGCAACTCTTAAGCATGAATGAGATTAATTCTCTCACATTTGATCCCACAAGCCCCTGGGAGGAGAGGAATTGAAATTGAATTTCTGAAGATTCTGCAGATGCTTAATTCTCAGATCAGGGATGTCTAATCTGCTAATTTGCATTAAGGAAAGTCTGAAATAATGTAATTTGGTGCGAGTTGCGAATATCACTTTCCCGATTATGGATCGCCCCAGGTGATTCTCTTAGTAAGTGTTGAGGAGGGGGGGGGGGGGGGATGGAGGATAAGATCGTAATATTTCTGATTAAGCTGCCCTAAGCAGGCAGGTGGTATTGGAGAGTTATATCAGATTTGGAATTTGAAATTTTATTCATCCATTGGCAGGTGCAGGATTTTTGAATTGTGATTCTCTTAGTAAGTTGGAAGGGGGTGGGTGGGGGGGGATGAGCTTGTAATATTTCTGATTAAGCTGCCCTGAGCAAACAGGTGGTGTTGGAAAGCTATGTTGAATTTGGAATTTGAAATTTCGTTTATCCTATGACAGATCCAGGATTTGTGAGTTGGGGATTTTTAAGTTTCGGTATGAGGGGAGGGGCTTTTGATATTTCTGATAAAGACAGCTCAGAGCAAACTGCAAACAAATGGTGTTTTATAACAACTGTGGATTGAATTTGGAATTAGAAATTTTGCTTATTAAGAGGCGATCGTAGATTTGTGTGAAAATCGTTAGGTCTGTATGAGAGGGTTTCGTTTAACTCACAGATATATCTACCTCATTAATTTTAAGCAAAACTAAGGTAGAGTAACACATTTAGCATGGTTTGAATGCTTGAAAATGTCTTACAATTTTGATTTTAAGACGAAAGACTGCTTTTATGAGTGGAATGAGAAGGGAGTCAAAGAACCATTTGGTGAATCAATGTGGATTCTGAAATTTGAATTTTGTTTATTACCACTTTTTCTACCTGATGGTGGTTACGTCATGACTAGCCAGTTAAATTGTAAGTGGTTGAGGAAACCGAAGTAAAACCAAAGTAAAACCAAAGTGAAACCGGAGTAAAACCATAGTAAAACCATAAGTGAAACCGGAGTAAAACCAAAGTAAAACCAAAGTGAAACCGGAGTAAAACCAAAAACCAGTGCCTTACCACAAGTCACTGGCAATTTTCTCTCATGCCTGGGTTGGGATTTTAACCCAGACAGTGGTAAGAGACAGGGAGCAGTCAGTGGATCATACAAATTGAATTATCCATCATTCGTTTAATTTGGCGGATAAAAAATTGACATTTGATATTCGGTGATGGGTGAGAGTGAACGGCGAGATCTTGATGATTTACCGCTGAGAGAAGAGACATGAGCACTTGTTAGGAAAGACGGAGTTTGGCATGTGAATGACAGCAGATGGAAGTGTTATTAACCCATTCACACTCAGAGTTCCCCAGGAAAGTATCGTCTGCTATTTTCATACTTTTGAAAATAACTTGAAAGTAAAGCAGATTCTCACAAAATATTCAAAGGAGAGTTGTTGGTAATATTCTGATAAACATTTCTCCTTCAAATATTTTTGAGAAAAATGCTTCTGTGAGGAAAATATCATCAAAATTGTCAGGCCTTTTTTGGCCGCTCTGAGTGCCAATGGGTTAAGGTCTCCCTAGGATTTTTATACCACCTGAGGCAGACAGGCAGGGACAGAAAGACACTGATAAAGAGAGACAGAGACAGATAGAGACATTGTGATTATCATGAATGTCGATCACTGGATACGTAACCAGCAGGTCTCTCGTACAGCTGGGACACAACTCATGGCCGGGATGTTGACACGAGCCACTCAGCTCATGTTAGTGCACAACTTACTCTGTAATGTAAATGATATGAGAGCCTTCATTGGTCTTTGTCTCCTAGTGACGTCTAGGGCTGTGCTCATCAGCCAATTTTTCGCGATTCGATTAATTGACTAAATTTTATCGTTGTCAATTTTCTCGATTCAATTCTTTCGCGTGCAGTAATACTTAGAAAAGTGTGGTGAGGGCCGGACCAGCCCCATGTAATATACACAGCGTGGCTCTCTCCACACTTTTCCAAGCATTACCGCGCGCGATAGTGTCTATCGCAGTGGAGTTTCAATGGCGGCCGGTTTAGCGCCGCGGTCTTATTGAAGAAACTGACTCTTGTGTATTTTGGGGGTGGGGGGGAGATGACCGGGGATTAAGCCTTAAGCAGTGGTTCAAACGGGGGAGGGTAGGGGGGGGGGGGGGAAACTTTACCGAGCACACAATGTCGTGGGACTCGAGCACAGCCCTAGTGACGCCACACTGACACTAGTTTTGGCAAGATTATGTGTGTCCAGGGCTCTGTACTGGTTCCTATTGCAATTGGCCTGTGGCGACAAATCCATGTTGCTATTCATCTAGGAGATTACTGAACGCAAGCAAAACTGAAGAACTTACCAACTTTTTTTTACTTATTTTCCAGGAATGTATCGTATGACATCCATATATCGGGGACAGGATGCAACAACATGGTGGGGAGATACATAGCAAGTGCCTTAGAGTCTTTCTCCCTGGACAATGTCAACACAAGACAATACAAAGTCCTATTGTCATACAAAAACTGGTAAGTACTATAAGGAGAAAAATCCACTCTTCCTGTGGGCAAAAGGCAACTATTAAGTTCATCATGGCTAAACTAATTTAAATTTTGCGATACAGAGTTATTTAGGTTTCACTGATAGGGCTTTCAAACCTTATCCTTAAATGCTACATATATATATATATATATATATATATATATATATATATATATATATATATATATATATATATATATGTATATATGTATATATGTATAGATAGATATCTATCTATCTATCTATCTATCTATATCTATCTATCTATATATATATATATATATATATATATATATATATATATATATATATATATATATATATATATATATATATATATATATATATATATATATATATATATATGTTTATATGTATATATGTATAGATAGATAGATAGATAGATATAGATATAGATATATAGATATAGATAGATAGATATAGATAGATAGATAGATAGATAGATAGATAGATAGATAGATACACACACACACACACACACACATATATATATACATAGTTTCTATTATTCCACAATAAATAGGAATAACAATGGATGTATTGTTTCTATTGTTTCAGGGTCAAGAGGAATCACATCACTCTGCTGGGAGACAATGAGAGCATTGTTTTCGTCCATGACTGGTACCAGAAGTAATAACAATGGATGTATTGTTTCTATTGTTTCAGGGTCAACAGGAATCACATCACTCTGCTGGGAGACAATGAGAGCATTGTAGAAGTAATAACAATGGATGTATTGTTTCTATTGTTTCAGGGTGAACAGGAATCACATCACTCTGCTGGGAGACAATGAGAGCGTTGTTTTCTGACTGGTACCAGAAGTAATAACAATGGTTGTATTGTTTCTATTGTTTCAGGGTGAACAGGAATCACATCACTCTGCTGGGAGACAATGAGAGCATTGTTTTCGTCCATGACTGGTACCAGAAGTAATAACAATGGATGTATTGTTTCTATTGTTTCAGGGTCAACAGGAATCACATCACTCTGCTGGGAGACAATGAGAGCGTTGTTTTCGTCCATGACTGGTACCAGAAGTAATAACAATGGTTGTATTGTTTCTATTGTTTCAGGGTGAACAGGAATCACATCACTCTGCTGGGAGACAATGAGAGCGTTGTCTTCGTCCATGACTGGTACCAGAAGGCGGCCTTCCAGCATCCCCAGCTGCTGCCTTATAGTGCCTACTCCCCCAACGCCACGGTCAAGGTAAATACTAAATTGTTTATTTACTAACACATGCACCAAAAGGAACATTTTCAATTCAATTCCCTTTTAAGGAATATTTATTTTAGTTGTTGGATGCATTTAAGAGTTTTCAATTTTCAATTTTTTTATTGTTTTTATTATCATTATTATCATTAGTAGTAGTAGTTGTAGCAGTAGTATTAATAGTAGACTACTAGTAGTAGTAGTCAGGGTCTGACACTTAGATTTCAGGCCAGGGCCCGAAAAGGTCTTTCGATAACAATTAGTGGTCAAAAACAGGATTTAGGGTTATTTTTCATACAATTTTGGGCCCCTAGACGGAAAAATCTAGGGGTCCACAGCAAAATCTATGGGCATATACCCCCGGGCCCCTGGGAAAGTTGAACCGTGGTAGTAGTAGTATCATTAGTATTATCAGTATTATCATATTATTATTTTATTATCATAATCATTAGTATTAGTTTGTAATATTTTCATTATTAGTATTATTCTCTATTATAAGTATTTATTTTTGTTGAAATCTTGAAGTATTTTTTACCATTTCGTTTCCTATAAAATGCAGTTTTTTTCTCTTGATAAAACTGAATTATCAAATTGGCATTTAACAGATGCAGGTCTACTGGGTAGAACCAGTATTCTTGAGATCATCAGGTTTATTACATTAGGGCTGTGGGATTTCTAATATAGTATCTGCTGCGTGTGATAAAAGCCAGAGCCTTTCCTTAAACCATTAATTCTCCCAGAGGGAAAAATCTACCTGACAATTTTAGTGAAATCTTTGAAGCAATTGCATAGTCGAAAAAAAAATTGAAGGGGAAATGTTCATCAGAACACCACCAATAACTCTCCTTCAAATAGTTTTTGAAATGATTCTCAATTCTAAATTTATTGTCAAAAGTATCACAGATCCAGACGACAATTTCTAGAAGAACCTTAAAAATACAGTATCATGATCAAGGTACTAACATAGGGATGGAGCACCTGAAGAGAGAGAAAGATTTTGAAACTCAAAGTATTAGTGTCTATTTCTCCCACCAGGGGAATCAGTCACCATGGACACCCCAATAGTTCAGCACCTCCAGTGACATCTTTTGAGAGAAAATATCATTAACTTGTTGCTGGCGAAAACAGATAATTCAATAGATTTAATTGTTGATATTAGAAGGGAAGAAAGGTTGAATTGATAGATACTGTTCAAATATTTATTTGCGAAAGGTACCAATGTATGAGGGCATTGTACTGCTAAATATCTAGTGAAAGATTGGTATGTTTACAATAAGATTTAGTCTAATGATTTTTATTCAGTTATTTAACCAATTCATGACTCAAAATCTACTTGATTAGCGTCGTCTGGACCTGTTTTACTTTTCAAAATAACATTCGAATGAAGCATTAATGCACAAAATATTTGAAATAGAGTTGTACATAGAATTATGATGAACAACTCTTCAAATGCAATCTTAATATTGCTTTTGACAGAAAAAATTAAGCAAAATTGCCAGGTGGTTTTATCGGCTGCCACAGGCTTGATTGGGTTGAGGCATGTGAGAAAGATACCAATGACTTCTTGCTAGTAGGCTACAGTTTCCTCTATTATTAAACACAGACCAGTCCAGATTAATCATAAACTGACACAAAGTTATAAATTCTTTAACCCATTCATGTCAGTAGCAGCCAAAACCATCTGACAATTTTACTGATATTTATCAGCAAAACAAAACAAAAGCAATATTTAAAATATTCACAAATCTCCTTCAAATAATTTGCAAATTTATGCTTCATTCCAAAATTATTTTCAAAAATATGATGGGTCCACGCGACACTGGTCAAGTCGATCTCCAGGTATGAATGTGTTATAGTATTGTTTTTCCATTTTCAAACCAATATTTTCATTATGGAGTTTAATATTGCTTTGTCTTTCAGGGCCCTCCGGTGTTTGCCAATTACGGTCGTCTGGAGGACTTTGCAGAGTTAGAGAAACAGAGCGTGAATTTAACAGGTGCCATTGTTTTTATGAAAAATGCCATATCGCCCATAGGCGACAAGGTAAGACAACTGCATAGTTTATTTTCATTCATGCCTGTTGCACCCTAAACTATTGGTATCCATCCATTTTCTTTTTCATAATTATATAAAACGTAAACGTTAAAATGTAAATGTAATCTTTATTTTAAGTCGGTTTATCAATTACAAGAAACACAAGCTACTAAGGCTCTTGGCTGACTGGCTAGATGTTATATCCTCATCTAAAATTGCAGAAATACTCTTGAGCTAAAGGAAAGACATATCTGACATTTGCTTTACTGTCTTCAGCCTTGGGAACTCATCATTTTTAATTCCCAACATCCGAAAAATGAAAAGCCTCAGTCAGAAATAATGTTCCTATGCCTTAATTGTTATTGGACCTCTATGTCAGTTTTTCAGTAGTATCTGTGTTTTATATTTCAGATGTAGTTATTTATGGTATATCATTTCCATTTTGTGATCTTGCCAAAGCTCATTTCCAAAGTTCGAAATTGATACACCTTGTGTCAGAATCTTGTTCACTAGTTATGGAACCTCTATGTCACTTCTAACCTTTTCAAGCCTGTATTGCCCAAAATCGCCTGACTATTTTGGTGATATCTCTCTAAAAAAAGGCAATTTTCAGAAAATATTTGAAGACGCTTTGTTGATCAGAAACTAAATAACAACTCTAGTTCAAATATTTTTTCAATTTGTAATTATTTCCGAAGTTATTTTTAAAAGTATCATAAGTCCAGACGACACTTTTTTAGTCTTTGTGTTTGTGTTTCAGGTGAAGTTAGCGGAGGAGCGGGGCGCAGCAGGTGTCGTGCTGTTCAGCGATCCTGCAGACTTTACGCAGATCTCAAAGCAGCCGTGGCCACGGTCGCCCCAGATGCCCGACTGGGTGGTACAGCGCGAGACGGTACGGTACGGAACCACGGGAGACCCACTCACGCCCGGACTACCCTCAAAACGTATGCATTAATAAGCACAATAAAGGAGTAGTAACAGAAATTAACATTAAGACAGGAGGACTTTTTATTGATTTTTCATAAATTTTGGTAATTAATTTCATTTGATTAAGTACATACCAAACCTTTCATTGCAACTTTAGAGGCAATACTAAAGATAAAGATGTAAAATTCAATAGGGTTGTAAAATTCATTTTTTAGGTTCCAACAGTCTCTGGATGAGTTTGATGAATATTCTTTTATCATAGTTATTGTAATGTAGTCGTCATCATCATCATCATCATCATCATCATAGGTATAATAAGTAGAAGTAGTAGCAGTAGCAGTAGAAGCATTAATGCTAGTAGCTGTAGTATCATAAGTGTAATTATTACCATATTCATTGGAATAAGTGCAATGTGCGGGGCAGGTTAAGGAAGAATATTGCCGGCGAAAATCTGTGTAACTCGACTAACTCCACCCCTGTATGGTGCTGATCGTGGCAACAATCTATGGCTGATACACGGCTTCAGCATATCCACCCTAAATAAAGATATTTCAAGGCTGTTAAGGGAAGGTTAATTGTGGCTATAAAAGAGGTTTCTGTACAACGTCCACTGGCTCGTCCGTTTCAACATTAGTTCAGAAAATAAAGTGGGGGGTCATTTAATAAGGCTCTGTGCGCTTATTCGGACAAATATGGTATTATCATTATCATCATTATTATCATAATCATTTTCATCATTGTTATTTTTATTGTCATGGTTATTTTATCACCCATTGTGTTGTAGCTGGAGTCTACAGGATTCCGGAGAAGGACGCTTCCCTTCCTCACATCCCGGTGCAGCCAATGGCCTTCAACGATACAGATTTCTTTCTCCGGTAAGGTTTACTCTCAAACTAAACATTCAACAAACAGTATGTAATCAGAACTCAATATACAAATCCCATTCATGCCTGAAGCACACAAAACTGCCTTACCAGAGATGGGATATTTATTAAACATTTGCAAATTCTGGAAAATATTTGAAGGTTAAATATACTTCAGAACCCAAGATACGATTCCTGTTCATGCTTGTAGCCCCCAAAACCGCCTAACCTTAAAGGGGATATATATCTGAAACATTTCCAATTTATGGAAGATATTGGGGAAATATATACTTCAGAACCCATCTCACAGCTACCCTTCCAATATTTTGTGAATTTATGATTAATTTCAAAGTTATTTTCAGTATTAAGATAGGTACAGACAACATTCATTATAGGGATCTGCTGGCATGAAAGGGTTAAAAATAATCCATTTTGTGCTTTGTTATCGCATTTTCTTTTTGAAAATTATATATAGTTAGGCTGTTATTTTTCTATATCTTCCAGGTCCATGGCTGGTCCAGAGTTCCCCAAGAAATGGTCGAGGAAGGAGCGAGGGTATAAGATGGGCCCAGGATATACGGGCGACAGGACGGGCAACACGGTACGCATGGTCGTACGAAACGAGCGAATACAAAACACCGTCACCAACGTGGTAGGACATATACGGGGAGCAGTGGAACCAGGTAATGAAATATACCGCCAAATATAATAGAATTCAAAAAAATCTAAAAGAATTCAAAAAGATCTAATAGAATTTTTGAAAATCTAATAGAATTTAAAAAACTATGATAGAATTCAAAGAAATCTAAAAGAATTCCAAAAGGCTGTAAAATATCACAAAATCTAATAGAACTCAAAAAGGCAAAAATGTAATATAAAAAAAAAAATTCAGTCACTAAAGATGTGTAAACAAGTGAATCCAAAATAAAATCACTAATGTTGTAGAAAGTTTAAGGGGAGCAGTGGAAGCAGGTAATAAGATATGTCACCAAATCTTATAGAATTGAAAAGGCAATCTTTTAAAGATAAATGCAACATTCAGACGACACTGTTTAAGTAGTAATCATATGAAAATGGCACCATCTCGCTCATCATTCAAGAAACTATACCTTGAAGAACAATTTTCAACTCTGTGGCCTGAAGAATCGAATGTATAATCCTTAAGTCTGAGCGCCACAGCGAAAATCAAATCTTGGATTTGACTGTGTAACCCTCGTGAAATAAAGATTATTATTATTATTATTATTATTATTATTATTATTATTATTATTATTATTATTATTATTATTATCATTATTATTATTATTATTATTATTATTATTATTATTATTATTATTATCATTATTATTATTATTATCCACAGGCATAAATGGGTTAGGAAATGGGTTATATGATTCCTGATGCTTGGAATAACAATAGTTATATGCTAATTCTTATTCTTTGTAGATCGCTATGTTATAGTTGGATGTCATTATGACGCCTGGACACACGGGGCCTCTGAACCCAGCACTGGAATAGCTGTTCTCATAGAGGTCGCAAAAGTACTCGGAATACTTAAAGAAAAAGGTGGGTACCAGCTGAGATAAAGAGAACATGGATTGGTCGCCATAGATCAATTACCATATGGCACATTATAAAGCCCTCGGCTCACCTAATCTCGCCTCAGTGTGATGTCACTAGGAGACGGGTGAATGAAGGCTCTCATATTTGTTAACATTATAGAGGAAGTTGCTCACGCACATGCGCAGAACGCACATCTTGATTGGTTCTCGTCAACACCTGGGCTAGGAGTCGTGCCCAGGCTGTTGAGCAAGACCTGCTGGTTGGTATCCGATGTTGAAATATTGTGGTACCACCTAGCTGTGTCCAAGTATTCAAGTCATGCCCAATAGACAATTGATCTTGGGGCACAGCAGTTTTTGCCGAGGCTGTTGAGCAAGACCTGCTGGTTGGTATCCAATGTTCAAATATCTTGGTACCAGCTAGCAGTGTCCAAGTATTCAAGTCATGCCCAATAGACAATTGATCTTGGGGCACAGCAGATTTTGCCGAGGCTGTTGAGCAAGACCTGCTGGTTGGTATCCAATGTTCAAATATCTTGGTACCAGCTAGCAGTGTCCAAGTATTCAAGTCATGCCCAATAGACAATTGATCTTGGGGCACAGCAGTTTTTGCCAAGCTGTTGAGCAAGACCTGCTGGTTGGTATCCGATGTTGAAATATTGTGGTACCACCTAGCTGTGTCCAAGTATTCAAGTCATGCCCAATAGACAATTGGTCTTGGGGCACAGCAGTTTTTGCCGAGGCTGTTGAGCAAGACCTGCTGGTTGTTAACCGATGTTGAAATATTGTGGTACCACCTAGCAGTGTCCAAGTATTCAAGTCATGCCCAATAGACAATTAGTCTTGGGGCACAGCAGTTTTAGCCGAGGCTGTTGAGCAAGACCTGCTGGTTGTTATCCGATGTTCAAATATCTTGGTACCAGCTAGCAGTGTCCAAGTATTCAAGTCATGCCCAATAGACAACTGGTCTTGGGGCACAGCAGTTTTAGCCGAGGCTGTTGAGCAAGACCTGCTGGTTGGTATCCGATGTTGAAATATTGTGGTACCACCTAGCAGTGTCCAAGTATTTAATTCATGCCCAATAGACAGTTGGTCTTGGGGCACAGCAGTTTTTGCCGAGGCTGTTGAGCAAGACCTGCTGGTTGGTATCCGATGTTGAAATATTGTGGTACCACCTTGCAGTGTACAATACTGTTAGCAACCTAGTTTCTGCCACACGTGTGACACAAAATGTGTCATTTTTGGGGGTTTTGTAACATCCAGAGAGTTTGTTTGTTTCATTACCTAGTTATTCTCTTGAATATCATAGCACGAAGATGGAATATTTCTTTGTCGTATATTTGAAATGGGTGTGTATATTTGCAGGTTGGAAGCCGCGGCGTACGATACTGTTAGCAGCCTGGGACGCTGGGGAGTTTGGACAGATCGGTGCCACAGAATGGGTCGAGGTTGGTCACAATTTGCGGACTTTTTCTGTCATAATGTGGTGAATAGGTCAAAAAATCACCGCACCCCATGACAAATGATCACATTATTGGTAATGATGTAGAGATAAGCAGTTACAGGTAACATAAATATAAATTGGATCGAAGTACCATATCAGTACTTATTTTAGCGATTATCGAATTGGTAAAAGATTCTTATCAATTGTAGCCCTAACATTTAGTGAGGAAAAATGTTGATATTTACCTCTGGTTCCTTTGATATGTACCCAATTTCCTAATAATAATTTAGCAAAATATTTATATTGACCCAAATTCTGAAGGTGGTCTAATTTTCCGAGACTTTACTGCATGTCTCGTTTATGTGCATTTTTTTTACTGGAGAACTCTCTAGAGCTGAAGGATAGAACTGTGGCTAGCAATTTTTTTGCGAAATAATTACTGTGTCCCAAATTCTGAGGGTGGTCTAATTTTCTGAGACTTAACAGTATCTCACTTTTATGTGCAATTTTTACAGGAGAACTCTCTAGAGCTGAAGGAGAGAACTGTGGCTAGCAATTTTTTTGCGAAATAATTACTGTGTCCCAAATTCTGAGGGTGGTCTAATTTTCTGAGACTTAACAGTATGTCACGTTTATGTGCATTTTTTTTACTGGAGAACTCTTCAGAACTAAAGGAGGGAATTGTGGCTAGCAATTTTTTTGCGAATTTTTTTTTATAGTGTCCCATATTCCCAGGGAGGTCTAAGTTTCCAAGAATTTATGGTATCTCACTTTTATGTGCATTTTTTTACTGGAGAACTCTTTAGAGCTGAAGGAGAGAACTGTGGCTAGCAATTTTTTTGCGAAATAATTACTGTGTCCCAAATTCTGAGGGTGGTCTAAATTTCTGAGACTTAACAGTATGTCACGTTTATGTGCATTTTTTTTACTGGAGAACTCTTCAGAACTAAAGGAGGGAATTGTGGCTAGCAATTTTTTTGCGAATTTTTTTTTATAGTGTCCCATATTCCGAGGGTGGTCTAAATTTCTGAGAATTTATGGTATCTCACTTTTGTGTATTTTTTACAGGAGAACTCTTTAGAACTGAAGGAGAGAACTGTGGCTTACGTCAACCTAGATGGCGCTGTCAGGGGCAACTACACGTTATCGGCGAAAGCGAGTCCCCTCATGAAAGACGTGATTATTGAGGCTTCCAAGATGGTGGATGCCGTGGACTTCGATACCCACGATAAAACCGTCTACGATATGTGGTTAAAGAAAAATAAGGATGAACGAACGCAAAAGCCAAGGTAAGGAGGGGCAGTGATGATAATGAAAATGATAATCAAAAGTGATAGGCAGAAACTCCCCCTTTAAAAAGATTATAGTAGGGGTATAATCCAAGGAACTTTCAACAAACTTCAAAATCGTATTTTTAGAATTTTTAAATGATTTTTATTAAATTCTCCATGGGTCTGAGAAAGAAGACCTTTAGACATCAATATAAAAAAAATTCAAACTTTTAAAAAATATGGTGATGAGAAAAGTGGTTATGAATGAGTGCTCAATGATCACTTTTTTTTCGTTTCTTTTTCAGGGTGGACAATATTGATGCCAGCAGTGACCACGCACCCTTTGTTCAGCTTGGTATTCCTGTACTCTGGCCCGTCTATAGAGATAACTTCAGGGTAAGTTTCACCCCATCAGTGAGGCCTAAAAAAATAAGTTGTTTGTTTCCTGTAACTCTACCCTAACAAGTTTTTATTCAAAAAAATCCCTACCCTAAAGTTTTTTCTGCCCTCCCGACTCCCAATCAGCGTAAAACATGCATAAAACACACATTTTTGACCAAAAAAATAATGCAAAAAAAATTGTTTTTTACTGACCTACCTATCCTATTTTTTTTTGGACCGTTACAGGAAACAAACAATTTCTTTTTTTAGGCCTGATAGATATATGCAGGCAGGTTATCATTATACCTAATACAAATGCTCCGCACCTTTGGTCTGCAGTGCTGAAAACAGTTTGCTAAGCCTTGGTGGTCAAATGGTCCATCAAAATGAATAGTCTAGTGGTCCAGCAGAAAAATAAGTGGTCCATGTCACTTTGATAACCAAAATGGTAGCCAACAGCCATTTCATAACTGAACATTCATGGTAAATTGTGATTAATTTATGAATTGTGATAGTTATAATCTATTGTAGAAGAAATGTGAAACTGGATGTGTGCTTACTAAATTAATGTGGTCAGAATATTTAGCAGACTTTCTGGGCAAGTAAACATATACTTTTACTAGCCCATTCAGATTTTTAGGTAGAAACGGACTGGTGGGCTACTGTCTATTTTCACAACTGCGTCTGCATTATTAAATCTTCTGAGAAAGCATTGTGGCCCGAAGGCGATGCTTTTGATGGAGATTCAGTCATGGTAGCCACACCACAGGGGTGACATATTTGTTTTATTATACCCAAGAAAACACCAGATATCAAATGTTCTACTAAGAAGCATGACACAAAGGACATGTATTACATGACCTAGGCTATGTATATCTCTGTTATCATACCCAAGAAAACACCATATATCAAATGTTCTACTGAGAAGCATGAAACAAAGGACATGTATTACATGACCTAGGCTATGTATATCTCTGTTATCATACCCGAGAAAACACCATATATCAAATGTTCTACTGAGAAGCATGAAACAAAGGACATGTATTACATGACCTAGGCTATGTATATCTCTGTTATCATACCCAAGAAAACACCATATATCAAATGTTCTACTAAGAAGCATGACACAAAGGACATGTATTACATGACCTAGGCTATGTATATCTCTGTTATTATACCCAAGAAAACACCAGATATCAAATGTTCTACTAAGAAGCATGACACAAAGGACATGTATTACATGACCTAGGCTATGTATATCTCTGTTATCATACCCAAGAAAACAACAGAGAACAAATATTCTACTAAGAAGCATGACACAAAGGACATGTATTACATGACCTAGGCTATGTATATCTCTGTTATTATACCCAAGAAAACAACAGATAACAAATATTCTACTAAGAAGCATGACACAAAGGACATGTATTACATGACCTAGGCTATGTATATCTCTGTTATCATACCCAAGAAAACACCAGATAACAAATGTTCTACTAAGAAGCATGACACAAAGGACATGTATTACATGACCTAGGCTATGTATATCTCTGTTATTATACCCAAGAAAACACCAGATATCAAATGTTCTACTAAGAAGCATGACACAAAGGACATGTATTACATGACCTAGGCTATGTATTTCTCTGTTAACGCATTTATTTACATTCTTTAATTTTTTCTTTTCTGTTTTTAGGCCCCAACAAGGAATCTTGCAGAGTTCCCGGCCTACCACACATCATTGGATGATTATAGATACATGGAAAGATTTGTCGATGGACATTTCCGTGCGCACAAGGCGATGACATCTGTCGTCGTCGAGACGATATTGAAACTGTCAGACACGGCCAAGCTCCCGTTTAATATAAGGACTCTTAACGAGGAACTGAAACTGGCCTACGACAGAAATATACAGAAGTTCAAAGCAAATATGACGAGCCATGCAGAAAGTATAGGTAAGAATTAGCGATCGCCACCTTTAAGATTTTTGTGATACGATACTTTACCAATATTTCCTTAACCCATTTACACTCAGAGCGGCCAAAAGAGGCCTGACTATTTTGGAAATATTTTCCTTACAAAAGCATTTTTTTGAAAACATTTGAAGGAGAAATGTTGATCAGAAGATAAACAACAACTCTCCTTGAAATATTTTGCAAAGTTTCGCTTTATTCCTAAATTATTTCAAAAAGTATGAAAGTAGCAGACGATACTTCTAGAGGAACTCTTGAGTGTGAATGGGTTAATGATATGATACCCTAACAATATTTCTAACAATACTGCCTGCCTCCAAAGGACATAATTTTGCAAATAGCTTTGAAATTTTGCTAATGAATAGCAAACTGCATTCACACAGAGGCTCTCCCGAAAAAAACTTTATGAATATCTTAAATGTTCGCGATATAATATGATACCTCTCCTGCCCAATCAACAGCACTCAAAAAATCTCAATATTTGTGTTCTGACATTTTTTGGTATTATATGATATTTGTTGGACAGGTACTTTTCTAGTTTCTTTATCAATCTGGAAGGAATGTTGCGGGATGTAACATTATCTTCAATTTACATGATTTTACTCTCTTTTTTGCAGATATTGTAAAAGATGCCATAAAAGATTTTGAAATTGCAGCGACAACATTCCAGAGTAATTATGAAGATGCTGACCCTACAGAGTATGTGTTGTTCTTGCATTATTTCCTCATCCAAAGTTTACTATTTTTCTTCTTTTTTTATCTACTGTAGAACACACACAATGTACGCATCTGTTTATATATAGCGTACAAAGCGTGTGGTTCCGCTTCGCTATATATAAAAACGCTGTACTTTTTTATTTGTACTTTCTTTATGTTATCGGCGGCTACCGTCGCTAACATAAAGATACGCTATGATGCGAAAACTCCCCAATTCGCTATATTTGGGACACATGTCATATGGGTGTTCTACAGTATTCATCTTTTTTTTCACATATAACGAACATATACAGGTACAATAGCACAGAGTTTATTTTCGTTAAGACGTCTGTGTCATTTAGAGCGAA
Organism: Maea johnstoni; assembly: GCA_963942565.1. Lineage (NCBI taxonomy): Eukaryota > Metazoa > Annelida > Polychaeta > Spionida > Magelonidae > Maea > Maea johnstoni. The sequence goes on from OZ012697.1 coordinate 4,045,192, forward strand.
ATTCTACGAAATCTTGCTTATTTCATTAAAAAGAAAAAAATATATATTCCATTTTATTTCAATATGAATACATACTTTAAGTGTTGTGTTATTTTTTTAAGTCAATCTTGGCCTTCAGCGTAAGATTTTATTGAAATTGAATATACACCTATAATGAATAACATTACTAATTTCAACTGATCATGTGTGTGTTCCGGATATAATTGCATATATATAGAGAGAGAGAGAGATAGATAGATAGATAATCTTTATTTCAAGTCGGTAATAATTTTACATAGTAAACACGAGCTGCCAGGGCTCTTGGCCGACTACGATATATTTATTAATGAGTCTCAATCACGTTTTTATTGTTATTTTTTTCAGTGCATTAACTATGCGGCGGATGAATGATGTACTAATGCTGGTATCTCGAGCGTTTATCCATGCTCCGGGGCTGCCGGGTAGGCCTATGGATAGGTAAGACCTGAGTTTATATTAGCGTAGATGACTTAGAACAAGTAACAATGACTGGCCAGTCAGGATTCACCCTCAATATGGCTGAATAAATGATGATATCCAAATACTTAATTCCCATACGCTAAATGCCAATACTGGGTACTCTTTATGTGGGCAGATGTAAGGCATTCTCTTTGAACAGATAAGCTGCTATCTTCTGAAAGACTAAGAATTTGACAATTCTTTCACTGTAACCTTCTCTAATGGAGTCTTAAATTAAATGCTTGTGTGTCTTCATATAAATGTGTATATATATATATATATATATAAATATATATATATATATATATATATATATATATATATATATATATATATATATATATATATATGTGTATATATATGTGTATATATATATATATATATATATATATATATATATATATATATATATATATATATATATATATATATATATATATGATATGTGTTGTTACTGTTAGATTGATCAAGGTTATCTCAAGGTATTACTTCTTCTGCACCACTTTTTCTATGCAGTTTTCCAAAAATATATCATCACCTAAATATCTTATTTAGTACCATGCGATTCCTGTTCCTAATGTTTTGCGCAAAGAACATCCAGTTTAATACATTTTCTTCTTTTTTTAAACTTTTTCCAGGAATATTTTATTATCGCGCAGTTTACACAGCTCGCATGCAAACTCCTACACACCGGGCATAGTGGACGCCATGTTGGAGGCATTGACCAATGGGAGATGGGATAGGGTTGCCGAGCAACTCTCGATACTTGCCGTTTCGATCGAGGCAACGACGAACATTCTTAAGGAGGAAAATATTCGCCTCAGCTCCCCTTCTCACATCAAATACGACAATATCTATCAAGTCGGGAAATCGGCGTGTCAACCGTATGATCCCCTTACAAAAGGGAAAGGCTCTCGCTAAAGGAATACAGTTGTGTATGTGTTAACCCTTATGCTGCTGTTGGCTAATTTGATCAAAATCAAATAATGTACAAATTATCGGAAAAAATGATCGAAACCCTGGCATATGGGTACTCATCTGAGAATACTCAGTGAGAGCTTTTTAATGAATACCAACATGACAGGGTTTAGATGTTTTACAACAATTTTTGCATCCTTGTGCTTTGGATGAAAGTAGCCTCAGCATTTGAAGGGTTAAGGGCATCATTCTGGCTGTTGAGGTACATTTTTGGTCATGTGGGGGAGGGGAGGGGAGGGGTAATAAAAAATATCTCATTGCAATCTCTGTAGTTTATCTAGAGAACAGTTAACAGGGTCAGAAACACTACCAAATAGTTCCATGGGTCTAGTTCGGCTAGTAGACCGGAAATCTAATAGCTCTGTAACAGCGTTCGAAAAACTACCAAATAGTTTCATGGGTCTAGTTCGGCTAGTAGACCGGAAATCTAATAGCTCTGTAACAGCGTTCGAAAAACTACCAAATTGTTCCACGGGTCCGGTTTGGCTAGTAGACCTGAAATCTACTAGCTCTGTAAACACTCGAATGCAGTTTATTCAGAGTGTGTTCAAGGGATTCTACGAACCCCCATTAAATATCAAAATGTTGGTTTTACTGCTAAGTTTTGTCACTTTTCTTCAATGAAAATTGATGCATGTTGAACCCTGCTGAGTATGTTTTTGTTTCGATTGTCTTTTAGGATGCTGTTTTAAATCATCAAGATTTTTAACTCATTGATGCTAGCAGCAGGCAAAAGAGGCCTGACAATTTTGCTGAAATATTATGGGCAATGTATATTTGGGAATAAGATCTGAAGAAGAGATGTAAATTAGAACATTTCCAACAACCCCTCTTCAAATATTTTGTGATATCCATTTTAATTCCAAATTTATCGTCAAAAGTTTCAAAGTTCCAGACGATGATTTCTGGAGAAACTTTTAAGGAGAAATGAGTTACGTGTTGCTCTAAATGCTCATTAAACAATGGATGTTTCTGAATTTCTTTTATCCGAGGACAATGATTTTGTGATTTTATTTGTTTGTCTGTTCGTTGGTTGTGAAATATGTCAAAAGATGTTTTTAAAAGGAATATTCTTGTCTTTTATCTATGTTTACTTTTACAAAACGGTATTTCATCCTTCCAGCCAATCAGAAGGGTGCAGATGCATTATGGGATTGTACAAGCGCCATATCAAATATTTACCGAGAAACACTTGAGAGAACTGGAGTGAGCTATCGGTAAATAAGTTTCATTCAAATGTATAATCTTTTGTACAGTCAACATTACATGGTAGGAGAAATATCCTCTGAGGGAAATATCCGACAATGAATGTTTTTGTTCAAAAAATGATATTATATATATAATGCTGTAAGATACTTGTTGATGTAGTCTTGTGTCATAAAAGAGAAAATAAAAGGATTCACTAGTAATAAATACATGGTGAGAAAAAAGGGTTGTGAAATAAGGAGAAAACATATTGTCTCTAAGTCCTGGCAAAGGGATATATATACAGAGGGCAGGAACTTACATTGGCTGGCATGCCGGCAGGGGTGTCCAAATATTTCAGTCCAGGAGCACAGTCAATAAGTCACGGAGCACAGCCGTTTTTGGTGAACATCGTTTGATAATAGCTATGAATATTGTCACCAGGTGGCACTACTATATGAGCCCTAATTGCAATAGTTTAGACCAAGACCAATCAATAGATGGTACTACTGAATGGAGTTCAATGGTTTTTAAATACAATTTGTATCAAAAATGATTCAAGTGAAATATTTGAATTTGTCATGTTTTGCGAAAAATTTCCCAGTTAAATAGTGCTTCAAGTTTTTGGTTTGTCGCACGTTTTAAAGCAATGCGAAAGTTTGACACCCCTGCACAGTCCTCTTCTGGCATGTGCAATAAATAACTGGCATGCGCAGTCAATAACTGGCATGTGCAGTCAATAACTGGCATGCAATGTCAATAACTGGCATGTGCAGTCAATAACTGGCATGTGCAGTCAATAACTGGCATGTGCAGTCAATAACTGGCATGTCAAGTTGTTAATTGGCAGTCTCAGTCAATAACTGGCATGTGCAGTCAGTAACTGGCATGCTCAGTCAATAACTGGCATGTGCAGTCAATAACTGGCATGTCAAGTTGTTAACTGGCAGTCTCAGTCAATAACTGGCATGTGCAGTTAGTAACTGGCACACTCAGTCAATAACTGGCATGTGCAGTCAATAACTGGCATGTGCAGTCAATAACTGGCATGTGCAGTCAATAACTGGCATGTGCAGTAAATAACTGGCATGCTCAGTCAATAACTGGCATGCTCAGTCAATAACTGGCATGTGCAGTCAATAACTGGCATGCACAGTCAATAACTCGCATGTGCAGTCAATAACTGGAATTTGCAGTCAATAACTGGAATTTGCAGTCAATAACTGGCATGTGCAGTCAATAACTGGCATGCGCAGTCAATAACTGGCAAGCGCAGTCAATAACTGGCACGCTCAGTCAATAACTGGCATGTGCAGTCAATAACTGGCATGTGCAGTAAATAACTGGCATGCTCAGTCAATAACTGGCATGCTCAGTCAATAACTGGCATGTGCAGTCAATAACTGGCATGCTCAGTCAATAACTGGCATGTGCAGTCAAAAACTGGCATGCACAGTCAATAACTCGCATGTGCAGTCAATAACTGGAATTTGCAGTCAATAACTGGAATTTGCAGTCAATAACTGGCATGTGCAGTCAATAACTGGCATGCGCAGTCAATAACTGGCAAGTGCAGTCAATAACTGGCATGCGCTGTCAATAACTGGCATGTGCAGTCAATAACTGGCATGCGCTATCAATAACTGGCATGAGCAGTTGTCAACTGGCATGTGCAGTCAAAAACTGGCATGTGCAGTCAACTGACTAGATATGACGAATTGATGAACTCTGTCTGTTTCTACTCTCTGTATATCCATCTCTCACATGCTTTATATTGATAGTTGCATTATTATGATATTATCAGCTATGGTTTGTCCTCGCTCTCTTGATTTTTCTCCTTATCCGTCACTGAACATATTACAATTTAATGATGTTCCATACGATTGCATTACAAAGTTGAGTATTTTTCTAAAAAAGCAAGAAAAATTATCAAGTATGATGTATGTATATAAATGGTGTATGGTTGCTAGGCAGCTGCTGGCTGTATGTCATATTACCGTATTACTCCAAATAATTGCACGTGCGGGTAACAGATTAGAAAAAAAAACGCTAGTAGGGTTATTGGCAATCTTCCAATTGGCCGCTACGTGCTTGAGCATGCTCTTTAATTTTGTCTTTTGTTACACCAGGCCTTATTGGATGCTTGCGCCATGGCGCGCCAAGGACTGATAGCTCGAAGTGTTCAAGCACTTGAAAATGCAAACAATATATGGTCCGTAGCTGTGAAAATACAGTCAACATACGATCTGTAATGGTCCCACTTTTAAAGGTCCGGAAACAATTACGTTTGCGGGAAGAGTTAATTAAGGGAGGCCCAGAACGCCAGAAAAAATAATGTACACTGGCTTGCCCCTCCCAATATTTTTTCAGATAAAAGGGGGGGGGGGGGGGGGTGCGCGTATTTGTGATCTGTGCGACTATTGGGAGGAATGCGGTATCTCTATAGGTATGGTTACTGCTGGTGTTTTATCCAATTTGACGCAGTTCCATCTTGGTTATACACATAGTCTGGCAAATTTGGATGTCACTCCTCAAATAGATTAATACTCGAAAAATATTTGAAGAGGGATTGTTGAACTTTTCAGTGACAACAACTTTCAGTCGAATACTTTTCAAGTTATTTAATTTTTGTGAAGATATTTCATAATTATCAGACCATGTTTATGGCCAAGATGTGAATGAGTTTAATATTAGAACATATCTTTGTCTTTGATATAAATTGCTTTTAAGTCATATTATTGAAGAGCTATTTTTTTTTATTTCATTCATCAGTTTTTCTTATTATGGAGATATGCCACATATGTAAATGGTTTAAGTAGTTGAACATATCTTGCTGTCTTTGATGAAAATCTCTTAGTTAGATTATTGTAGAGCTATTTTAATAACTTTTGTTCATCAGAACATGAAGAACACATTTCATTCAATTATAAATCTTGGTATTTTTCAATTTTGAGATACCGTAATTTCGCGTGTATAAGACACACTTTTTTACACTAAATTTTACACTCAAATAGGGAGTATACTTATACACAAAGCTAGAAATCTAGGGTGTTTTACATCGAGTTACCAGGCCACTCGGAGATCGCCAATTACAATTATAATGCGGCCAAGACAATGCCCATCGATGTTTGCCTCGTCATTGATGAATTGTAATTACCGAACTACCCTCCGCTAGAATTTACCGATTACAATCCATGTGACATGCCTAGGACAATGGGTAGTGAGTACCGACACAGGGTGATACGCATTGATGTCACGATGATGTCACATTTCACTCATCTCAATATGGGTTTTACTGGCTTTCTAGCGTTATTCATTAGGAGTTGATTACCTACAATAATTCCGAAAAGGGGGTGCGCACTATACACAAAGCTAAGGTCTATACATCATTTTAAAGGCCTGGACAAGGGGTGCGTCTTATATACGGGTGCGTCTTATACACGCGAAATTACGGTATGTGGGATACGGTATTCATGTAATAGTCATCAAAGTGTTGCTTTGGTGAAGTTGATCATGTGGCAGCCATTCTCATCTTTGATTGGTGAATTATAGGTCGTGTGACCGTCAGTCTTATCTTTGGTGAATTATAGGTCATGTGACCATCAGTCTTATCTCTGATTGGTGAATTATAGGTCAATGGAGAGTTATTCTCATATCTGATTGGTGGGCTGCAAACAATGTGACAGCTTCAGCGGTTCGTGATATGCCGCAGAAATTTCAAACTTGAATTTGAGTTTCAATACGATGCATTCCGCTTATGGTCAAGGTCAATATTTAGTTGCTCAATAATTATATCTGTGTGCAGTTATTTTTAGATGAGAGCTGATGTAGAAGGAAGGAATGTGTGACAATAACCTTGGTAAATTGCTTGAATCTTAGTCGGTTTTAAATACTCTTTTGATAGAGAAATGTTTCTGCATCCAATTCTGCCTTTATAGCGGCCACCTTTTATATGATGTAAACGAGAAAAGAATCTCATATAGTATATATATATATATATATATATATATATATTTATATATATATATATATATATATATATATATATATATATATATATATATATATATATATATATATATATATATGTATAGTTATATATATATATATATATATATATATATATATATATATATATATATATATATATATATATATATATATATATATATATATATATATATATATATATATATATGTATGTATATGAGTGCATATATTTATATATGTATAAATATATATATATATATATATATATATATATATATATATATATATATATATATATATATATATATATATATACATATTTATAAATGTTTTATATATATATATATATATATATATATAATATATATATATATATATATATATATATATATATATGTATGTATGTATGTATGTATATATATATATATATATATGTATGTATGTATGTATATATATATATATATATATATATGTATATATATATATATATATATATATATATATATATATATATATATATATATATATATATATATATTCAGGTTTCATTTTAGCTATAATTATCAAAGGTGGCATTGAAAATCATGTGAAGAAGGATCATAGGAAAACTGTAGAATCTGCTTTAGAATCTCATAATCCTTTTGAGCTCTTTTGGTTCTAGTATGATTAAGGAAGTATTTCTTTATATGTTAGACTGGATGGGTCCTTATGGAGTGAATGTGTGAGGTTTCTTAGTCAAATATACAGGTGTAATACATTCCAAGATATGTGTGTAAAAATCAACATTTTCTGTCTTTCCAACACAATGATACATTCAAAGATATGTGTGTAAAAAATCAATATTTTTTGTCTTTCCAACACAATGGTTGGGAGAGCAAAGAAGGATATACGTTACTATGTAATTAATGTCTTTATCATCTTCAATTGCTCTAAAACCTGACTGGTATGCAATTAAATTTCTGGTCATAAAAGAAAAAAAGAATTACTGATAGGAAAGAATTTGAGAGAAGACGACTTTTTGGGTTATTAGTCATAAGAATCTTCAAGTCCTACTCAAATCCCTAATAGCTCTATATCATAGTATTTTGGCTATCTGAAATGTTTTATAATTATCCAAATGGTCTGATATTGAGCTTATATGGTACCAGGGATTAGGGATTAGGATTAGGGATTAGGAATCTCAAATCTCATTGAATATATGTACATTCCAAAAGGCATGAGCTCAGAAAGAGGACCAATGACTGCAATCATCCAATGGGATACAAGCAGCAATTGTGCTGTATTTTTGATATTTTTTTGATCATCGGCTGACGAAGAAGATATCACTAGTCAAACTGAGGAAGTCTTTGTTAGCCGGGCCAGCTTTGTGTCCTAGGCAGAGAATACCATCAAATAAACCTTCAAATTCACTCTTTAACCCTTAAGCTTGTAGCGGCTAAATTGCCTATTTTGGTGATATTTCTCTAACAAAAGCAATAATTGAAAAATACTTTAAGGGGAGTTGTTCATTAAAACTATATCTAAAACTCTCCTTCAAATATTTTGCAAGTACATGCTTCATTCCAAAGTTATTTCCAAAAGTATGACAGGTCCAGACGACACTCCTTAAGTTGGTATTGTTGTCAGACCATTAGGTCATGAAACATCCATGAAAGGATTGATAATAATTAAAACTCATCGCTTTTTGGAGTTCAATTTAAAGTTTGTTTCATTATGACTATATTCATTGTAATATCAGCTTTTACGGAGACTATTTTATTTGCAGTATATATATTATCATTGTATATGTATTTAACACTGGAACGATGAATCTCTCTTGCTTTTACTAACCCAGCAAGTATTTCAGATTTAGGAAATGTCTATAGGAAAGCTTAGTGCTGAGACTCATAGCTTAATTCCGGTGAAACTTGCTCAAAGAAAGGTCTTAGTAGGTTTTTACTGCTTATATTTTAATGATTGTTCCTGATAATTTGAACTTTCCTGTTAGTAATCAACATTCCTTGGCTTTTGGAATATATATATACATATATATATATATATATATATATATATATATATATATATATATATATATATATATATATATATATATATATATATATATATATATATATTGATTTATGATACTTATGGAAAAATTGCTTTTTAAAGATTGCTAGACTGAAGTCATAATTCTTTGGGTTGCCTTCTGAAAGTGGCCAGTTGAGAGAATATTGCATTCCAAAACTTGTGTACCACAATGTATTATGAAATTTCATGCAATATTTCAGACCACTATAGATGTAACAGTGAGCAAACTATTTAGGGCCTGACTTCAATTCAACTTGGTAGAGAGATTGGTGTTTTATTTAAATAGTGGGTCGATGGTGGGAGTTTCATTATATTGGTTAATATTAGCTCTTGCAGAGATATATTGTACCATAGCATTCCATACCAAAAAATTGCTATTCTTCGGAATATAGATACCAAGACACCCCTGGTAGATCCAATTCCAAATAGAATGGAAACATTGCTTAACCCTTCTGCTGCTGAGGTTACTTTCGTCCAATCACAAAAAAAGCTAAAAAATATGAAAATCACTGTAACCCTGTCATGTTGGTATTCATTTGAAAGCACTCACTGAGTACTATCATATGAGTACCCATTTGCCAAGGTTAGTTTCAGTCAATTCTCAGCTTTTTGTCATCATTTCATGTTGAGCCAATCAAAAACCAGCAGCACACGGGTTAATTAGGTGGCGATTTAACCATGATGGGGTTCTGGTCATTGTATTGGTTGGTATTTGCTCTTGCAGACCTTTATTGTACCATAGCTTGATTCAAATCATCAGGGATAGGTTTGTCACATTTCTACTAACATTTGTATGCATTTTATGACAATAAATTTTAAAAAAAGAAATCTCCACAGACTTATTGGATTCAATCTCCTCTATTATATGTACAATACAGAATTTTAACAGACATTCAATTCCTACACCAGTCGACTGGACGTCTGCCAGTGCCTGGTTGCACAAACACCCATGGATAACATGTCAAAAAAATAAGGAAAGCACACCAATGACCCAACTTGCTAATCAAAGCTATGTTCAGTTGTAAGGTCATCCATGCCCGGGAAACTGGGTGGCAACCAGTCGTGTGTTTAGTCTGGGCTGCCAGTTCATTTAGTGCAGGAATTAAATGACGACACTGCAGAGCCATGATGTTTTGGGTTTTCATATTCTGTTAAAAGTTTATGGAAAAAATATAGAATGAAACTTTCCTTTTTGCAACTAAATGTTGGTGATAAGCGCGATCTCAGTGTTACCTCACGAGATGCATTGTATACGTCTACCTGTCTACCCAGCTGCAAAATGGGTACCTAGCATTAATATGGCAGTGCTTAGAGCTTGTGCACTATATGCTGCCAGTTGCTCTGGAATATCCCTCCGGGGGATGGAAATTGTTTCCGTGTGTACAGGCCTGCTAGGAAGGTCGTGTGAGCACTTCGTTGGATACAAGAATATAAAAACACGAATATTTCACAAAAACACAAGACATCCACTAGGATGATCATAATATTGGTCAATTTACTATGAGACCGATATAAACCAATAAAAGCGTGTTTTTTTGCAAAACTATTTTTTATTTGTAGGTACTATAATCACTGTAATAGCTACAGAAAATGTGGCATAAAAATCTACTCTATTGCTTCCTGCAATGTTCCAAAATGAGGGCACGACAATCTGACAAATTGGTCAATATTTCTCTGACCATTAACCCTTGTGCTGCTGGTGGCTAATTTGGTCAATACGAAATGATGCAAAATACCTGAAACATGACAGAAACCCTGCACATGGTACTCATCTGAGAGTACTCAGTGAGAGCTTTCCAATGAATACCAACATGACAGGGTTTAGATGGTTTTCAAAAATCTTTGAATTCTTGTGCTTTGGACGAAAGTAGCCTCAGTATTGAAAGGGTTAACCCTTGTGCTGCTGGTGGCTAATTTGGTCAAAACAAAATGATGCAAAATACCTGAAACATGACAGAAACCCTGGCACATGGGTACTTATCTGGAAGTACTCAGCGAGAGCTTTCCAATGAATACCAACATGACAGGGTTTAGATGGTTTTCAAAAATCTTTGCATTCTTGTGCTTTGGACGAAAGTAGCCTCAGTATTGAAAGGGTTAACCCTTGTGCTGCTGGTGGCTAATTTGGTCAATACAAAATGATGCAAAATACCTGAAACATGACAGAAACCCTCGCACATAGGTACTCATCTGAGAGTACTCCGCGAGAGCTTCCCAATGAATACCAACATGACAGGGTTTAGATGGTTTTCAAAAATATTTGCGTCCTTGTGCTTTGGAAGAAAGTAGCCTTAGCATTGGGAGGTTTAAAAACATCATGGAAACCGTTGACCTATAACTGCAGATCACGTCACATGCAATATTCTTGCGTAGCGAAAAGATACTTTATTGTAAAGCTATTTGAAACTCACAGCGGATAAGATCAGCCTGACAAATTTGATTTAATTGCGCAGGCAAAAGCATTTCTGGTAAATATTCACAGGAGAAATATTAATCCGAACATTGCCAACAACTCTTTTGAATATTCTTTTCAAATGTATTCATTATTTTCAAGTTTTTGCTAACACTAGATTTGATCCAGATGACAATTCTAAGAGTGATTCTACGGCATACAGTATCGACATTTAATTCTTGCACTAAATGCCTGGGCAACCCGGGCATGATACACGACCGCACACCCGATTGCCACCAAGTTTCCTGGTCATGGATGGATGGATGATATTACAACTGGACGTAGCTTTGATTTGAAAGCTACGCGGGTGATTGGTGTGCATGGCTCATTTTTTATAACAAGTTATTCATGTGTTTGTACAACCAGGCACTGGTAGACGTCCGGACGACTGGTACAGGAATTAAATGTCTGTACTGTAGATGTGTTAAGATATCAGATCCAAATGATACTTTGAATCTTAGATGAATAAAAGAAAGGATGTGCAGCGAGAGACCAATTACTATATGCGCTGTAGTGAACTTGACAATCTAGCTTTCCCAGGGGTCTCGAATCTGGCCTAAGTGTGACGTTACTAGGAGACAAAGACTAATAAGGGCTCTCGTATCGTTTACATTACAGAGAAACTTGCATACCATCATGCACAGAACTTCAGGCTTGACTTTTGAGTTATTTGCCGCAGCCAGTTTGTTTAAGTTGACCGGCTGGTTTCATATCCACTTAGACCTGGTTTGTGTCTCTATCAGGCCATCCTTTTTTGTTTATTGATGTTTCTGTTGTTGGCACACAACAGAAACATCAATAAACAGAAAGGATGGCCTGATAGAGACACAAACCGGGTCTAATATCCACTTGGTTTGAATTCAAGAAAGGTAACTCTTCGTTGTAAATATGAATGGGTTGAATAACTACTTGTCATTATTTTCATCAAGGATATCATCATCAACATCATCATCGTCGTTACTATCGTCATTCTCCTCAGATGAAGATGACATGACATTGACGCAATGATGGTAAGAATAGAAGCCTACGTCATCAAAGTTCAGATCTGTTACATTGAGATCCATATAAGGAGTGCCGTGACACATTTCGCCTAGTCCCCAGGAACAACTACAGAGGGCGCGATCGCCGCGGAATCTCCAGGAAACGTCGCCATTTTCCATGATGTTATGGTAACGCATTCTGCATGGCGCCCCACTGGCACACTCCTGGACCTGCAAAACAAAGAATCATAATCAAAATGATCATGTATTACAAAATGATGATTATTCATGATTAAACCTATAGCGCATGAATATTGATGACATCATATATATATATATATATATATATATATATATATATATATATATATATATATATATATATATATATATATGTATGTATATATATATATATATATATATATATATATATATATATATATATATATATATATATAGTTATATAGTTATATAGTTATATAGTTATATAGTTATACATATACTAGTATATATATATATATATATATAGTTATATATATATATATATATACATATATATATATATATATATATAGTTATATATATATATACTCTCTCTCTCTCTCTCTCTCTCTCTCTCTCTCTATATATATATATATATATATATATATATATATATATATATATATATATATATATATATATATATATATATATATATATATATGTATGTGTGTGTGTATCTGTGTGCCTCAAGTCACTAGAAACTATCTCACATGCCTGCGACCAATGGGAACTAAGGACTAGAGGCAAGAGACAGAGTGCGATGGGTGTGCATTACAGTTGGCCACTCAGTAATGGGGGCGGCCCCACTTATTTGCCAACCCAAAAGGAAAACATTCTCGGTAAAATAGCTTTCATTAGGAAAACATCTCATTCGTGAAGGCCCAATGGATCTACCAGTTGCAGAGGATGCATAGACAGCCCTCCACAACGCCACACATTTGTAAAGCGACCAGGCCAACCCGCCTACTGGCTCGAACGTGCGACCTCACACTTAGGAGTCAAGTATCCTCACCACCAGGCCACGGCAGATCCCCTTTCTAGGATGACTGCATGACTCGATTTACTATGGTTCTGGTGCCCCTTTTCACCTAACTCTGTTGTTCTGCTTGTTTCACGCTTATGCCAAGACAGATCGTTGACAAATGTTAATACATAGACGAATAGTTATTCCGCATGTCACGCACGTTCACTTATCTAATGCCAAACTTTGACGGAAATTGATTGACTGGCAAATTATCAGAAAGATGAAAAATGCTGAATAGCTAGATTGAGCGGAAAGCAATATTAATTGGTACCAAACAATCCACGTTGGCATTATAACACAATTATCTCTATCTCCAATCACTCACAAGCCTCAAAATGTGAGGGAATGTGACGTACCCCACATATTCTTTGTCCTCTAACTTGCTTAAACCCCATGAATGCTCACAGCGGCCAAAAGCAGCCTGGCAATTTTGATGAAAGCTTGTAGGGAAAAACATTTGATGGAGAAATGTCAATCAGAACATTACCAAGAACTCTTCTTCAAATATTTTTTAAAATCATTTTCAATTCGAAAGTTATCATCAGAAGTATCTTTGATCTAGACGACAATTGCTGGAGGAACCCTTGCGGCGGCTACTGTAAAGAGACGCTAATATAAAGATACGCTATGATGCAAAACTCCCCAATTCGCTATACTTGGGACACGCGTGAATTTCGTGTTCTACAGTAGTCATTTAAACTCCTATCGAAATGGCAATGTTCTCAGTTGTTTCTTGAAGTTTTGCAGCCTATCAGCAGCCTTGCTGTTGTCAGGACGATCGTTCCAAAGGCTTGGTGCATAGGCACAGAAGGCTCTGTCAACAAACCTTTTTCAGATTAATCGATTAAAGGGTTATAATTGATTGCAATGTATTTGTCAAGTGTATAACATTTCAAAAACATTGGGAAACTACCGTCTGAACTGTGGAACTATATTCTCTCAACTAACATAAAACAGGATTAATTCACTATGGATCACTAATGGCATGACAAATCATGAAATCAAAGATGACCTGACCTACTAGCCTCACAATAAGCTGGTTTGATTCCCAGTACTATTTGATACGGCCGTGACCACTAAAAACCTCTGATATTCCATTTCCGAATCCATTAATCATAATTTGCAATTATGTTGTTCCATTAAACAATGGATTTCAATTGATTTTAACCATTCACTCCCAGAATGCTAAAGATAGACAGACAGGCCGCACACACACAGTCATATACATA
>OZ012697.1:4059821-4064821 GCA_963942565.1 Maea johnstoni
ATATATTATATATATTATATATATATATATATATATATATTATATATATATATATATAGAAGCAAGTCACATACTCTCTCTCATGTTGACAACCTGGGTTTCATGCTTGTGCAATCCTCAGGCCATTACATAAGAGACCATATTGGATAAAAAGGTCCACACATGTGCTACATCTTGATTGCTTCTATATATATATATATATTTATATATATATATATATATATATATATATATATATATATATATATATATATATATATATATATATATATATATATATATATATATATAATATATTATATATATATGTATATATGTATGTATGTATGTATGTATGTATGTATGTATGTATGTATGTATGTATGTTTGTATGCATGCATGCATGCATGCATGCATGCATGCATGCATATATATATATATATATATATATATATATATATATATATATATATATATATATATATATATAATATATATACTATATATATATATATATATATATATATATATATATATATATATATATATACATATATATATATAGATAGATAGACAGATAGATAGATAGATATCGATATATAGATATATAGATACATACATGCACACATATACACCCATACTTTCGTTAATGTATGTGTGGGTGTGTATGCGAGAGAGAGAGAGAGAGAGAGAGAGAGAGAGAGAGAGAGAGAGGAGAGAGAGAGAGAGAGAGAGAGAGAGAGAGAGAGAGAGAGAGAGAGAGAGAGAGGGGGGGAGGGAGAGAGTAATGTCTGTCACGTTCCCATTGCAATATCTTACCTGTCCGCATACATAGGTGTACCGTCTGTCCACGTCTGACGTCATAGTTGGCACCAATTGGGCGGAGCACTGGCAGAAGATCTCCTGAACCCCTCTGTCGTCTGCCACAACCGCCACCTCCCCGCTGCTACAGTTCCTTATGTATTCCAGAGGTCTGCATAACTTACTGTGGGTCGCCACTGCAAGTAGAATTGACCGGCATTACTCACATTCACGATGGTTCAGCTGTGAACGGCAGAAAAAAAACTTTTCCACTGTTTTTCCAAAAACAGCGGAATCTTTCTTTTGTCGTTTTTCAGGAAAATAGTTTTTCCTCTCTCGTTCACACCTGCACCATCGTACACAGAACTATTAGAACAGTTAAAACACATTGCGTCACAACCGTTCGCCTTGTTCACAAGAACTCGATACAGATGTTTGTTTTGTGTTATACTGTATACAGCTTTAATTCAGAGTGCTAAAAAAGTTAGCTTTACAGCTTGCTGGAGGGCATATGTGCTTCTTTTAATTCGCACATTCAAGCACTCAAACTAAACCATATATTAGCAGGATATTTATTTGAAGGATGTTATTTTGGCGCTATCATGGGTAGCGCGAAAATTAGATGCCTGTAAAAATACCTGGGATACAGTACTAGTGTTCCACAGAGATACTGATGTGTTTTTCAGAAACAAACAATAAACAATGAATAAGTCCCTAAGACATGGTCCTCAAGGTAGCTTAAACGGCATGAATATTTACAAACAAAAACACCTCTAAGAGAACAAGGAGTATTAGATACAGCTTAATCAACAAGTCCTCTTTGGCTTGATTTAGTATCATAGGCCCAGAATACATTTTCTCGAGGAAACTCTTAACCGTGGCCGAGATACAGGATGCCTCGTCCTAAATGCACTTTTTTGAAATTTTATTTTTTCCTTATGTTTTATAAACCACATGTGTATCATAGACAAGTGAGAGTTAAAAGGCAGTTATTGCATTCATGTTATGATTCTTTGTATCGCGATTTATTGCATCTTTTTGTGCTCGTCATAGACAAAAATACATACATACATTAGGAAAATATCTGCTTAATGAATAAATCAGATTAGTTTCCCAGCCTCAAATGTGTCTAAAGCGTCAAAAAAAAATGTTACGTACTTCCATTGAATAGCATGTGTCCATCGTGTATGTCTGGTGTATCGGGACATTCCGCCCTCCCAAGACACGCACAAATACGTCTGATCAGGGCACCATTTCCCCCTAGCTGTACGGTGGCACAGGAACACAAATTCTACTTACTGCCATTGAATAGCGTGCGTCCATCATGTATGTCCGGTGTATCGGGACATTCCGCCCTCCCAAGACACGCACAAATACGTCTGATCAGGGCACCATTTCCCCCTAGCTGTACGGTGGCACAGAAACACACATTCTACTTACTGCCATTGAATAGCGTGTGTCCATCATGTATGTCCGGTGTATCGGGACATTCCGCCCTCCCAAGACACGCACAAATACGTCTGATCAGGGCACCATTTCCCCCTAGCTGTACGGTGGCACAGACAGCGTTGTTAGTTTCACAGTCCTGTGAAAAGTCTCCCTGGAATATGAAAGTAGTGATGAAAAACGTTTCTCTTTATATGAAAAAATAAGTAATATTTGATTTTTATTCCAGATATATACATATTTCATTGGACGTAAGATTTTATGAATCGCATTTTTTCCCCGGATGATAAAAAATTCTGAATAAAAACTTTTTAATGATATTCGCTTTTTCAAACATTTTTTCAGTGAGGAGAAGTGAGATTTAGAAAAGGAAATGTCGGTTCAGATGGTCATAATCTTTGTTCGTACACTTATAAATTAATTGCTGCAATTCCCCCATCTTTAGTTCCGCACAAATGCAGGTGGCTGTCCATCCAAAAGATCAATGTTCAACTCTTGATGACGTGAATATATATATATATATATATATATATATATATATATATATATATATATATATATATATATATAATATATATATATATATATATATATATATATATATATATGTATGTATATATATATATATATGTATATATATATATATATATGTATATATGTATATAATACACATATATACATGTATATATATATATATATATATATATATATATACATATATATATATATATATATATATATATATATATATATATATATATATATATATATATATATATATATATATATATAAATATATATATATATATATATATATATATTATATATATATATACTAGTATATATATATGTATATATACACATATTATTGGGCATTTATTTTGGTTTGAAACCAAGAATTGCAAATGGATCATTCAGATTCTAGGAAGGTTATCTCGACGGTGCCAGATGTATTTTCGGAAGGAAGTGAAACTTTTGAAAAGATCAATGTTCAAGCCTGCCTGCAAGATGTAAAAAACGCAATAATCATTAAGTATAAAGTTGCGTGGCTGTGGAATGATTGATAGTAGTGGACAATGTTATTGTAATATCATAATTATTCTAAGAAACGTGTTTGTATCCCCGTTGCAAGGCTTAGCAGGGTTATTTACATTGCCAGTAATATGTCCAAGGTCCAATGTCCTAGGGACTAGGGTTTTAGTGGTAGTTAGTGCTTAGAAAATGTTGCACTACCAAACCATATACAGCCTATAAGTTACATAGAATATTGTTTTTAAATCGTTATCATTCCTAGATTTCGAGGTAAATCTAAATGCAAGGAAGCTCTGAAACCCTTTCACCAATGGAACATACACATGGCCTTACTCTCATGGAAGTATCTTAACCCTTCCAATGCTGAGGCTACTTTTATCAAAAGCCTGAGGACGCAACGATTCCTGTCATGTTGGCATTCATTGGATAGCTCTCACTCAGACGAGTACCCATGTGCCAGGGTTTCAGTCATTTATCAGTTTTTTTGCATCATTTTGTAATGGCCAAATTAGCCACCAACAGCATAAGGGTTAACAGGGAAGCAATGTTTCGTGAAATATTCGACTGAAGGTTCCTGCTTTTTTCTGTTGGGTTGAAAATCACTCGTCAAGTATTAGTTTATTTATTACAAAATGTCCATAGTCGTGCGATTTCGAGCGCACTGCAGATTCAAGATCATTTTCCACGGCTCTGAGGTTTTTAATGCAAACTAAAAACTTGTGCCTGAGGCATTGTTATGAAAGAACTGTGCAAAATGTGCTTACTATAAATAGCATACGAGGTCATTTTGGTGCTATATTTATTTTCTTTACTTGATTTATATATATATATATATATACATATATATATATATATATATATATATATATATATATATATATATATATATATATATATATATATATATATATATATATATATATATATATATATATATATATGGTTCGTTAGTTTATGTCGGTTAGTGCAAGGTAATGGATTGGATTCATACGTGATGGTTGATGAAGATGTTCTTCTACATATATTTAACTTGTATATATTTTGCACTCATTTTCCAAATTGATATTTCAAGCTGGTCTGTTTGTTGTGTGTGTGTGAGTGTGCCTTTCAGAAGTCTTAACCTTTGTAATATTCCTAGCCTAAATAAGGCTAAGATTACACAAAACAACGTAATTGCTCCAAGAAACCCGTTATTCTTGTCAGAAGGTTAAACAAACAATTTCACAGGACTTTGTCCGATAAGTTATTCCCAACCATGAAGACTTGGCTTAACTCCAAATAAACTATCACTGTGAGACGGTTGGATCAGTATTGACCTAAATTCCTTTTTTCGGGTAGAATTTTGCAGTTTTTGGCCCGTTCATATCAGGAAAATACCCATTAAATTACATACGTAATACGGTTATCTTGAGAAATATCTGACTAAAAGTTGTTACTCTTGAAAAATTTAACGAACTAGTATATCTTCCAATATTTCTCAAATATCTGTGTTTTTATTAGCATTACGCAGCGAATGCTCGTTGTGTCTCACCACTGCACAAGATACGGGTATGACTATCAGTACCCCTTGAGGTATGAAAGGCCATCATCAGCGGCATAAGAATGGTGGATAGTTTTGTGAAGGGTTGAAAAGCATGGTTTTAGTTCGACTTTAGAATACCATGATTTAACCTCATTTTAATCCGTGTGCGGTTGGATGTCACGCAGTTATTCATCTCTTAATATATTTGCACTATAATTAA
>OZ012697.1:4067321-4099821 GCA_963942565.1 Maea johnstoni
TGTATATGTGTGTGTGTGTGTGTGTGTGTGCTATTATATAAATTTAGAAAACTTGAAACAAAAGGTGGATTGCGCGATGGGCAATCATATTTCAATTCCATAGAATACACAATAATTTCAATAAATAATATATATTCACCTACCTCTGTTCTGTACACTTTTAGAGGAGCAAGAATTGTAGAATGGAACGAATGAGTTGGCAATCCTTCGGCAATGATTGATTCGATACTAAATCAGCCGTTCACATATAGCGGAAGCTCAGAGTCCTGTAACTGTAGTATCGCTCTCTAGTGAACGCGGGGCTGCTGGCGCCAAATCACTGATCCCGGCCCTATATATACTGGCATATATTACCAATAAGCAGGCCATTTATCAATGTCAACTCTCCCCTACTGAGTTTTTGGAAAGCCAGCAGAGAGTTCCGCTGTTCGTGGTAATTTCTTTCTCATGCTCTAACTTCCCCCAAGACAGTCTCGCCAGGATAAATAGATATTCCTGGATATGCCGGGTCATGACGCGAGAACGCGAAAATATTTATTGGAAAATTTGTGGATTTTTTTTGTGTGTACTGGTTATCATTTCTTGTTTAACTATTTTTTAAATGATGCGTTTTTAACCCATTAATGCTCGAAGTGGCAAAAACCAGCCCGCTAATGATAATGTAATGTTGCATGCAAATAAGTTGGCATAATATTTAGAACACTAAGAATAGATATCAAATATGTTGTAGGATTATTTCTAATTCCCATGTGAGTTTTAAAGATATCAAAGATCCAGACACCAATTTCAACCATTGATGGGTAATGAAATAGATCTCCTTCAAATATTTTGTAGGAGTATTCCTAATTTCCAAGTGAGTTTCAAAAATATATCAAAGATCCAGACGATAATGTCAAGCATTAATGAGTAAAGAATGGTGTTCTGTTCGAGGAGTGTTTTCGGGGGGGGGGGGGGGGGGGGGGCTGTTGTGGTGATGAAAGGGTTAACTCAGCCTCGCTCTGAGTCACGTGACAGCATGGCGGATGGCCAAAGTTATGTTTTGAAAACCAGCAGTGCCGAGTTCTCAAAACAGCAGGATGATTATCAAGAAAACTTGATATGTGATACCCACTGTTTCGGTACAATCTTAACAAGTCAAGGGTATTGTACCTACAAACAGCGAATAGGAATATATCTTGAAAAGATTATTTCTGGTCCATAGTCAATGTATATTTCTGATCATAGTCAATGTCTATTTCTGATCACAGTCAACATAATAGTGTTAAACTTATTCTTAGGATGATATAATAAGTATGGTAAGTAGGTATGCACGCAAGAAATCAGAAAATATATTCTAAATCAAAGTTATTAAAACCTTCAAGAATTACTAGCAGAATAAAACTTCGATACATATTATCATATAGCTGGTTGCATTTTCTTGCTAGTGTGAAAGATTTTTTTCTGCAGTTCGCAATTTCATTCTTTTGTGAATTATAAATTTCTTACACTTGTTACTTTTCGCATTCCATTCGTGTTACTATTATTATTAGTATTATCATTATTATTACTATTATTCCTATTATTATTATTATTATTATTATTATTACTTTTTATTATTACTAGCATTATAATTATTATTAGTATTAGCATTATCATATTATTATTATCATCATCATCATCATCATAATCATCATCATCATTATTATTATTATCATCTTATGTTTTAGAAACTATCGCATATAATCGTATAGATCTTCAAACATGATCTGAAACTGGCGTAAACATGGCTTTTGAACTCTAATTGAACTTGTTTGCAATGAACATCCAACGAACTAGCCTTAAGGCTGCACAATAGTGGGGTGTGCATAACATAGGAGCCACAGTTACCGGTCATTCTGGGGTTTTCTAACGGTCACTTTGTCCCACCAGTGCGCCCCACGACGTGAAACAAGGCGAAGAGTATTGATCTGGCTAAATTAGGGTTAGTCGGCTATGGTTCCCCGGCACATCTGTTTTCTCCAACATGACTCAGCGTTTAATACAATAAGAAAATAACAATAGTCACGGGGGGGGGGGGGGGGGGGGAACGGTCAATTTGGAGTTGGGCAAAAGTGCCCGGTTGTCGATTTGTAATGGGGAATCTAGCGAGGGAAAGAGAGGTGCGGGAATGGTACCTGTGTTGTCACGTCAAATACTGGAGTAGTACAGGTAAGATGGTTTATTCTTACCCATCATGGGGTGGGCCATACTCATAAAAATAGCATGGTAGGGCATTTTAGTGGCAGTGTGCGTGTTATTTTATTAAAATCCACGCACCAGAGGAGAACCTCCACGGCGAGTTTCAGTTCATGTCAACAGCCGTGCCTTCATGGGGCTTCCAGCTCCAATAATGGAGGTACAGTGGCTTTATTTTGTCATGGCATGAACTGAACTATACCCAACATGTTTTCTATTTGCGAATTTGCCATGTACACTCAACATTTTAAAAGAAATCTCAATCGTAGTGTCAGACCTGGCCATGTTGATTTGTCTGTGGGTGACAGTCACTGTGTTCATGGGCAACACTGGCAGACAAATCAGTTACCCTTTTGCAACCCAGGATATGTTAACAGGTTATAGTCTGTCTGACTAGAGTTTGGCAATCACTTTTGCCACTTTTTTGTGACAAAACGCTTGAGTTTGCCATCTAAACTTGGCAAACCTCTTTGGAGCACTACTACGTGTATGTACAAACATGCTTTTGTCTAAGCTCCGCAAAATGTTGATTTTGCTCATTAGTTCCTATTGTAAAATGTGCACATTGCTGACACTACAACCTCGCGTGTTTGTCTGTTGCGAACAATACAAACACGCGAGATTGTATTGTTGGCAATGGAAACTTAGGGTGTGGGTCACCTGCTGAAGTTAACTTGACCTATGAAAATTGTGCATGTATTGATATTTTGGGGGATGATCAGCTTCCTTACATCTATTTATCACATCTTTGCAATTACTGAGGGGGACTTGTTAGGCCTTGTTTTCAACAATTTATTAAAATATGTTCCTGGGGGTGCTCAGCCATGAAATTTAACTATAATTTAGGGCTCTGCTTAAGGATTTCATTGAAATAGGTCGTTAAGGCGAGCACTTCTAAATATGGTGTCAGGGTCAATTTGAAACAGAGCATACTTTTGACTTAAACTATAAGCCATGTCTGCTGTTTTTCATGATAGTGATCTTAGATGAAGAAAAGAATGGATATGTAGCGAGAGACAAATTACTATATGCGTTATAGTGAATGCCTGGACACAACAGGTGTTTCTGATCTGGCATTAACGCAATTTCACGAGGGAACACGGACATATCAGGGCTATAATTGTATCGTTTACATTACAGAGAGACCTGTGCGCCAGCATCATCTGAGCATGAGCAGAGCACGACTTTTGGGCTATTGGGAAATACTAGCCTGTTCATGTTGACCGGCTGGTTTCATGACTTTTTAAAAAACATTGAAAAAAGTGTGATTTCAGGAAAATGCTCATTTCCTGATCATCAATTATACATGTATTATTAGTATTATCATTATGCAATATTATAACATGCTTATCATTTTTATCTTTCAGGTTTGTTTCGCATTTGACGTAGCCTTAGATGCACGATATGATGTCCCGACCTCAAGTTCCGAATCCTAGTACAAAGATTTTTAACCCTGCCCACCCTTCCTTTCTGCTTATAGTTTAGTTTTGTAATTTGCCGTATCTGTGTGTGTTTTCACCAAGTTGAAATTCCTCTCTCTTTTACTAGCAAAAAACTGCATTTAAATATGCATTAAATATGCATTTAATTCTGAACAAAAATTCATTTTAAGAGAATAATTTAATCCATTACATGTCAAATATTGGTGGATCATTGTATATACCCACACTGTGATGCACCAGTATTCCAATGTACTAAATTATAAGGGTGCGAGAGTCACAAGCCTCTAAAAAATGGTGAGTGAAAATCTCAAGGACTGGGTGTGCATATGCCGAATAGACAACTGACAAGGGGAATAAAGCACTTAAAAGTACTCTCACAGCAGAGCCAGTGTATTCGAGACAAAAGAGAAGAAAAATTGACATAGTGTTTCCAAATGCACTCAAACCCACAAATAATGGGTAAACTGACTAGACTCCCTGCTGATGTCAGGAATGACTGCATGGAAACTTGTGATCTTGGAATAGCCCACCTAGGGTTAGGGATAGGAATAAGGTCCAGGGTCAGTGTTAGGTGATCCTAACCCTAAACCTGGACCTGATTCCTGACCCTATGTACAGTATTGCAAGATCACAGGTTCCAATGAAGTCATTCCAGACATCTGCAAGAATTTTGAATCTATCCAAATAATGAATGACTGTGTGTAAACAACTGACAAGATGAAGTAAGGTTCAAATGAAATAATCTGCTTCTAATTAATACAGCGTTTGAAAAAATTACATAAGCACAAGACAAGTCAATCCTTGATTCATAAGATTCCTTACTATATTAAAAGGTAGCCAACATTATGAGGCTTATATTTTCTATAGTCAGTTTCTGGTGAATTATGCTTTTAACGCCACCAAAGTATAGATTTTTTGAAAAAATCTCTCGATGGGGATTATAGCACTTTGATGGGGCATTGCCACAACACTACATTTTGACTGTGCCAAGTAAAAGAGGGTGCAGGCCGGGATTCCACTCAATGCCTTGAAGCTGGGATTCTGCGCAAAGCCTGTTGCTATGGTAACGAAGTATCAAGCCAGAAAAATTGAATAAAAGTACATAAAGGAATAGTTTTTTTTCCAAAAGTCAGGTCTTGTTTGTTGTTACCTATAAATGTTCTATACATTGAACCCATAAAGGACTTGGAAAAGTAGGGATGATAGAAAAAGATATGCAAAAAAAAAGCTCCCGTGAATACTGATGCTCTTTCATGATTCAAAGCAGACAACTTAACAAGATGGCTGCCAAGCTGTCCACTGTTACTTCATCAAATTATAAGTTATTGAAGAGTATCAATAAAAGTGCTATAATAGCCATTCTGGCTTTATTTATAAATTAACACAAGGCCATCTGCCCAATCTCAATCCCTATAATAAATCTATAGATACAGATTCACCAGAAACTGACTATAGAAAATATAAGCCTCATAATTTAAGCCACCTTTTAATATAGTAAGGAATCTTATCAATCAAGGATTGACTTGTCTTGTTCTTATGTAATTTTTTCAAACACTGTATTAATTAGAAGCAGATTATTTCATTTGAACCTTACTTCATCTTGTCAGTTGTCTATTCGGCAAATGCACAAACAAACATTCATTATTTGGATAGACTAAAAATTCTTGCAGATGTCTGGAATGACTTCATTGGAACCTGTGATCTTGCAATACTGTACATAGGGTCAGGAATCAGGTCCAGGTTTAGGGTTAGGATTACCTAACACTAGCCCTAACACTGACCCTGGACCTGATTCCTATCCCTAACCCTAGGTTGGTTATTCCAAGATCACAAGTTTCCATGCAGTCATTCCTGACATCAGCAGGGAGTCTAGTCAGTCTACCCATTATTTGTGGGTTTGAGTGCCGTTGGAAACACTATGTCAATTTTTCTTCTCTTTTGTCCCGAATACACTGGCTCTGCTGTGAGAGTACTTTTAAGTGCTTTATTCCCCTTGTCAGTTGTCTATTCGGCATATGCACACCCAGTCCTTGAGATTTTCACTCACCATTTTTTAGAGGCTTGTGACTCTCGCACCCTTATAATTTAGTACATTGGAATACTGGTGCATCACAGTGTGGGTATATACAATGATCCACCAATATTTGACATGTGATGGATTAAATTATTCTCTTAAAATGAATTTTTGTTCAGAATTAAATGCATATTTAATGCATATTTAAATGCAGTTTTTTGCTAGTAAAAGAGAGAGGAATTTCGATTTGGTGAAAACACACACAGATATGGCAAATTACAGAACTAACCTATAAGCAGAAAGGAAGGGTGGGCAGGGTTAAAAATCTTTGTACTGGGATTCGGAACTTGAGGTCGGTACATCATATCGTGCATCTAAGGCCATGTCGAATGCGAAACAAACCTGAAAGATAAAAATGATAAGCATGTTATAATATTGCATAATGATAATACTAATAACACATGTATAATTGATGATCAAAAAATGAACATTTTCCTGAAATCACACTTTTTTCAATGTTTTTTAAAAAGTCATGAAACCAGCCGGTCAACATGAACAGGCTAGTATTTACCAATAGCCCAAAAGTCGTGCTCTGCTCATGCTCAGATGATGCTGGCGCACAGGTCTCTCTGTAATGTAAACGATACAATTATAGCCCTGATATGTCCGTGTTCCCTCGTGACCTTGCGTTAATGCCAGATCAGAAACACCTGTCGTGTCCAGGCATTCACTATAACGCATATAGTAATTTGTCTCTCGCTACATATCCATTCTTTTCTTCATCTAAGATCACTATCATGAAAAACAGCAGACATGGCTTATAGTTTAAGTCAAAAGTATGCTCTGTTTCAAATTGACCCTGACACCATATTTAGGAGTGCTCGCCTTAACGACCTATTTCAATGAAATCCTTAAGCAGAGCCCTAAATTATAGTTAAATTTCATGGCTGAGCACCCCCAGGAACATATTTTAATAAATTGTTGAAAACAAGGCCTAACAAGTCCCCCTCAGTAATTGCAAAGATGTGATAAATAGATGTAAGGAAGCTGATCATCCCCCAAAATATCAATACATGCACAATTTTCATAGGTCAAGTTAACTTCAGCAGGTGCCACACACCCTATGTGTCCATTGCCAACAATACAATCTCGCGTGTTTGTATTGTTCGCAACAGACAAACACGCTAGGTCGTAGTGTCGGCAATGTGCACATTTTACAATAGGAACTAATGAGCAAAATCAACATTTTGCGGAGCTTAGACAAAAAGCATGTTTGTACATACACGTAGTAGTGCTCCAAAGAGGTTTGCCAAGTTTAGATGGCAAACTCGAGCGTTTTGTCACAAAAAAGTGGCAAAAGTGATTGCCAAACTCTAGTCAGACAGACTATAATCTGTTAACATATCCTGGGTTGCAAAAGGGTAACTGATTTGTCTGCCAGTATTGCCCATGAACACAGTGACTGTCACCCACAGACAAATCAACATGGCCAGGTCTGACACTACGATTGAGATTTCTTTTAAAATGTTGAGTGTACATGGCAAATTCGCAA
The DNA here is from genome assembly GCA_963942565.1 of Maea johnstoni. NCBI lineage: Eukaryota > Metazoa > Annelida > Polychaeta > Spionida > Magelonidae > Maea > Maea johnstoni. The sequence goes on from OZ012697.1 coordinate 4,074,544, forward strand.
ATAGAAAACATGTTGGGTATAGTTCAGTTCATGCCATGACAAAATAAAGCCACTGTACCTCCATTATTGGAGCTGGAAGCCCCATGAAGGCACGGCTGTTGACATGAACTGAAACTTGCCGTGGAGGTTCTCCTCTGGTGCGTGGATTTTAATAAAATAACACGCACACTGCCACTAAAATGCCCTACCATGCTATTTTTATGAGTATGGCCCACCCCATGATGGGTAAGAATAAACCATCTTACCTGTACCACTCCAGTATTTGACGTGACAACACAGGTACCATTCCCGCACCTCTCTTTCCCTCGCTAGAATTCCCCATTACAAATCGACAACCGGGCACTTTTGCCCAACTCCAAATTGACCGTTCCCCCCCCCCCCCCCCCCCCCGTGGTATTGTATGATAAATAAAACTCTTGTTGCACATGTATGCAATTTGAAATTTAAGAAAAAGGTCAATTGTACGAGCTCCGTCAAAACTTCGTCGAGAACATTTTGCTTCGATTCAAAGTAAGTAGTTTTTCAAGACTATATATGAGATAAAGAATTATTTTTCAAATTGTTTTTTTTTTCAAATTCGAAAACCTTCACCAAATGATAAATCAAAAACGTAAATGATTAACCAAAACGTGCTGACATTTTGTGTGAACTAGGGAGTGTTTATATTTGTCTCTGTGGGAACATCAATTGATAATTTGATATTCATATATTCGTTTTTGTACAAAACGTCACACCTTTATGAAATGCTAACTTTTCTTTAAAGTATTACTTCATGAAAGTTAGAAAATTGAATTATGATTGGTGGTGATGATGATGACGACGACGACGACGATGGTGATGAAAGTCATGCCTATATTCAGATGGAAACGTTGGCTATTTCTCATGTTATTACTCATCATTGAAAAAAAAACAAGTATCAGAACAATTCAGAAGTGGGTTTCAGAGAAATTAGTATCTCCAATACGTGGACACGTGGTGGAGCTAGGTACCTTCCATAATAGCAAGAAATCTAGTATATACGTTATCAAGTTCGCGTGGGTATGTTGCATTACTGAGAAGTGGAAAATTATGTTTGTTTTATCCAACAATAGATGGCAGCACGTATCATAAGTGGCCCAGTCAACAGTAAAGCGAGTTTCATGGGCAAGTACTATGATAATTCGTGCTTCCGAAAAGCGCAAAGGCCGAGCGGCAGCTTTACTAAATATTTTTACTTTCCTTTGAATGATATTGGCATGGCAACGAAGAGTGCGCATAGATTCGGAATTCATGATTTGCACAATTTCAAAGCTTTAAATGCTTTCGCAGCTCGATATTTCTGCCTTAATAGGCGGATCCAGGAGGGAGGACTCACCCGGTGCGCCCCTATACTAAGTAGTCTATCTAACTTGAGTTGGCTAACCGCTTTTTCCTCTTTTTTCCCACAAAAAGTTCGTTTTTGCCTTCCAAACTAGGCAAACCTCTTTGCAGCACTACCGCGTGTATAAACATACTTTTTGTCTCAAATTTTGTCTGTTGATTTTGCTCATTAGGTCCCATGGTAAAATTTGCCCATTGCCTACTATTGACAAGAGTACAAACACACGAGATCGTCATTGTTGGCAATGAGCTAAAAAGTTGACTTGCAATTGGGTTCGTTAAAACAAATAGTTCAGAATTGGTGGAGGGTGGTCCTGGGTAATCTGAATTGTGGGGGGGGGGGGGTGAAAATTTCTTTTGATCACTATTTTGAGGGGCGGAAGGGAAATGAGGCAGAGGGAGGGGGCATATTCAGAATTTAGGGGGCGGAGGCAATTTTTTCCCACTCTCCCGAATACCATGCATCGCACGGGGAGATTGATGGTATATATAAAATTGGGACGAGACCTACAATTTTTAAAATGAGATTTAGAAAGGACACGATCTAAGGATTATTTAAGTAAAGTTTGAAAAAAATGGTAGTAAACTTGGAAATTAATGAGCAAGTATGCGAAACAATAGCCTACGATGGTGCAGGCGTGGTAGGCCGCAATATTTTTTTCTTCTGCAGCTTTTCTAGAATACAACCTATTTTTTCCTGCCGGGATTACTGGGATTACTTCCCATAAGGGTCAAATAAAAGGTCCAAATTGCACACCCCCGTACCCTGAAATCCAAGATCCGCCGCTGCCATTCCCCTTCAAATGCAGTCAAAAAGTTACGTGACGTCAATATTTACTTGTTCTTCGCGAAAATTTATCAGGAGCTCCATGATCTAAACTTTATATTTGTGCAATAACCACACAGTAGGAGTAGCGATTGACCGAAAATATGGCATGAAATTACAATGATTTCCATCTGTTGCAAAATCGTCATTTCGCAACATATTTCAACTTGAATTAATTGACAAGTAGAATTAATTGTGGTGGTTCTAAAAACTTAAACCGCATTGAAATTGACCCACGGATAGACCAGTAATTCATTTTAACAGTGTATCAGCATAACTGGTACTAGTGTCGACATTTTCCCCTAGATGTCGCCACTCGTCATTTGGCGGGATTCGATGACGTCATTTTCGTGCCATATTCCGCCGATAGAGAGCACTATTTGTTGCCTGGTCATCTACGCTCAAAACGGTATATAATTTGCCCTTTCGAAAAGGGCAAAGTCATGGGCGGGAAGTTTTTTAAAAGCATTTGTCTAAGTTGCAATATGTCTAATGACTAAATCTAAGTTTGCCTTTTGCTCTTACCACATGTTATAGTTTTGAAAATTACTCCACATTCGTTTTTTCCCGATTTTCAGTTCTCTGCCTTTGTTGCATGAAATATTCCCTATTGTAGCTGATTTTTCACAAGTTTTATTTTTTCCAATTTCATTTCACATCTTTCATTTTTTAAATTTCACAAGGCCAAAACGTGAGAACACATACATAGTTTCGTCCCAGGAAAGGCTGATAAGTTGGCAGGCTCTCCTGATCAATCTTTCCCAGATACGCATACAGCCGGCAATGTACGTTCACAATAAAAAAATAAATTGCTCGCCATTCCGTGGTTCAATTTTAATGAAATTTAGATCGTTATACTGCAACAATTTATTCCATTTGGCTATCAATTCGCTTTAAAAGCGGTTGCAAAATGTAGATTTTGCGACAGCTTGGAATCATAATAATGAGTATGCCATTTAGTTTAAAGGTCAATCTCTTGGTCAGAACGGAAAAAATGAAATCATCCAAAGCTTCGCGCTCGCTTCTTGGCTAAATTGCCAGCATTATATTATTGCCGCTCAGGGTCACGGTCAAAGTAATACTGCACGTTGTGATCCGTGACCCAATTACGGCCAGCTGTGACAAGTTCACGTGATGTGATTGTTGCACGTCCAGAAACACGCAACAATCACATTACGTGGGAGCGTCTTCTGAACTCGCGATTCTTAGCGAGACCGGAGACTCAGATACGCCCATGAAATTGATACAATAATTCGCGCTTCCGAAAAGCGCAAAGGCCGAGCGGCAGCTTTATTAAATATTTTTTACTTTTCTTTATATGATATTGGCATGGCAAGGAAGAGTGCGCATAGATTCGGATTTCATGATATTCACAATTTCAAAGCTTTAAAATCTTGCGCATCTCGATATTTCTGCCTTTATAGGCGGATCCAGGGGGGAGGGCTCACCCGGCGCGCCTCCCTACAGTCTGTCTGACTTGAGTTGGCTAACCGCTTTTCCTCTTTTTCCCCACAAAAAGTTTGTTTTTGCCTTCAAAACTTGGCAAACCTCTTTGCAGCACCGCGAGTGTATGAACATACTTTTTGTCTCAAATTTCTGTCTGTTGATTTTGCAATGGGCAAATTTCACAATGGGATCAATGAGCTAAAAAGCTGACGGAGAATTCCAGCTTTCCAAAAATATAAATTTTAACTTTGTAGCCCATTTGGATACAGAGATATTGCCAATTGAAATAGACCAGCTCCTCCGTTTAAGGAGCAATCCTTTAAATGGTCTGGTATTACTTCCCTTAAGGGTCAAATGAAAGATCCAAATTGCACTACCCCCTACTGTGGGAATCCAAGATCCGCCGTTGGCATTCCCCCATCAAATGCAGTCAAAAAATTAAACGAACTTGATATCCGTGATGTCATTCTTTAATTATTCTTCACGAAAACATATCGGGAGCTCAACGATATAAGCTTTATATTTGTGCAATAACCCACACAGTAGTAGTAGCGATTGACCGAAAATATGGCATGAAATTACGATTTCAACTTGTTGCAAAATCGTCATTTCACAACATATTTCTACTTGAATTAAGAGGCAAATAGAATTAATTGTGGCGGTTCTAACAACTCAAACCGCATTAAAAGTGATCCACGGAAAGACCAGTAATTCATTTTAGCAGTGTATCAGCATAACGTTGGTGCTAGTGTCGACATTTTCCCGTAGATGTCGCCACTCGTCGTTTGGCGGGATTCGATGCATTCTCCTACCCAGAGATCCCGCTACGCATAGTATATACTAGTCGTGTAGCAATCCAACCGGAAGACGGTATCGTCGCCCTGGCAGAGTGGATTCGATGACGTCATTTTTGCGCCATTTTCCGCCGATAGAGAGCGCTATTTGTTGCCTGGTCATCTGCGTTCAAAACGGTATTTTCCTACAATTTATACGATTTAAAGGAATCAATCGTTGCATTACGGCATGAATGGTCTGGGGGCGACCTCTATTTAATTTTCCCGCACACGCCAGCTGCGCTAATGCTAAAAGCTCTCGCGAGATCGCGCGTTCGCCGCCATTTTAAAATGGCGGCGACTATAGCAGATGCGGCAATGTAATTCCGAGCTCAGGACTTCGCTCGGAAATTTATATTCCCGCACACTCCAGGTGTGCTTGCTAAAAGGTCTCGCGAGATCGTGCGTTCTCCGCCATTTTAAAATGGCGGCGACTGTAGCAGATGCGGCAATGTAATTCCGAGCTCATGTCTTCGCTCGGAAATAATGAAGCACGCGTAACTATCTTGGATTAAGAAAAGAATTTGATCATCTAAGTAACTATATAACAAATGCTCACGTACAATAAATGCTCCCGCGACGTCATGATTACAGTAGCGGGAAAACTGTCACGGCTGTGGCCTCTACTATATTTACTTTAAAACTAAATTTCGCGCCTTTCCTTGGGTCAATTTAAATGCAGTTTAGATTGTAAGAACCGCCAGAATTCATTCTACTGCCCTTTCAATTCTACTCAAATTGATTGCAAAATGTAGATTTTGCGATAGTTTGAAATCGTAATAATTTGTATGCCATTAATTTTCGGTCAATCTATCTTTTGGTAAGAACGAAAAAAAATGAAATCATCCTAAGCCTCACGCTCGCTTTCTGGCCATGCCAGTATCATATTAAGCATTTTATGACAATAAATTTCAAACAGAAATCTCCACGAACTTATTGTTTTATGAATCGGCTCTGTTAGATGTACAGTAGAGACATTCAGTTCCTGCACCAGTCGGCCAGGGGTTTGCCAGCCCGGGAGGGCACTTGGGTATTTAGGGGGGTGCATACGTTCGTTATCAAAATTAAAAAATACCCCTAAAGCACTGATTTCTGGTCAAAAAAGCACCCTTATTTTAATAAAACGCTGATTTTTTCCACTAAATAAACACCCCTTCTTTTGTCAAAACGCTGACATTGGATGAACGGGAACACGTATTTTAACTTAAGATTTTATAATCCTCTGCTTGTTTAGCGGCAGCAAGTGGCAGCAGCAAACTCGGAAGCCCAGTCACTTCGGGAGTCACTCGGCGTCAGAGCCGCGTATATTTCGTGGATTGTAAGGGGATTTTGACCCCCACACTTCGTACCTGAGTACAAAAAAGTACCCTTCTTTTACAAAATCGCGGACATGCGGAGGTCTTAAAAAAAGACCCTTCTTCCGCGAAATACGTAACGCAGGTGCGACCCCCCTCTGTACCTGAGTGCCCCCGCCGGGTTTGCCAGTGCCTGGTTATACAAAAACCTGTGCATGACATGTCAAATAAATCAGTTAAGCACATCAATGACCCAAGTAGCTTGCGAATCAAAGCTTCGTTTAGTTGTAAGGTCATGCATCCATGCAAGGAAACTGGGTATCAACCATTAGTGTATTATGTGTGGATTGCCATCTAATTTAGTGCGGGATTAAATGCCGGGTTTATAGAAAAAAAACATTTTTTTCAAAATATATTTTTTATTTGCAGGCTATAAACACTTAGACAGCTACGGGAAATGTGGCACAAACAATCTATTCCATTGCTTCCGGCAATTTTCCAAAACGCATGATGATAATCTGACAAATTTGGCAATATCTTTCTGACTATTACACCCATAATGGAAACCGTTTACAGGGAACTGTAGACCACGTCAACTACAGCCTTGTTACCCTCTATATTAAAAACACATTTTCAGGAGAAGTCACTGGTTCCTGCTGACTCTTCTCCAGTCATTTTAGTTATGCTTGAAATGAGATGAAGAACCAGCTCTTAACATTTCCCAACAAAAGTATTACATTAGAACAGTTATCAACACTTTAATAGATAGATAAAAATAGTATACCACTAACTAACTTCAAATGTGTTTTTATATCGTGGCATACGCAAAGTAAATAATTTTTGAAAATGTGACCCAATCACGGTCGACGAATGACAAATGCGGAACTGTGCTCTATTAATAGCCATGAGCGGCGACATAACAAGATGCAAATACACCCACAGAGGTCTATAAGGTACCTAATTCGGCAATGTGACAAAATTAAGAATATTTCTTTCAATGGAAATATTACAAATTATTTACATTTTCGATAAAGTTAAAGTTGAACAGTTTTATTTGATCAAAAAACTTGCAAAAGTTAACATTTGGTCAACTACTAAGCACATTACTGTACTCCAATCTACCTATATAAGTAGCATCATTAGGTCAGCAGGGTAAGCACAATCGATGATTGTTGCGCTCTCCCGGGCTTCCTCTCGATTTGGCATGAGATCGGGAGCAAGAGGGGAATGCTAATATTGGGTGAGGGTGTATCGGTGGTTCGCCCCGATACCCTACTCTGACCTTGACCGTGGCGTGCCGTATGGACTACGGCATTGCCAATGACTGTTTATCTGTCTCTCAACCCTGTCTGAATTTGAGTCCCTGCTGGGGCATGAAAGATTGATGCCTTAGACTTGAAACCAAGCGGCGGATTGGTTTCCCATCCACACCTACTTACATGCGCCCTAGCAGCAACTTGGCAGAAAAACTGACCAAAAATGAAAATTCCAAATTTAAGTTTTAGCATGTTCCTGCGCGGCAGCGTAAGCAGGGTCTACCAACTGCAAGATTGCATTAGCATGGGATAACTTCACTACCCTAACCCCGAGAATACTCGCAGTGTTATGAAATTACGAACAAATATGTAAATTTTACTGAATGACCAGAGTTTGTAGAGAATAACTAGGACGGCTGCAAATGACATGTGCTTCAGCCGGTTTAACATCTCATTTATCAATGTCATATCTGTTAGCCGAGCTTTTTGACTTTTGGTACATAAGTTAGCTAGCCCTAAGTGTGTGGTCGCAGGTATATATGTGTTCTCTAATATTTATTTCATTATAAGAATTGCCAAACGAAAAAAAAGGATTTCTCTAATTCTTCAACCTGTTACAACTGCCGAAATATGCCCTAGCCGCAATTTGGCAGAAAAAACTGACAAAAAATGAAAATTCCAAATTCTGGTCTCAACGTGTTCCTGAGCGGCAGCACAGGCAGGGTCTACCAACTGCAAGATCGCAGTTATTGTAGAATGCGATACCTTCACTAACCCTACCCTTGAGAATACGCATAGTTTCATTAAAAGAATTGCCAAACGAAAAAAAAAGGATTTCTCTAATTCCTCCACCTGTCACAACTGCCGAAATACGCCCTAGCCGCAATTTCGCAGAAAAAAATGACAAAAAATGAAAATTCCAAATTCTGGTCTCAACGTGTTCCTGAGCGGCAGCACAGGCAGGGTCTACCAACTGCAAGATCGCAGTTCGTGTAGAATGCGATACCTTCACTACCCTACCCTCGAGAATACTCGTAGCGTTATGAAATTACGAACAAATATGTAAATTTTACTGAATGACCAGAGTTTGTGATGAATAGCAGGGCGGGTACTTTCCAGTTAAGTACAAATTTATAAATCAATAGTTGTTGTTTTGTTTTTATTTTTGCATTTTCACCATTTGAAATTAGCCCAAAGTATGCCTTTATTAGGCAGATATTACATGCGTCTGGATGGTAGGGCCTATTTGTGACTACTGTGAAGGCTTTGACATATCCAGAGCATCATGTTTGATTGTTAACCCATATTAACCACCTGCATTAACCAATGATTTAAGATAATTGGTTTCGCATCGTTTGTCTAGGATTGTCTTGCCACTGAAGAATCAGTGATATTAATATTTCATATTTTCCTTTGGATATAACTCCATTCTCTGAGTGCAATTTAACTGCCAGCAGACTCCCCGCAGGGCTTGTGTAGCTAAAAGATACTCTATTGCAAAGTTATTCGAAGCTCAAAGCTGTCAAGATCAATTTGACAAATGTGATATAATCTGTGCAGGCAAGTGCATTTGTGGTAAATATTCGTAGGAAAAAATATTTACCCAACCATTGCCAACAACTCTTTTTTTAAGTAGTTTTTTTAAGAAATTGGTCTATTTTCTTGTTATGGTTAAAAGTATATTGGATCTAGACGTCAATTCCAAAAGGAATAAACATGAATGTGTTAAGATATCAGATCACAATCACGTTTTGAATTGATAAATGCTGTACTAAGCAGAAAGGTAACTATCCATTGTGAGTATAAATGTGTTGAATAACTACTTTTCATCATGGATATCATCATCAATATCATCATCGTCGTTACCATCACCATCATCAGATGATGATGATGATGGTGACGTGAAGTTGAGGCAATGATTGGTCGAATAGAAGCCTACTACGTCATCAAAGTTCAGATCAGTTAACCATCATACACAGTAAAAAAAATGTTCACCTATGGGTGACTTATATTTCAATTGATATGATGGTAATACCTTATTTTAGTAGCTTTTCGCTAAGCAAAAAAATATTTCTTAAAAATTGTGAACGAGGATCTTGAAGTGACATTTTTTTTCTTTTTAGATTTTCGAATTTCAAAGGGAAAAAATAGAAATTTGAAAAAAATTCAGTGGTCCTAATAGGCTTCCGTACACTGCAGTTATACTATTCTAAAAAAAAAGGCGCGGCGCTGTGATGTTGGGCAAAGGGAAACTCTGCACTATTGAGCACTGCATAAGACGCTGCTTCGATGACCGTTTTGGAAAAGCAAGCACATATTAAAACTAGATTTCAAACATCTATATATAATATATATAATATATAATATTTCAATATATATATATATATATATATATATATATATATATATATATATATATATATATATATATATATATATATATATATATATATATATATATATATTTCAATTTCGTAGAATGCACAATAAATTTAATAAATTATATCTGGTTACCTACCTCTGTTCTGTACACTTTCTGAGGAGCAGGAATCGTGACGTGGACTCGTACGTCTCACTTGAAAGTGCCTGAGAGATGATTGACTCGATACTAAATCAAGCGTTCACATAAAGCGGAAGCTGTAACTGTAGTATCGCCCTCAGGTTAACGCCGGGCGGCTGGCGCCAAAACTCTACTAGTACCAATAGATCTCCTTCAAATATTTTGTACGATTATTCTTAATTTTCAAGTGAGCGTCAAAAATATCACAAATCCAGACGACAAATTCAAGCACTACTGGGTAAAAATTGTATAATTTGTTCTTTTAGAGGGTGCTGTGGTGATGCAAAGGTTAACTCAGCCTCGCCCTTGGTCACATGATCACATGGCGGATGGCCAAAGCCGTTTTTGAACACCAGCAGTGCCAAGTTCTCAAGACAGCAGGACGATTATCAAGAAAAAAAATGATATGCGATACACACTGTTTTGGTACAACCTAAACCAGAGAAAATCCGAGGCTAGGTGATAGGAGTAATGAAAGCAGTGGGAAGTAATTTAAGATGGTGGCACTGGGCACAATAGAGCGCAAAGGCAAAATATGGTAGAGGGTGGACCGCGCGCCACAATACAGGCCGGCGCGCAGACCATGTCTCAAGGTGTAGTTATTGTTATGGCCAAATTTAGGACGCTAAAGTTTTAATATCAGCGCTGACTGCGAAACGCGACTCTCCAATCTGACAACTGACAAGATGGAAGATCGTGACCTCTGCCATAATAAGATTTGACCTGTAACGACCATGGCTGGGATAATTAATCAGGTGCGAAAACATCCGAATAATTTTCCCAGACATAAAGTCAATACATGCTTTCAATAGCACGCCTGACTGTGGTTTTTGGCCGCTCTGTTTTATAGATTAACTCGCTGCCAAAAACCAGTTATTTACGACTAAGAGTAGGAGAGATTTCCGTGTAGTAAAGCCACAATGTGGTGGCTGCCGCTGATTCTAATAATAACTTACAGTTATGAGGCGGAGCCCTTCGGTAGCCGGTTGCGTCTAGCCAAGGGTATTGCACCCAAAAAATCCAAATAGGAAATATCAGGAAAAGATTTCTTCTGATCGTAGTCTGGCCTAAATTAGGGTTAGTCGGCTATGGTTCCCCGGCACATCGTTTTTCTCTACCACTACCAACTAACTCGCCATGACTCAGCGTTTATACAATACAAAATAATAATAGTACACTAAAGGCCCTGTTTCATATTCCCTAAGTTTTATTGTACGTATGGTATGTATTGTATGGTAAATAAAAATCCTGTTGCACATGTGTGCAATTTGAAATGTAATGCCTACGAAAGTCATGCCTACATTCAGATGGAAAACTTTAGCTATTTCTCATGTTATAACTCATCATTGAAAAAAAAAGTATCAGAAGTGGGTTTCAGAAAAACAAGTCTCTCCAAAATGCGGAACTAATCCATAAAAACAAAAAAATAGTGAATACTTTATCAAGTTTTATGACATGCACAGCAGAGATGAGGAAAAATTACAGTTGTTTTCTCCAACAATAGATGGCAGCACGTATCATAGGTGGCCCAGGCAACAGCATAGCGAGAGTTTCGTGGCCCGGACATGAGTGTTACTCACAGACCTATGTATGTATGTATGTATGTATGTATGTATGTATGTATGTATGTATGTATGTAGGTATGTATGTATGTATGTATGTATGAATGTATGTATGTATGTATGTATGTAAGTATGTGTGTGTGTGTATGTATGTATGTATGTATGTATGAATGTATGTATGTATGTATGTATATGTGTGTGTATGTATGTATGTATGTATGTATGTATGTATGTATGTATGTATGTAAGTATGTGTGTGTGTGTGTATGTATGTATGTAAGTATGTATGTAAGTATGTGTGTGTATGTATGTATGTATGTATATGTGTGTGTATGTATGTATGTATGTATGTATGTATGTATGTATGTATGTATGTATGTAAGTATGTGTGTGTGTATGTATGTATGTATGTATCTTTATTAACTGTAATTTCTCAATTACAAAAAGTCATACATTTAAGTATAAATATAATTGAAAGAAGAGGCAAAGGTGATACACGATTGGTGTTATATCACATACGGTTAATACATAATAAATAGCAGGTAGTACAAAAAGTACTTAGCATATATTTCAGTGAGTATATACAGATAGTGTGGGTATAGACAGTATAGAAAACTATGTATAAATAAGGGAGATTTGCGGACCCCAAACTTTCAACATAGTAACATATCCAAAAACATACAGGTAATTAGATAGGACTATCCATACACTCACTAGTTGAAACTGTTATACTAAGAGAAATTATATAAGTGAGTAATATAGAGGGGATATCGATACTAGAGATGAGATTAAGGACTGGGGCAGAGAATTTAGCCCACACCCTCTCTATTTCCCATCACTGTCCTATACATCTCATACACATTTGATGCAACAATCATTAAAAAAGCAAAGCCAATATCAGGACGAATATCCTCAGGGATATTACCAAGAAGTGTTGAGAACATATCATTCGAATTTGGCAGTATTGGGTAAAAATGGGTTGCTTCAAGGTCGCTTATCTATGTATGTATGTATGTATGTATGTATGTATGTATGCATGCATGCATGCATGCATGTATGTATGTATGTATCTATGTATCTATGTATCTATGTATCTATGTATGTATCTATGTACGTATGCATGTATGCATGTATGTATGTATATTTATGGACTATGCCAATGCATCAAAATATAATCATAACAATGAAATTGGACAAAAACAACAGAATAAAGGGAGATTATATTAAGTCTAAACTCACAGAAACAACATAAATCAATAAACTGAACTGATATTTACAAACTTGGTGTTACTCCAAAAACTTGAGCCATCCAATGAATACCAACATGACAGATGATTTTCAATAATCGTTGCGTTCGTGTGCATTGTACAAAAGTAGCCTCAGCAGTACGTGGAAGAGTTAAAGTACCAGAAGGCGAGAAACTTCATCGCTTAGATTACGCACTCTTTAGATCCCCTGAATTTACAAGTCAGCTTAAATCTAGCGTCATCAGAAATGAATAGTAACATTTTTGAACTTTTCAAAGTACAATCATCAAGATTGGGGCATGATTAGTTTTGAAGAATGCAAAAGCCCGGATTTCGTTGAGCCACCTTTTTAGCCGAATAAACCATTCAGCCTAAAATTATGTTGACCTGGTCGATTTTTTGCAATTCAGTGAAATGATTCGGGCCGTTTGGTTATCGAGAGTGTCACATGTTGACGTGTTCATACACAGTTTTTCGACTAATTTCACCTCCCGCGCAGCTAATTATTATTTATTATTTAGTGTGTGTTTTTTGGCAAAATCCGGTAGTATTTGGCAGATTATTTAGTAGAATTCGTTAGCCTGTATGATTGATTCTGTGTCTATTTGGCTGTCAGTGATTCGGGGCGCATTTGAGAATTACTATATTCCAAAAAGAACAGTCAACAAGATTCTGCGTTCTATTCGGGGGTGTTTTTGGATCATTTCGGGTTACTCAGTCGACTTACACCGTAAGTTATATGCCACGCAATAGTCTATTCGCTGATTCGGGAGACTCGAATAAGTAAGAAAGTATGTATTTATTGACTATATCAGAGATATGAAATATACTTCACATTCTTGGCAAAGAACAAAACAAATACAGAGAAAACAAAAAGGCAAACTTTGCTAAAAGGGTACACATATAATACTACATACCAGGCGTCTCTTACAGGCAAAGCATAGTAACTTTTGTGAGGTTCTAGGTCGTGTTGCCATCTCACCTAAGAGGTGAAAACATCTGTCCGGTCAAAGACCAAATATTAGCCAATTCCTTTTCTACTTCCTATGATTTTGGCATATATCTTGCTGATTGCATGGCCAGATACGCACCAAAAACACGACTTTTCATTTTCTTCCCAAGATGGAATTCTCCGTCCTAACAGGTGATATGGAGTTTCACCCGGACTTTGTCTAAAAATTTCGAATATCCGTCTCCTGCACTGTTCTGTATCGCTATCTGCAGTTTTCGATTTCGGGAAACTCTCCCAAGTTAACCCAGAACCAGCAGAATACAGCCGGATCAGCCGAATAGAAAAATCCCGAATATATTGGCGATTCGGTCCAGTGTGATGGACCAGGCGTGAAAGAGTAAATACATAACTTTCTTTACACGACGTACCGTCTTTTGGGGAGAGTAAATAAATCTGGTCGGGAACAAATAAAGTTTTCTTTACCCTCCACAAAAGACGGTCTTATATAGCAGAAAATAAAAAGTGACGAAAAAAGAAATTCAGACCAGACCCCGGGACTCGTTAAGATGATTACGTGGCTGACACAAGGAATCCTGTCAATGCATTGAATATTTCAATGATTTTTTCTTATGATAAATGTGAAAACTTAGATAAATAATAAAGATTTAAAAAAACACATCTAAGGTGAAAGCGTGAGGAGGTTTCACAGTGATAGAAGTATAGAGGGTGGGGTGTCCTTTTTTACCTTGCCAGAATTATTTCTCCTCTGGCAGAAACATGATACATTTTTCTTCTCTGCGCAGATTTTTTTCCTTGATTTTCTGTGCCAGAACTTTTCAGTGCCCCCTCCCCTTCCAAGAATGGCGAATGGTCCATTCCGTACAAGTAAAGGGGGCCTTTTTGTGATCGTGGATCTCGACCGTGAAAGGTCCATTATGTGGAAGTGGATCCCAAGCGTCACCACAGTTATTTTCATAACTGGTCGGGCCCAGTTGTTATTTAAAGCAACTGACCGGTCTCCACCCTTAAATAGCCGGATCGGACAATCATTAGCCTCGAGCTGCTCTCATTCAGGTTCACTCTGCACGTGCGCTGGGGGAATTTCTGGGACCTGTATACGTATTGAAAGAACTGGAATATCAACTTTTGCTTAATAGGTGTGACGATTTTATCGGTCAATTGCCCCTGCCATGGAGCCATAACAGTCATTAACTTGGTTGCCTTTAGGCTTATCCCACTATTTTAGCAGAGAGGTCTATTTAATCAACGTCTCTGATTTTAGTAAGTACGGCTTCGGACCAGTTGCCATCCGTGGTGGTCAGAAATCGACTTCAAGGGGAAAATGACGATAGACAAAATTCTAGAAAATAAATAAATAAATAAATAATAAATCAATTTTAAAATACGATGGTGCAGGTGTGAACGTCTGAAATTTTTTATTATTCTTTCCACTGTTTTTCCAAAAAAATTCGTTTTCCAGAAAAAGAGTTGAAAAACATTTTTTTTCTGACGTTCACACCTGCACCAACGTAAATAAGAAAAAAATGATAATAAAACGAGAAAAACAACAACACACGAATCTGGTAGTATAACGTTCATGGAATGAGCCTGTAATTTGGCTATTACACTTGTGTTTTGTAACCTGCGTAGGTATAGAGCTAGTCATAAAGCCGGATATAGACCATTGACTCAGAGGATGCTGGTCACAATTTTGGTGATTTCACTTATGTCGAACCCTGCATAGTCGCAGAGATGGTGGTCTCAGTTATAAGTCAAAAATATCCCGTAATAGATATCATTTCTTGAAACCCATATTGTAATTATCATTTCGTACATACAGTTTTCAGATGTTTTGATATAAATGATGTGGTACTTGATGTGAGGCCAGTATTACATGTATTTATTTATCCGTTCACCCAGAGACATGTTTCATGATAACTTATTTATCCATTAAGAAGATAATAGGTCATGACGGGTCGATGATGATCAAAAAAATAAGATGGAAACTGCCAAATGAACTGAATGATTTGTTGTTTTTTGGCCTGAGATCAGACAAAAATATGCATATCTTTCTCTTGGAATAAGGGATGATTTTTGGTCAACTGATTCATTCATTCCACGGCTAAATATATTTCTTCTTCTTTTTTATCAATGAAAGTCTACCCAATAGCTCAGCCTCTCCTTCAAATAGTTTACGAATCGGTGCTCTAGTCACAAATTAAATTTGAACTAAGGAACCCCAGAATTCAAATGACAGTTCTCAAAGACTCTAGTATACAATCAACCGTACGGGTATCAGCGCAAATGAGTTACTTTGGGAAAAATCCCATTAAAGGTGATGACTGGTAGCTGCAAAGATAATAATCTAGAACTCTGTAGATAGGTCTCGAGTTTGATAAGTAAATTGCGACCAAAGAATAACAGTCACTCATAATTGTTGCAACTGGCAAACGATGACGTCACGAGGAGTACCCTGACATAGAGCTTTAAGACATTCGCAAAGGATGCTGGGATAGATGAGTTGGAATATGGCCGTCGTAGAGATTTACCTGGCGGAGATGTTTACAGCATGAAATTAGCTTCAATCGAACTTTATAATGAGCCCCCGATTAGGTAAGTTATGCTACTCTTAAGTTTATCTCAGTTATACCATCATGGGAATAATATCTTTAGGGTGAATGGCAGAGAAATTCCACTTCACCTCTCCGCTTAGGCCGGGACTTCAGGTAAAGTTGCAACTCCGAACTTGAGATAGAGAGGACAGAGGGGTGTACTAGTTCGAGCAACTCTAACAGTGGCACCGGCCGATGTTTACTATATGCTATGTCTATTGGCCTACACCACCGTTAGAGTTCCGAGCATTTAAAAAAGTGAACTTGCGCCAAGAAAACTGGGCGCTCATATTTATAACCTGAAACACCCCCCAAAACCAGTCACGTTCGTATCCTACCTTATTTCTTTGTATAATTACATCTTTATTTGATAAAAATCCGTTGTCAGGTGCCTGTATGGCACACTTTTAAAGTTGAGGCGATCAGGCTTGTGGAGTTCACGTCTCCAATGGCGGATGTTTAATATGCACGCATGCGCACATGAGAAGGGAATCCCCAGCTAAAAACTAAGCGAGCAGTGGATGTGTGAGGATGAGCTGCCCAACGTGAAAAATAAAACATATTTCAGGTTTGGCACAACATATATTTAAGATTTTCCACCCTTTACTATATTTCTCCACTTTTGTGCATTTCATTTTTCACGTTGGGCAGCTCATCTGCACACGTCCACTGCTCGCTTAGTTTAGAAACTGGGGATTCCCTTCTCATGTACGGCGTGTGCGCATGCGTGCATATTAAGCATCCGCCATTGGAGACATGAACTCCACAAGCCTGATCGTCTCAACATTAAAAGTGTGCCATACAGGCACCAGACAGCGGATTTTTATCAAATAAAGATGTAATTATACAAAGAAATAAGGTAGGATACGAACGTGACTGGTTTTGGGGGGTGTTTCAGGTTATAAATATGAGCGCCCAGTTTTCTTGGCGCAAGTTCACTTTTTTAAATGCTCGGAACTCTAACGGTGGTGTAGGCCAAAAGACATAGCATATAGTAAACATCGGCCGGTGCCACTGTTAGAGTTGCTCGAACTAAGGGGTGTACATGTAAATCTGCCACAGTCCTGATAAGGTTTTTCACCTGTTTAATAGTTATTCAAACTAGACATCATCATTACATGGTTGTTGGGAAATTGGTTTAAGAATCGTTAATGATGTGTCATCATGAATTGGTGAAAAAAGGAAAATTAAGGTTGTTTTTGGTCAGACTCTGAGAAGTGATGGTCAGACCAAGAAAAGGGGAAATAGACAGTTGCCCCCCCCCCCCCCCCCCCCATTCACACTCAATCGCCCCCTCCAGCTAGTCTACCTGTACCCCAGTAATCGGCCCGCCCCTCAACCAGCCAGAAAATCCCACCTCCTAGTGAGTTCCCCCCCCCTCCAAAGGATGACAAATAGTTTGACAGCATTTGTTATCAATATGTGGGATGTACATACTGCATCGATGTATCTCACATTTATCAGTGTTGTACGGTGCTCAGGAATTTTATCTAGCTTACGGTACTGATGGGAATCATAAATTTTGTAAAGTTTAGCGTTGGCGAATGTAGGATAGAGGGAGGATTTTGTCTACATGCGATAGTGTGCGGCCAGCATCTACTCCCTATGTCACTTGTTTCTTCCGAGTGGGCTGGCTAATATTTCTGCTCGAATAATTAGACCTGCAACACGACAAGTTTTGAATTAATCGACACCCTACTAGCCCACCTTAAGGTGGAGCTGTGAAAACGTATTTAGCTCCTCTGACGAGTCTGTAAACTAGTCTAGAACTTTGGTCCATACTTTGCATGCTTTCCTGTATATGCAAAGGGTCTGAATACAATTGTAGGTTCCTAAATTGTGGGTCACAAATTTGGCCACCTTGACCATCACCTTGACCAAGGTGTCAAACTTGAAGACAGACAAAACTTGAAGGAAACTTGAAGGCAGACAGAATACATGCATGTTTATGACAGCCTTGAGGCTAGGCTACTGAAATGATAGCAAAATTTAGTAGGTTAATGTATGATAGTGATGACAAGTATTTACATATACCTATCAGGCAAGCTGGTGCTTAAGAAGGGGGGGGGGGGGGAATGGGCAATACTCAGCTGACTTGAAGAGATAAACACTATTTAATAGTGAATGTATGCCAGAAAACAAATAACTTTCCAATATTTACTATAGTTGGAGTTCAGGAAATATACCTTAAAATATTTCTCAGTCTGAGAAAATGAATGAAATTCAGATGACAGCCTTATCAAAAATATATTATTGAGCCCCTGAATGATTTTCATTCAGTTGACCAGAATTTAACTAATTTGTTTTTCTCAGTGTCAATGAATGGAATTTATTTCAAGCCTTTTGATTCAGTTGACTATTTTTGAGAAGATAACTTTTATTGTTTTTCACACTTTGTGAATGATTGATGTTCAATTGACTGAAATGAAAAATATATTCACTCAAAATGTGGCCAAACGAGGTATATAAATTTAAATGTTTTTTAAGTGATATTTTTCAAATTCTGAATATGTGAAGTGTTTAAATAACTATATGATGAAAGGGAGGTAAAAGACATAGTAGATTTTGCAATAAAATGATCATGTTTATCTATTTACCTTTGACTTTGTTTCTATTTCACCTGACCTTCCAATAACTCAGAACCTGGATACATTGAACACCTGCATACATTGAACACTTTTTTCATTTCCCATGGCCATGAGTGTTCAATGTAGACAGGCTCCACTGTAGATGTATACAAGACTGGAATATAAAAATAAACACACTTCAATTAAATCTTTAGATAAATGTGAAATCTTGTTCAAATAAAATTCAGTGGACTGTTCTTCTGAGCATGATCTTAAAATGTCACCTTTCTTATAGCCAGCAGGGCTACACAGGCAGGGACTTAGCCAGGATTTTCATCACAGGGTGTCCTAATTGGGATTTCAAGAATTTAGGGTGTCCAAAATCTAGGGCTCCCGCGATACACTTGTATAGTCGCTGCACCGGGGATTGCCGCGATGCGAATAGAAAAATATTCGAATATACACATTTGTATATTCGAGTACAGACGAATATACACAAAAATGAAATGCCCTACCTGTTTGCGGCCTTGAAAATTGATGATATCACTTCAAAACAGCAGCGCTAAGTTTTAAAGTGCCTCCATTTTACGTTGTGGGCGCATGATTACTTATGCCGGTGGGCGCACGATTACTTATACCGGTTAATACCGTTTGAGCTTGGGGACCGTTCCTGTCCTTATAAGGTAAAACAGCGCTCTGGTTTTCAGATCGTTCAAGCAGATCTTTCCAAATAAGGGAGAATCAGCTGGCATTCTACGAATACTTAGCATTCGTATTCGTGACCCTATAGTCGTGAATACATTCGTATTCACCTCCTACTGTATTTGTGAGAGCCCTACCAAAATCCCTGATTGATTATGTACGTTAACAAATAAAGTAAATATATGCTTAATTCTTCAAGAAATGTCTTCTAATATTTTGAAGTTAAACTTTTTAGAAATTTAACTTGGAGTAAGTATTTACTACCTATATAAAAGACACCTGAAAAAGCCCGAGCTACTCTGCCAGTTACGGGGAAGTGCAAAAAATAAGTCCAGCCCGTCAAAGTCTGCGTAATATTACTATCAACACAGCAACTGCCAGCAGACTCCCCGCAGGGCTTGTTATTAAAAAAAACACATACCAAAATCTAGGGTGTCCTTTTACCTAAAATCATGTATTTTTCATGAACCATGCAGGGAGTCCAGAAGACTCCCAGACACCCTGCTGCCTAAGACCCTGTTAACACCTGTGGCAAATATTATCATAATCCCACACAATTTTCTGTGTCCGCAGGCTATGGGTCTTGCATTACTGGACCCCTGTGAAATTAAATACCTCAGCTTTATTTCTGAATGTGTGAATGACTAAAATTTAATTGACTGGCATTAAAAAAAACTTAATTGATAACAATGAATATAATTCAATTCATTGGAATTAAAAGTAAAAACAAAACAAAACTAAATGATATATTTGATTCTCAATATTTGAATTATATAAATTTAATTGACTGACATCTAAAACAATTTAACCTCACATATACATGTAATTCTCGATAACTGAATGAATATAATTCAGTTGACTTTAAAAAGAAATTAATGATAGTTTGCATTCAGTGATTAAATCAATTTGAATTGACTGGTTCCAATCAAAACTATGCAATATTTTCTAATTGTATAGAATCTGATCTGCGTTTGAAATGTCTAAGCGATAATGATGCACATCATGTATGAGTGATCGTAGTCTGCTGGTAACAGGTTGTTGCATTGTCCCAGTTCAGCGTTAATATTGTCACGTTGTGCAGGCGAGCACGCCATCAGCACAAAACTCTCGCTGATCGTGTCCTGAATTCAGGAAGTTCCGTCTAATAGTACCTAATAGGATGGGATTCGGCTAGTTTTGGACGTCTAGTATGGTTTTCGTCAAAACCAGGATCTAGCTGTTACGGATCATTAAATATTGGTCATCTCGAGATGGATTTAGAGGATCTTCAGAATCGAGGAACTATGGAGGAGTTTACACTGAAGTCTGGGGAGACCACATACTATGGTATATATTACTAGTTCACTCAAATATGCTCTGATACCATATGTATATATGCTCATACCAGAATAGTTAGTGGCTTTACTCAATAGCGTATATTTCAAAAATGTTTATTTTGACATATAATTACAGTGAAACCTGTCTGAGTAACCACCTCTATTAAGAAACCACATTTTCATTTCTCCTGGTCTAACATTCTAGTTTAAATGACCCTCTATTAAGAGACCCCCTGAGGCCATATTTTGGTCATACCTTGGGTGGTCTCTTATGACTCTTAATACAGATTTGACTGTTTACATACAATGGCCATACAACTCTACTTCAAAGTTTCTTTAAATGTATTTCATCTTAATAATTGCATATTTCTCAGATCACCCAAGTTTTCCCTTACAAAATGTATCTGCTATTTCATACTTAATAGGTTGGAAATTCTGGCTTTTTCCTAGTGAACTCCTTGAATTCTTTGATATTCACAGGTACTTTAGGTATTACAGGATTAAAAGCTGGTTATGAAATGGGTAAACACTTCATTTGCATGGTACATACTGTACAACAATAGGATCAGGGTAATAGTGGTATTTTCAATGCCTCAGAACTAGGTCATGGTAGTACTAGTGTGTCAGGGTCGGTAGTATATAATACTACATTTATATATAGCATATATATGTATATATATATTTAGCAGGGCAGCAGGGTCTTAGCCAATATTTGGAAACAGGGTGTCCAAATAGAGGTTTCATAGACTTTTGCATGTCCAAAGTGTGGTACAAAATACATACTACTAATAAAATAAACCCTATACATTTACAGATTTTGCTTTTTTAGGCCAGATACTGCTTTGTGTGTCTTATAAAGTGACACTACAGCTTCTACATCTTCTATCTTCTAAGAAAATTCATCTTCAGCAAATTCTGACATAAACTTTTGGGTGTCCAAACTGTCAAAAAACAGTGTTCTGTGTGTCCAATTGACACGCTGGACGCATAGGTGGCTAAGCCCCTGCAGGGCAGGGGCTTTGCCAAGACCCAGCCAGCCAGACTTTTGGACTGCCAGTTTCCTAGAATCCTCCTTTTCAGACAGGCAAATGTTAATGAAGAATTTTGAATTATAAATCAATTTTGAATTATGACTGTCTGGGTAATTTTTCAGTCTACCATCTTCTAGGGCTTGGCCGAGTTGTGAATTGCACTTTTTGACACAATAGACTATTATATGTAGTTGGTATATACTATATATTAAGAATTTGAATTAACTAAGTAGCAGTCAATTTTAGCTGCAGGAAGGATGGCTAGATTACTATGAGATGGTTGATATTGGGGTCATTATCTCTAAATGCTCGTGACCTAATGAGATAATGACCCCATTATTATACTAGACCTGGCTTATGTCAACAGGCGTTGAATAGGATGACAACTTTAACTCAATTAATACTATTGTCTGATGTGATTTCATAAAATCCTGATGAACCCTCTCAGGCTTAACCCTTTCAATGCTACGGCTACTTTCGTCCAAAGCACGAGTATGCAAAGATTTTTGTAAACCATCTAAACCCTGTCGTATTGGTATTCATTGGATAGCTCTCGCTGAGTACTCTCATATGAGTACCCATTTGCCAGGGTTTTGGTGATTTTTCAGGTTTTTTGCATCATTTTGTATTTGCCAAATTAGCCACAGCAGCATTTATAAGGGTTAAAGAGGTTCCTCCAGAAATACTCTATATGTGTAGTGTTAATATTTCGGCAGTTTAATGACTTTAATCTATGTTTACTGTGCGCATCCCTGGAGTCAGCATTTACTAAATTGGGCAGTACTAGGACTGTCATTGTTGTTTGGTTTATTTCGATTCGATAATCGACAAAATAATTGTCAATTTAGTGTGTGGAGTTGATCAAATCGGTTTGGATAGGAAACACTGCAATATGACCTAGCTAAATGATGAGCTACCAAGAAAAAGGCTGTTTTAGTAGTTTTACATCTATTTCCTGCACTTCCCCTTTCACTATGCTATAGATGTTGCTAGTAAACACGTTTTACATATTCGAGATGTTTTTCTTTTCAAGCATGTGAATAATACATGGGACCTTTAGGTAGGAAATGTAAAGACTTGATCGCAGTGTCTTAGCCAGGATTTAGAAACTGGGTGCCTAAATTTGGCAGTTGTAAAATTTATGGGCATCCAAATTTTTAAGGGGGATCATGTAATACTCATATTTCAACCATAAACATGTATAAATTCATCAAAATATGGCATGATATCATTAAACAATGTCATGGGAATTATAAGGAGATGAAAAAATTCAATTATAAGCTTGAGATTGAGATTTTTAGAAATTCCACACAAAACAATTTGGGTGTCCTGAGGTGTTCTTTTTCAGGTTTTGGGTGTCCAAAAAGGCACCCAGACGCCCTGCTGGCTAAGACCATGCTTGATCGATATTTCAGGGGTTTTCTGAAAGATTGTGATCAATCAATCTGGTCTCTAACGATGACAGCACTACTGGACAGTGCTGATATGATAGCTTGTCATAAGGCCTAAAAAATAAAGATGTACGTTTCCTATTACCTTACCTACCCTAATTTTTGGCCCCTACCCTAATCTTTTTATTGCCCAAAATATATATTTTTAAAAGCAAGGTAAAAGTTTGTAATTGCTTCATATTCCATGCATGGCATCCAAAAGAAATTGAAAAAGAAAGAAGAAAACATCAAATATCAGCATATAATACTAGTTCAGTGGATTTAAATATATCTAGATACCCCACTACTTTAAATGTTGCTATTTTGCTTTACATTTACATCTAATACAGCATGGAGAAGAGAAAAAAATATATGATAAAATAAAATAAATTCCCTACCTACCTACCCTATTTTTTTCTAGCATGTAATAGGAAACGAACATATTTTTTGTTTAGGCCTAATGTCATTGGAGATCAGTGTGCAAGAATTTACCACTTATAAGAATGCTCTTGTCATTGGTTGAATATCACCATGTAGCAAAGGTTAAGATTAATTGCCTGAAATGCAATTATTAATAGAAAGATATCTGTGCAGAGTCATTTTCCTTATGCGTGATGCCCAAGAGCATAGTCTTAGCCAGCACATCGTCTGGGCGTCTTTTGGACAGCCACACCCTTAAAAATTACCTGCCAGGACACCCAATTTTTATTGTGAGTGATTTATGAAAATATCAATTTCAAGCATATATTGATTTTTTTCCACCTCAATAAAATTCCCATGAAATTGTATTCGGATATTTCAATGAGGACGTGCACATTTATGTCTGTTATCTAAGTATACTGTGGTTTCCCTTGAAAAATAGGAAGCCCTATTAAAATTTTGCAATTGCCAGTTTTTGGCACCCTTAGTTTCAAAATCGTGGCTAAAACCCTGGTCTAGAGAGTCACAGCTGAACTGTTAATGAGTTAAAGAGTAGGCTTTAACATATGTAAACATTCTAGTTGTATATCCTGGTATCCTTTTTGATTGTTCCTGCTCAACTTCCTGCAATACATTGCTGAAAAATGAGCCACACACATGGTGCAATAGGCTCAACCCTTCTAATGCTGAGGCTACTACTTTCATCCGAAATACAAGGATGCAAAGAGTTTTGATAACCATCTAAACCCTGTCATGTTGGTATTCACTCTCACTGAGTACTCTTAGATGAGTACCCATATGCCAGGGTTTCAGTCATTTTTTTAAAGGTTTTGCCTCATTTTGTATTGGCCAAATTAGCCACCAGCAGCATAAGGGTTAAGCAGCAGGGTGTCCGCCTTTCTTGGATTCATTTAACACCCAAATCCTTGAAAATCATCGCAGAACAGTCAAATATGTTGATCATGAGTTTCTCAAAATGTCAATTTCTATTTTGAATTTTTCACTTCCATGTAAATGGTAGGACATTTCTTATAGGTAAATATTTTTTGGTTGCGCAATTGAAAATATACTTGTGGTTGTAATATCTAGTTAGTATGGTCTCCCTTTAAATATTGGATGCCTCAAATTTTAATGATGCCCCCATTTTGGGTGCCCAATTTAAAAATTACAAGTGTTTAACACTCTGATGCCACAGATAACGAGCAGCTAACCACACGTTTATCCCATTTATAATAATAATAATGATAATAATAATAATAATAATAATAATAATAATGATAATAATGATGATGATGATGATGATGATGATGATGATGATGATAATAATAATAATAATAATAATAATGATGATGATGATAATAATAATAATATCCCATTCATGCCTGCAGCTGCCAAAGACAACAGCCTATTTCAGTGACTTCTCTCTCACAAAGACAATTCTCAGATAAAAATTGAGGAATATATGTTCTTTAGAACTCGATCTACAACTCCCCTTCAAATATTTTAAAAATTTATGCTTTATTCCAAAGTTATTTTCAATGGCATCACAGGTCCAGACGACACTTGTCAAGTCGATCTCTAAGCTCGTGAATAGGTTCATGTAGAACTGTTATTAGCTGTGGTATCAGATCCTACAATGACTCTGTTATGAACCCTTTCAATGCTGAGGATACTTTCATCCAAAGGACAAGGACGCAAAGATT
The DNA here is from genome assembly GCA_963942565.1 of Maea johnstoni. NCBI lineage: Eukaryota > Metazoa > Annelida > Polychaeta > Spionida > Magelonidae > Maea > Maea johnstoni. The sequence continues at coordinate 4,099,661 of OZ012697.1, forward strand.
TCTGAGAACCATCTAAACCCTGTCATCTTGGTATTCATTGGAAAGCTCTCTCTGAGTACTTACTCTCAGATGAGTACCCATATGCCAGGGTTTCAGTCATTTTACAGGTTTTTTGCATCATTTTGTATTGGCCATATTAGCCACCAGCAGCATAAGGGTTA
>OZ012697.1:4104821-4141880 GCA_963942565.1 Maea johnstoni
GTAATTGATTATTGAGTCAATATTAGAAAAAACATCTTTTAGTGTATCATTCGATTGGTTGTCACAACCTTATCTTACATTTTAATCTCTTGATAACAGCTCTAGTTATTTCCAATTTAGACATGTGGTCAGATACAGGTGCTCAGGCAAGGATTTAGAAACTGCATGCTCTCATCTTACACAACAAAGAACTAATATATATGTAGTGTGTCAATATCAAATTGAAATAAAACCATTCCCCTTTCCCTTCAGTCTAAAAATAAGATTTGAAATGAATCTCAAACCATCAGAAAGAAATACTGTAGAACAGGCAAAGTTTGCGAGTGCGATTATTTCGCGAATAAGCGAACTAGTATCACCCTCGCAAACTTATTGCACGCGATCTATTGGGTGCTTAATTATGCTATCCACCACTGGAGGTGATGGCGCGTCGGTCGGTGAATTTCACCCCTAGACGGGCGTGGCTGAAACGAAGAAAAATACGTCCAATAACTTCACAAAACCATTATAATATGATACATTGGTAACTTATGAATGAGTTTCGAATGTATCATATTATTATTCGCATACTTACCTGTCCAATCTTGTGGATACCTGTGCCAAATTTTTGTTTTTCTTATGAGAAGCAAGATGGCCGCCGTCATCGTACAATATACGCTACCACGAAAGGGAGACAGCAGTTGCGATGGTTATAACTGATCAATTATCAAAATACATATATGTGTATGTTAATAATTATCAGAATAAGATATGTTTTGAATCACTAATGAAATTGTTTGTGCCGTGAATTGATTGTTTGCCAATTTACGGCAAGGATTATATTTGCAGTTGGCGAGTATATACGGCTATAGCATGAAATTCACCCCTAGCCGGTCCGAGGCTAAAACGAAGAGAAATGCCTGCAATAACTTTACAAAATCAGTATGATATGATAAATTGGTAACTTATGAATAAGTTACCAATGTATGATATTATTATTCGCATACTTGCCTGTCCGATTTTGTGGATACCTGTCCTGTGCCAAATTATGGATTTCTTACGAGAAGCAAGATGGCCGCCGCCATCGTACAATAGACGCTATCACGAAAGGGAGACTGCAGTTGCGATGGATATAATTGATTGATTATCACCATACACATATGTGTATGTCGATAATTATCAGAATAAGATATATTTTGAAATGAAATTGTTTGTGCTGTGAATCTATTTGCAGTTTGCGAGTATATACGGCCTATTGCAAATTGCAAATTGGCTAGTTGCAAAATGGGATTTCTCAAGAGTGACCATTCCAATCAAGGGGCCACTCCAGTGATAATGGGCTAATTAGCTAATCCCCTAGTCAAGCCTACCTTTAATTAGGCATTGTTATATATGATTACTTACTTGTTCTTTGATGTGTTTCTGTACATATACTAGTGGGTTCTGCTATACCAGACACTCAGTCTGGGGGTGACAGTCAGTGGTGGCAGTCACTTGGTAAGCATCCAGGCACTATGCTGGATGACTGATCTAGCTAACTCTATAGCTAGATGGCAGGCTACTCTGTTAGCCAGTAATGCCAGATACCTATACTGTACCATCAATGACTATAGCTAGATGGCAGGCTACTCTGTTAGCCCGTAATGCCAAATACCTATACTGTACCATCCATGACTATAGCTAGATGGCAGGCTACTCTGTTAGCCAGTAATGCCAAATACCTATACTGTACCATCCATGACTATAGCTAGATGGCAGGCTACTCTGTTAGCCAGTAATGCCAAATACCTATACTGTACCATCCATGGCTATAGTTTGATGGCAGGCTACTCTGTGAGCCAGTAATGCCAAATACCTATACTGTACCATCCATGGCTATAGCTAGATGGCAGGCTACTCTGTTAGCCAGTAATGCCAAATACCTATACTGTACCATCCATGGCTATAGTTTGATGGCAGGCTACTCTGTGAGCCAGTAATGCCAAATACCTATACTGTACCATCAATGACTATAGCTAGATGGCAGGCTACTCTGTTAGCCAGTATGCCAAATACCTATACTGTACCATCCATGGCTATAGTTTGATGGCAGGCTACTCTGTTAGCCAGTAATGCCAAATACCTATACTGTACCATCCATGGCTATAGTTTGATGGCAGGCTACTCTGTTAGCCAGTAATGCCAAATACCTATACTGTACCATCTATGGCTATAGTTTGATGGCAGGCTACTCTGTTAGCCAGTAATGCCAAATACCTATACTGTACCATCCATGGCTATAGTTTGATGGTAGGCTACTCTGTTAGCCAGTAATGCCAAATACCTATACTGTACCATCCATGGCTATAGTTTGATGGCAGGCTACTCTGTTAGCCAGTAATGCCAAATACCTATACTGTACCATCAATGACTATAGCTAGATGGCAGGCTACTCAGTTAGCCAGTAATGCCAAATACCTATACTGTACCATCCATGACTATAGCTAGATGGCAGGCTACTCTGTTAGCCAGTAATGCCAAATACCTATACTGTACCATCCATGACTATAGCTAGATGGCAGGCTACTCTGTGAGCCAGTAATGCCAAATACCTATACTGTACCATCCATGACTATAGCTAGATGGCAGGCTACTCTGTTAGCCAGTAATGCCAAATACCTATACTGTACCATCCATGACTATAGCTAGATGGCAGGCTACTCTGTTAGCCAGTAATGCCAAATACCTATACTGTACCATCAATGACTATAGCTAGATGGCAGGCTACTCTGTTAGCCAGTAATGCCAAATACCTATACTGTACCATCAATGACTATAGCTAGATGGCAGGCTACTCTGTTAGCCAGTAATGCCAAATACCTATACTGTACCATCCATGGCTATAGTTTGATGGCAGGCTACTCTGTTAGCCAATAATGCCAAATACCTATACTGTACCATCCATGGCTATAGTTTGATGGCAGGCTACTCTGTTAGCCAGTAATGCCAAATACCTATACTGTACCATCCATGGCTATAGTTTGATGGTAGGCTACTCTGTTAGCCAGTAATGCCAAATACCTATACTGTACCATCCATGACTATAGCTAGATGGCAGGCTACTCTGTTAGCCAGTAATGCCAAATACCTATACTGTACCATCCATGGCTATAGTTTGATGGCAGGCTACTCTGTTAGCCAATAATGCCAAATACCTATACTGTACCATCCATGGCTATAGTTTGATGGCAGGCTACTCTGTTAGCCAGTAATGCCAAATACCTATACTGTACCATCCATGGCTATAGTTTGATGGTAGGCTACTCTGTTAGCCAGTAATGCCAAATACCTATACTGTACCATCCATGGCTATAGTTTGATGGCAGGCTACTCTGTTAGCCAGTAATGCCAAATACCTATACTGTACCATCAATGACTATAGTTAGATGGCAGGCTACTCTGTTAGCCAGTAATGCCAAGTACCTATACTGTACCATCAATGACTATAGCTAGATGGCAGGCTACTCTGTTAGCCAGTAATGCCAAATACCTATACTGTACCATCCATGACTAGAGATATATATGCTCATGTAAATAAAATGTAGATAGTACTTATATGCTGTAGACTTATGTTTCATCCATATTAGCCCTAGATCCCCAGTAGTCACTTAAACCTAGGGTTGGGAAGCGGTTGCAATTTCATAATCGATAATCAGTTACAGCCAACCGATCGATTATCGATCATAATCTGTACATCGCACTTTTGCAGTAATTGGGGACTAGAGGTCTAGAGCCTAATAATAAGTGATAATGTATGACAATTACTTGCTATTAGCACCTACCTTAACTTTGTTTTGAAGTGTTTTTGAAGCTTAATTTCATAGCAAGAAAGCTGACAACTTGTCTGTCATTTAGTTCTATATTTTGCCACTAGGTGTCACCTTTTCCGATTACTATCGATTGCCAGTTTCATAATCGCTTAATCAGAATCAGAGAGGTAAACGATTGATTATCGATTATAATCGATGATCGTCCCAACACTACTTAAACCCCAGTGACATAGGCTCTGACGAATATTACTCCTTCAAATATATTTCCAGAAAAATACTCTAGTCTTAAAGATATGCCAATATAGTTGGGGTGTTTTTGGCTGCTACAAGCATGAATGGGTTAACCCTTAGGCTGCTGGTGGCAAATTCGACCAAAACAAAATGATGTAAAAAACCTGGAATATGGCTGAAACCCAGGCAAATGGGTACTCATCTGAGAGCACTCAGCAAGAGCTTTCCAATGAATACCAGCATGACAGGGTTTCGATGATTTTCAAAAATCTTTGCGTTCTTGTACTTAGGAGGAAAGTAGCCTCAGCATTGTAAGGGTTAAACCCATTGATGCGCAGGAGTTCTTCTAAAATTGTCGTCTGGATCTATGATACTTCTGACAATAACTTTGGAATTGAGAATGATTTTACAAAATATTTGAGGAAGAGTTGTTGGTAGTGTCCTAAGTAACATTTCTCCTTCAAATATTTCCCAAGCATTTGCTTTAAAACTTTCATCAAAGTTTTTTAGGTCTCGCTGAGTGTAAGTAGGTTGAAAATGTTTTGCTTTTTCTGGATTAGAGAAATGTGCAGGGTCCAACAAAATGGTTGCTTGTAGTTTTTTTTCGTAGTACTTGGAATCGCAATAAATTTCTGACTTGATTATTTGTCCAAAATTCTGATTTTACTAATGGTTTACTAATGGTTATAATCAGTGTACAGTTTATCAAGCAGGCCTCAACGCTAACTCAAAATGATACTGGCCCTGTAGGACCAGTAACACCTAGCATCTGCTGGTCCTGCAAAATTTTCACTGGTCCTACATTTTTTCTTTAACATAACAAGAAAGAACATTGCATACAATTCACCACAACATTTATCTTTATAGATTTTATCTTCATTTATTTCAAAAACATTTGGGGACATTCTCGGTGGGAAACTTTTTATCAAGAATGTCTCCAAATGTTTACTGGGCATGTAGGACCAGTTGAGGTCTTTTTTTACTGGCCCGAAGCAGTTTTTGGGAATTTTTACTGGCCTGGGGCCATAGGTTCACCCTTAGCGTCGAGCCCTGTCAAGAGATATTTTATTTTGTAAATTCTGATTTAACTTATGGTTATAATCATCATTGTGCAGCTTATAAAGAGATATTGTATTTTGTATATTCTGTTTCTCATTGGATATTGTTATTTTGAATAATTTAGACATTCTGTTTTTTCATGGGACATTGATATTTTGTATATCACAGGATATTGTTATTTTGTATATTTTAGACATTCTGTTTTTTCATGGGATATTGATATTTTGTATATCACAGGATATTGTTATTTTGTATATTTTAGACATTCTGTTTTTCATGGGATATTGATATTTTGTATATCACAGGATATTGTTATTTTGTATATTTTAGACATTCTGTTTTTTCATGGGATATTGATATTTTGTATATCACAGTATATTGTTATTTTGTATATTTTAGACATTCTGTTTTTTCATGGGATATAGGTATCTTGTATATTTCAGGCATATTCTGTTTATAATACGATATTGTTATTTTGTATGTTTCAGAAATGTACAGGGATATTGTTATTTTGTATGTTTCAGAAATGTACAGGGATATTGTTATTTTGTATGTTTCAGAAATGTACAGGGATATTGTTATTTTGTGTATTTCATACATTCTGTCTATCATGGGATATTGTTATTTTGTATATTTCAGACATGTACAGGATATCGTGAGAATAAGTGTAAGGGCTTCCTGTATGTCTGTCTGTGTGTCCTGACGCTTGGGATGATATTGTTATTTTGTATATTTCAGACATGTACAGGATATCGTGAGAATAAGTGTAAGGGGTTCCTGTATGTCTGTCTGTGTGTCCTGACGCTGGGTATCCTGGTGCTGGTCATGTACTGGAGACCCGATTGGAAAATCAAGCTCCAGAAAACACGCTGCTCCCTGGCACAGGCCGACTCCCTGCTTCTTACCGTAAGTCGGCTTAATGCAATTTTCTTTAAAGGACAATTACACCATAAGTAAAACATCGGCCCAAATAGTTTCTTAAGAGTATTCTCTACTTAAATCCACCACTGTCAACCTTCATACAAGAAGTATATTGCTGTTTAAACACATCCTAACACATAATAAATGGGGCTAGTTGAAGCGGCCATTTTAGTCTATTAATAGCTTATCTGAAGCTGCATGGTACACATTTGTCCTCTGAGGGTAGCTGTCAATTTATCTGAAGGTAGCTGCTAGGATGTATTTAAACAGCTGTATACTTCATACTGTAAGTGAGATTACAGCATGTATTCTTAAGAGGGCTCACCCATAGGGGCAGCCCTCCCTGCTAGAGGGCTCACCCATAGGGGCATCCCTCCCTGCTAGAGGGCTCACCCATAGGGGCATCCCTCCCTGCTAGAGGGCTCACCCATAGGGGCGTTGATTAACAGTAATTACAGTTTGCAATACTGTCAGTTAGATTCAATGAAATAAGTACGAAAATGCGATTTTACCTTGACTGCAATTATCTGACCTTGACCTATTTTCAGGATCATTATGAGCTTGCAGACGCTGTTGAGATTGTCGTGCGGGACATGGCAGATATGGGGTAAGTTATTAAATCTCTCTCCATCTCTCTCTCTCACTATCTCTCTCTCTCTCTCTCTCTCTCTCTCTCTCTCTCTCTCTCACTCTCTCTCTCTTTCTCTCTCTCTCTCTCTCTCTCTCTCTCTCTCTCTCTCTCTCCCTCACTCTCTCTCTCTCTCTCTCTCTCTCTCTCTCTCTCTCTCTCTCTCTCAAAATCCAATCAATATTAACATTGTGGGATATGATAGAGTTGCGGGAGGTACTTGCTATCTCAGTTCTGCATTTTAGATATATCTCTCAGCTGTCACATGCTGACACTGCACTTATCTACCTATCTCATGCATACACATCATGACCTAGCTGTTTCCCAGTATTGAACACACCATAGTAACATGGAAATACTGTAAAATGGTTGATTTTTCTGTGTTACAATTTTCCCTAATTTTTCGTATTGGGGTGTTTCCGTTTTTAATATTTCTAAAAAGAGGATATATGTTTTTTTTTCCATTTGTAATTTTGCGTTTTATGTAGATTTTTATTTTAGTATTCGAAAGAATAAATATTAATGGGTAAGGACAAGGATTTCTCCGTGTTTATTAAGTCCGGACATGCACTGTATTGCTTTTTCCTGTGTTGTTTATTCCTGTTTGAAAGCATTCAGGAAAAAACAGCAAATCAAACACAGAAAAATTAACCATTCTACAGTATTTACTATTTTCAGATCCAAATATTGTCAAGTTTAAAAAAAAAATGTATTATTGGTTGGTCTTACCAAATCATTGATGAAGAATTTATGATTTCGTTTTTTCATATTTTTAGTAATAAATCATTGTCAAGCTTTTTTGTACTCCAATATTTTTCAGCTACATGTTTAGATGTGTATGTATATATATATATATATATATATATATATATATATATATATATATATATATTATATATATATATATATATATATATATATATATACATATATATATGTATATATATATATATATATATATATATATATATATATATATATATATATATATGAATCACTCAGAAGAAGAAGGTGAGAGTATGATCGCAAATTTAAAATTCATTTCACACAATAGATGGCAGGTCAAGCATTTCTACCCTATTAAATGGGAACTCATAACATGGACTCTTCCGACCGTTTCTATGTCACGTATCCAATACATTTCGTAGGGCAATAGTTAAGTTGACATCTGTAGTCTTGTTGATTGGCAGGAGAGGTTTCAACAGACTTTTCAAATGAATCTGCAAAGGAACCTTCAATAATTCACGTACATCAAAAAAAATGTAGATGTATTAGTAAGCGTTGACTATCAACCCACATCGCTGGAGAATTGTTTGCTTTTATCACTGAGACTACAGTGAGATATCATTGGTCTAGTGGTTAGAGAGTTAGCTTCCCAATCTGTCGGCACAGGTTCGATTCCCTGAGGCTGCTGCTTTTTTTTTTTTTATTTAGGGCTTCATTGGTAACATATCTCTAGTTGGATGCTTTTATTTGTTTCATATATTTATTGATGTGATATTAATTCTCTTAATTTATATTCTAACATAGCAATCTCCGTGCTCTAGTTAAGTTTGATCTGTTTGTCTTTGCAAGCAGAACACAGGGGTTTTATACTTGGGTACCCAGGTACTGCGAGTGTGTATGTAAGAGCATTACCTCTTTCAATGGGGCCCTATGTGGATACACCTCACCAGATAGAATGCAAAGCCCCGAGGGATATGACATACTGTCACAACGAACTGTGGTGCAAGTTTTCGTAATCTACGGCTGTCAGGGCTGGACAGGAACCTGTTATGAGTAGGCTGAACTTGGATATGGGTAATCATTCATCAAGCAGGGCTTGTCGAGCCCTGTCTAGTTGTGTGCTGGCTGCGAGTTTTACAGCTTGCAGAGGACCGTAGCTACATTATAGTTAGATGCAAAATCCACAAAAGGGCTTATTTAAGGCTGTTGAGGCATTTTTTGTTAATAGTTGCTAACCAGTGTTTCTAGCCTAATTTTAGGGTGCTGGCTCTGGAAATGACAGACACCAAGCTAAATTATTACTTTTAGCCTCCTAATCAGCATTTTTATGTGAGTTTGCCACTTTTTTGTATGTTAATTTGCATCATGTGTCGGTTTTCCATGTCTGTGTCCGATCATAGCATATGTGGTATCAAATTAAAGCTCTTGCCTGAGGAATTTCATTCATATGTAGTTTTGCCAGTTTCAGTTGTTACCATGGCAACGGAGGCTGAGAAATAATCAAAAACATAGAAAAATGGTCATTTTCTTATTTTGCATGATATACCCCAAAACAACACATCTAGGGGCATCATAATATTTACAAAAAACTTCCATGTCCTAGATATTCTGATTTAGGATGAGGGGTATGGAATTGGTGGGTTATGGAATTGGTGGTAAATGGTAAAATTTCATCTGAGCTAAGGCCACTTTTCTTCTGTTTTAGGAAGATTTTTTCCCCAAAAATCTATGGGAGAGGGACCTAAAGAAAAAGTTTGAAGAATAATTGAAAAGCCTGTAATACAAGCTTAGCGATATCTTTTCTATTGTCATAAACCCTCGTGTACATTCTGTAGGGTATGAATGTTAAGGGTATGAATACAGGTATCATTTCATATGTTAGGCGATTTTTCCACAGACTTTCCAAATGAATCTGCATTTGAACCTTCAAAAGTTAACATTAACATCAAGGAAATGTTGATTTACTCCAAAGTATTGATTGCCAACAGAAACGATACCTCAAATTTCCGCCCTCTCTACTATGATTCCGATGGTCAAATGGTTAGAGAGTTCGCTCCTCAATCAGTCATCATAGGTTCGATTCCCTGAGACTGCTACTGTTTTTTTTTTATTTAGCACTTCATTGGTAACATATCTCTAGATGAATGCTTGTATTTGTTTCATATATGATGTGATATTAGTTATCTTTATTTATATTCTAACATAGTAATCTCAGTGGTCTTGTTAGGTTTGTTTAATTTGCCTTTGCAAGCAGAACACAGGGGTTTTATACTTGGGTACCCAGGTACTGCGAGTGTGTATGCAAGAGCATTACCTCTTTCAATGGGGCCTTATCTGGATACACCTCAGAAGTTACAATGCAAAGCCCCGGGGGATATGACATACTGTCACAACGAACTGTGGTGCAGGTTTTCGCAATCTAGGGCTGTCAGGGCTGGACAGGAACCTTGTTATCTGTAAGCTGAACTTGGATATGGGTAATCATTTCATCAAGCAGGGCTTGTTGAGCCCTGTCTGGTTGTGGGCTGGCTGCTACTTTTTCAGCTTGCAGCAGACCCTAGCTACATTATAGTCATGTGCAAAATCCAGAATAGGGCTTATATAAGGCTGTTGAGGCATTTGTTGTTCAAGGTGGGAAACCAGTGTTTAATTTTAGGGTGCTGGCTCTGGAAATGACCGACACCAAGCTAAATCTTAGTTTTAGCCGCCTAATCAGCATTTTTGTGTGAGTTTGCCACTTTTTTGTATGTTAATTTGCATCAAGTGTAAGTTTTCCAGTTCAGTGTCTGATCATGGCATATGTGGTATCATATTAAAGCTCTCGCCTGTGGAATCTCATTCATAGGTAGTTCTGCTAGTTTCAGTGGTTGGCCATGGCAACGGGGGCCAAGAATTAATCAAAAATGGAAAAAATGGTCATTTTCTTAGTTTGTGTGACTTACCCCCCAAACAACACATCTAGGGGGACCAGTATGTTCATCAAAAAACTTCCATGTCCTGGATATTCTGATTTAGTGTGAGGGGGTATGAAATTGGTGGATTTTCGGAATTGGTGGTGGGGAGGGGGCAAAATTCCATCTGAGCAAGTCCATTTAAAAAGTATTGGCAAGGGGATGAAACAATTCAGAATCTGGAGTAGGAAAATAATAACATTTTTGGAGAAGGGGCTGGTAGGGTGAGGAGTTTGGTGAAATACCAACTCAGATTTAGGGGAGGGGTATGTCGTTTTTGGTCTTCAGAACTCAGGGGAGTGGGGGTTGTTGAAAAAGAAAAGAAAAAGTTCAGCGTTAAGAATTGGAGGAGTGGTATTCCTGGGTATTCGGAAATAGTGTTGGGGTAAGTAAAGGTAAAAATTTCCTCTGAGCTGATTCTTTTAAAAACGTGGTAGGGGGGGGGGGGGGGGTCCTGGGTATTCAGAACTCGTTAAAACAGATGTCCAAAGTACTTATAATGGGGGGGGGGGGGGGGGAGTAGGGTTGAATGTTTACTGCGCTCCTTTTCCTCTCCCCATTTCCCCTTTTCCTCATTTAATTTGCCAGCAAGAAAAACCTTTCATTGTTTTAATTTGATATATAACCATGACCTTCTAAAAGTCAGTAACTAGTGTCTAGCCTAATATTAGGGTGCTCAATCCGGAAATGACATATATATATATATTCATTTTCGGCTGGGAATTTTTTGAATATTAATTTGCATAATATGTCAGCTATTCAGATCAGTGTCAGATTATGGCAAATGTTGTATCAAATTAAAGCTATTACCTGTGGGAGTTCATTCATATGCAGTCGTGCAAATTTCAGTGGTTGCCATGGCAACGGGAGCCAAGAAATGATAAAGAAAACAGGAGAAATCATCATAATCTTCATAATTTGTGTGATACTTAAGTGTGGTTTATCCCTAATCAACACATCTAAGGACATCAGTATGTTAATATGACTGAAATATTTTGGGTCTGAAGTACAGACCTGTGAAAATGACAACAACGCAAATGCGGAGTCTATCGACAACATGGCTTTAAGTGAGTCATTTTATCAGATGAGTATCAGATCATGTAAAATGTGATATTCCATTGTAGGTGTCAACTGTGGGGGCTCACTCATGTGTAGTAATGGTAGTTTCAACACACCTATGGGCATTAGTATGGTTATTAAAGGACAATTGCACTAAAACTCCTGCGCGCCCCCAGGGCTGCCAGCCTGAAAAATGGGCTCCTGGCTTTTTCACCAACTGTGAGTGATCAAGGATCTCTGACCTGCCAGTAGTTACCCAGTCTCGACATAACACCACCAGGTCTAACCAGAATAACTTTAGGAGAGATAATATCACCTGTGAAGTCTAAAAAACACGGATTTATGTATGCATTTTGCCTGGACAAGGCAGAGATGCAATGGAATCGTAAGGTCATTAGGGGCCATAAAAAGGCTCCTGACCCATTTTCAAGCCAGTGTTTATCTATAGGCCCACCCAGCTGGTCAGCATGACTGCTATCAGGGCATACCCCAGAAATTTACTGCTCACCATCAAGCTATCTGTCATCCAGGCGAAACCAAGGGTGCCATTAGGAGTACTTGAAAAACTGAGGCAAAATAACATCTGCTCAGTCCCTAAGACTCACAGAGGGGTGTCAGGAGAAAAAAAAATACGGAATATCCTAACTAGAGCTGCACTCACCACTCACGAACTCGAGTGGCTCGAGCCCTGGGGCAAACTCGCCGAGCTCGAGCTGAAATGTTCAAATCGTGAGCTCGTCTATGTTGGGGACACAAACGTAACACAGAGCACCTAACACACATTATAAACACCCATAAATGCTTATCGCTGTCATGTCTTCTTTACAATCTCCAATGTATACATTCAAGCGGCGTTGAGTGTTATTCTGACCGTTGTACCTCGTCAGCACTTTTTAAAATTAAATAAACATGGCAATGTTAATAAATCTCCGCCAATAGATATTTATTTCTTAATAGCTGGGATGGAAAATAAGTATTTTTTTGGAAAATCGGAACGTCCGTGAGCTCATGAGCTCACGAGTCAAACGGGTGGTGAGCTCATGAGTTGATCTCCCTCCGTGAGTGCAGCCCTAATCCTAACTGTCACAACAACACTCAGGCCAATCCATCAGGCTGTACAGGGCAGGGGGTGAACTGGGACAACTTGATAAAGATTGAAACCAGGAGAAACCTCTTCCCAATTGTGAGTAGAAAGGATAGGAGATCTAGAGAGCTGTGTATCTGTCTCTTTGAATACACAGTCGGCAAGAAACAAAATTGAAATCATTAGGGATTCAATTATTGAGCATGATATTGACGTACTAACTATGACTGAAACTTGGCTAACTTTAGCAGCTAAGGATGAGCTATTTATCAAAGGCCTGAAGATGGGTGACTATGATCTATTCAGTGTGCCACGTGAAGGAAATGGCATATTAGGAGGAGTGGAAATATTGTATACGAAAAAATCTCACAGTGTTTTCCAGAACCTCATGTGAATTCAGCAGTTTGAGCATTGCGAGGTTACCTTTAATACAGGCTCCAAGCAAATCAATGCCAATGTGGTTTACAGACCATCTCCATCGCAAAAGAATAGATTGACAAATAAGATGTTCTTTGATGAATTTCACCATTCATGCATGACCAGATCTCTTCCACTGGCCACTTCCTGCTTCTGGGAGAACTCAATTTCCACCTGGAGGATAGGAATGACACTGAAGCACTCAAACTGAATGACTTATTTGATACCCTGAATTACAAGCAGCATGTCACAACCAGAACCCATAAATTGGGACATGCCCTTGATGTTGTCATAACCAGGGACAATGAGGATCTTATAAGTCAGTGGAAGGTTGGAGACCAGCTCTCAGACCACAACCTCATTCTGTGTGATGTGTCTCAACCTAAACCATGTCCCATCCAGGTGCCGATGTCAATGCGTAAACTACGCAGTGTCAACATGCCCAATTTTGGAGGGGACTTGAAGGATGCCCTACAACATGGCAATGCTGAAGGCTGCTCCGTGGAGGATTTGACTAATCACTACAATTCTGCGCTAACAACGGTACTTGACAAGCATGCATCACCAACAGTGAAAAGGGTAACAATTCGTCCAAAACAACCATAGTTCTCAGATGATGTGTATGGCGCAAAATGCGAAAAGAGGAAATGGGAAAGGAAGTGGAGCGACACCAACCTTGTGTCCACTATGACCTGTTTAAAACCGCGAGGACCAAATTTAACAACATGTTATTACAAGCTAAGAAGGACTGCTACAACAATCTCCTGATTCAAAAAACCTCTGTAGCATTGCGAAAGACATATTACATCAAAGAAGTGAGATGAAACTCCCTTTGCATGCATCAACAGAAGAATTGGCCAACCGCTTCGCTGTGTTCTTTACTGAAAAAGTATATAAGATACGCGAGGAACTGCAAGATCTCTCCAGACTTTAGTTGAATATACCTACCCTGGCATTAACATGTTCACTGAATGTTTTCTCAGCCTTGACTGAAAGCAAAGTTCGCAAAATCATAGCAAAATCACCGACTAAGAGCTGCTCTCTAGATCCCGCTCCCACTTGGATGGTGAAAGACTCTGTAGATGAGCTTATTCCAATGGTAACGATTTTAGTGAATTTGTCGTTACAAAGTTCCAAAGTGCCTGACTCCATGAAACAGGCGTTAGTCACTCCGTTACTGAAGAAGGATGATCTCGACCCGGAGGTGCTCAAGAACTATCGTCCAGTAAGCAACTTACTATTCTTGTCAAAAGTATTGGAAAGGGTAGTGGTAGCAAGGCTTACCAATTACATGACTATTAATCAGCTACATGAACCCATGCAGTCGGCATACAGAGCATGTCATAGCACTGACACTGCACTTGTGCGGGTACAGAACAACATCCTTTGCACTCGCGATCAGGGTGGGGCCGCCATCCTTGTGTTACTCCATCTTAGCGCCGCTTTCGATACAATTGATCACTCCATCCTTTTATCTAGGATGGAGTCAGTTCTTCAATGATGACTTCTCTGAAAATCAGGAAAATCCTGTGGTCTGTACCACAGGTATCTGTGTTGGGCGCACTATTGTTCCTAATATACATCATACCTCTGGCACATCTAATCCGATCCTACGGTCTGAACAATCATGGCTATGCTGATGACACCCAGCTCTGCTTATCATTTAAAAAGACAAGTGATAATGCAAATGTCAAACGTGAAATCCTAAATCTTGAGAAATGTTTGTGTGACATTAGTGTCTGGATGTCTCAGAACAAGCTGAAACTCAACAATGACAAGACTGAAATCATTGTATTCGGCTCTAAGAAACACCTAGCGGAACTGAACATTAAGTCACTCTCTGTAGCGGGGACTGATGTGTCCGTTGCATCTGAGCCTGAGCGGAATCTGGGAACTATGTTTGACTCTCAATTGGTCATGGCACCCCATGTCAAAAGTGTTGTGAAAAAATCTAGCTTTCACCTGAGAAATATTGGAAAAGCGAAACGTGTGTTAACAGAAGATGCCACAAAAACAGTGATGCAGTCACTGGTGATGTCTCGCTTGGATTACTGCAATGCTCTCATAATTGGAATACAACAGGATTTGATTGCAAAGCTGCAGCGACTACAAAACAGTGCTGCAAGGATAGTATCGAGAACCAGAAAGTATGAACATATCACACCTGTTTGCATCAAGCTTCACTGGCTACCAATCAAATTCCGCATCCAATTTAAGGTCCTACTGCTCGTGCCTTATAAACCCAGACGCCATCTACGATCAAAAGCAAAGGGCTTTCTGGATGAGCCTTGGACTAGACTCAATTTGGAGATCGCGCTTTCTCCATTAGTGCATCGAGATTATGGAATGCGCATCCACAACACCTGAAGGATTCTATATCGTGTAAGACTTTCAAGAAGTGTCTCAAAACACACCTTCTCAGGCTCGCCCATTGTGGTGTTGTTGACTATGACTCAAACTGACAATGTGCAGCGCTTTTGAACATTTTATGAATGGAAATGGCGCTATATAAATTCCAATTATTATTATTATTATTATTATTATTATTATTATTATTATTATTATTAAAACACGGACCCAAATAGTGTCTTAGGGTCTCCTCTAATCAAATCCAGGACCCCACAACTACCCACTGCCATGTAAAAAATTATTGCTCTTTAAACTCCCGTTTGGCAATGGAAAGTGCGTCTCTGGGGGTGGCCATATTGAAGCCAGATGCAGATGCTATAAGGGTATCAATTTGCAGCAGGACCAAAACAAGATTCCTCAAAATCATGCTGCTAAATCATTCTTTTCTGGTTTAAACATTGGGCTAGGAATGGAAAAAAGGGAAATTCCCCTTCCTTTTCCCTTGTCATAAGGGCTGTACACTGGTACCCGGTACCAACACTGTACCGAATACCGTCTCGCAAAATACCGGTGAATACTCGTTTCAATATTTATAGGTATGCTTATCTGTATTTTGCAAAACACAAACCCATGTCAAACATCCACTACTACAAAATACTTACGGTTGCTGAACTTGTTAACATGGAAGGTACGATATAGCGGCGAACCTTGTGCCGTCGCCGCTGTCGTTGGTGTGTGATACTTTTTGTTACCGCGTAGTGATGCTGCTGTAGTGATGTACAGCGCCACTACGCGGTAGCGATGGGAGTTGCAGCACCGGTGGTAGCGGCGATGGTGCTGGCTTTGCCGCTATATATCGTACCTTCAAGCAAGAATGTAGATCTAACAAGTTCGGCTGCCGTAAGTACGACTGTTTAGTTTTCAAATGATGTGATGAAAATACCTGACAGACAACAAATACGTTTTAGATTTATGTCAGGAACTAAGCTAAGTGTGTACTTAGCGTAGTTCAAGATACCGATAGCAGTACCAATAAAATACCGTATTGTTTCGACGATACCGGTTATGGTACCGTACCGCTTCACCCTTAGTGGTATGCAGCCCTACTTGTTATTTCTGTTATAGCATACATAAGCAGCACAAATCACCATTTTTAAACACTTATGTCCTAGTGTCATGTGTACACTGCACAAAGGAAGTACCTGAGTGACATCATCATCTGGCTGTATAGTAGAGGGAGTATAGTAAGGAAATGTGGCTCCTAGCTGGGATGGCTGGTTGTGGGTTGCAATTAAGTGCAGTTTCACAGGTAGGGAAGCCAAACAGTATTTAGGTGAACAGGGACTATAGTATAAAGTACCCATATCAAAGTATTCCCTCAGCCTATAAGAAGGTGTGTTAGGTGCTCTGTGTTCCGTTTATGTTTCCAACATAGACAAGCTCACAAGTTGACCACTTCAGCTTGAGCTCGGCGAGCTTGCCCCAGTGCTCATGCCACTCGAGTTTGTGAGTGGTGAGTGCAGCTCTACACCTAGCGGGACTCAGCTCTCTAACCAGGAGTAGGGAGGGGGATGGTGAAGGGAAGGAGAGGGGGAGCAGTCTAGTCTCTAAATTCCCTTTAGAGACTGTGCCAATCCGTATGTCGTCTCCATTGGCTGAGCTCCTCCCCCTACCATACTGATGGCAGGCTAGTAGACTGACCACTGAGGGAGTCAACAAGCTGGTGCAGCCAATCCATATTCTCCCGTTGGCCACAGGGGATATGCTCATCCTGTGCCCTCCGGAATTGCAGGGGTACCACTATCTGCGCCCCCGCCCCCCCCCCCCCCCCCCCACCCTTCTCTTTCTACTAGTGCAGGCAGATTAACTGCAACCTGTGTGGTAACCACGCTCTCCGCGGAACGGGCACTCTTTGTGGCACCGACGCTCTTTGCAGTACCCATGCTTTTTGCAAAACCTGCACGCCCTGTGGTGCAGGTGCTCTTTGAGGAACCTGCGATCTTTGTTGTACCCACATGCCCTGCGGCACCTATGCTCTTAAAGGTATCTGCGCTCTTTGAGGTTACCGCGCATTTTGCGGTAACCGCCTTCTTTAATGCACATGTTCTGCTTGCTGTGCCCGCCCTCTTTGAGGCACACACCCTCTTTGTGGCACCCGTGCTCTTTGCAGTTCCTGTGCTCTTTGCAAGTGCGCTCTTTGAGGTACCCATGCTCTTTGCGTTGCCCGCATTCTTTGCAGTGCCTGCGTTCTTTGCGGTACCCACGCTCTTTGCCAGGCCCGCACTCTTTGCGCTGCCTGCGCTCTTTGTGGTGAGTACGTTCTTTGTGGTACCCGCACTCTTTGAGGTACCCATGCTCTCTGCGGTACCCACACTCTTTGTGGGGCCTGCACGCTTTGTGGTGCTCGTGCTCTTTGTGGTGCCCACGCTCTTTGCGGTGTCTGCGTTCTTTGCAGTACCCACACTCTTTGCGGTACTTGCGCTCTGATTTTGTAACTGTAGTTACAGCAAATAAACATACTACTACTTCTTAGAGGTGCCAGTGCTCTTTCAGGCGCCAGTGTTTTTTCAGGCACCAGCACTCTTTCAGGCGCCAGCGATCTTAGAGGCATACACGCTCTTTGCGGTGGCCGCCTTCTTTGCGGTACCCACACTATTTGCGGTACCTGGGTACTGTGCGGTACCCATGCTCTTTGAGGTGAACGGAAATGGAGTTGCAGAGCCCATAGTTGATGTAGATGTGGTGACCGCAGAATGAGATACTGCGGTGGAGAGGCCCCCCCCCCCTTTTTTTAATTAGAATAGGCCTTTAAAACAAAGCCCCCCATTTAAAATAGACCTATAAGTTGGACCCTTGCATTCAAAATCATACTTTCTTGACTGAGTCTGGAGGTGTTCAAATGCTATAATACATGGTAGACTTAGATTTCTGGTGCAAGTCATCCAATCATATGAAATGATACCTCTATTCATACCCTACATATTCATACCCTACAGAATGTACCATAGGGTTTCTGACAACAGAAAATATATCGCTAAGCTTGTATAACAGGCTTTTCAATTATTCTTTTAATTTTTTTAGCTCCCTCTTGCATAGATTTTTGGGAAAAAATCTTCCTAAAATAGAAAAATGTGGCCCTAGCTCAGATGAAATTTTGCAACCTACCACAAATTCTGAAAACCCATTAATTCCATACCCCTCACCCTAAATCAAAATATCCAGCACATGGAAGTTTTTTGTAAACGTTAATGATGCCCCTAGATGTGTCGTTTAAGGGTAAATCATACAAAATAAGAAAATGACCATTTTTCTCTGTTTTTCATTATTTCTTAGCCCCCGTTGCAATGGTAACCACTGAAACTAGCAAAACTACCTATGAATGAAATTCCTCAGGCAAGAGATTTAATTTGATACCACATATGCTATGATCGGACAATGACATGGAAAACCGACACATGATGCAAATTAACATACAAAAAAGTGGCACAAAAACTCACACAAAAATGCTGATTAGGAGGATAAAACTAAAGATTTTGCTTAGTGTCTGTCATTTCCAGAGCCAGCACCCTAAAATTAGGCTAGAAACACTGCTTAGCAACTTTTAACAAAAAATGCCTCAACAGCCTTAAATAAGCCACTTTCTGGATTTTGCACCTAACTATAATGTAGCTGCAGTCTGCTGCAAGCTGTAAAACTCGCAGCCAGCACACAACCAGACAGGGCTCGACAAGCCCTGCTTGATGAAATGATTACATATAACAGGTTCCTGTCAAGCCCTGACAGCCCTAGATTGTGAAAACCTGCACCACAGTTCGTTGTGACAGTATGTCATATCCCTCGGGGCTATGCATTCTAACTGGTGAGGTGTATCCAGATAGGGCCCACTTGTAAGAGGTAATGATCTTGCATCCACACTCGCAGCACCTGGGTACCCAAGTATAAAACCCCTGTGTTCTGCTTGCGAAGACAAACAAATCAAATCTAACTAGAGCACTGACATTACTAAGTTCGAATATAAATAAAGATAATTAATATCACATCAATAAATATATGAAGCAAATAAAAGCATTCAACCAGAGATATGATACCAATGAAGCATGAAGCGCTAAATTAAATAAAAAATAGCAGCCTCAGGGAATCAAACCTGTGATGAGTGATTGAGGAGCGAACTCTCTAACCACTAGACCATTGGCTTCACGGTCATGAACAGCAATTTGAGGTATCGTTTCTGTTGGCAATCAATACCTTAGAGTAAACCAACATTTCCTTGATAAACATTAATTTTTTAAGGTTCCAATGCAGATTCATTTGAAAAGTCTGTTGAAACATCGCCTAACATATGAAATGATACCTGTATTCATACCCTATAGATTCATACCTTACAGAATGTACACGAGGGTTTCTGACAATAGAAAAGATATCGCTAAGTTTGTCTAACAGGCTTTTTAATTATTCTGTTAACTTTTTTTAGCTTCCTCTCCCATATATTTTTGGGAAAAAATCTTCCTAAAATAGAAGAAAAGTGGCCTTAGCTCAGATGAAATTTTGCCATCTACCACCAATTCCGAAAACCCACCAATTCCATACCCCTCACCCTAAACCAGAATATCCAGGACATGGAAGTTTTTTGTAAACATAATGATGCCCCTAGATGTGTTGTTTGGGGGTATATCATACAAAATAAGAAAATGACCATTTTTCTATGTTTTTGATTATTTCTTAGCCCCCATTGCCATGGCAACCACTGAAACTAGCAAAACTATATATGAATGAAATTCCTCAGACAAGAGATTTAATTTGATACCACATATGCTATGATCGGACACTGACATGGAAAACCGACACATGATGCAAATTAACATACAAAAAATTGGCAAACTCACACAAAAATTCTGATTAGGAGGCTAAAACTAAAAATTTAGCTTGGTGTCTGTCATTTCAGCACTCTAAAATTAGGCTAGAAACACTGGTTAGTGACTTTTGACAAAGAATGCCTCAATAAGCGTAAATAAGCCACTTTCTGGATTTTGCACCTAACTATGATGTAGCTACGGTCTGCTGCAAGCTCTAAAACTCGCAGCCAGCACACAACCAGACAGGGCTCAACAAGCCCTGCTTGATGAAATGATTGCCCATATCCAAGTTCAGCCTACACATAACAGGTTCCTGTCAAGCCCTGACAGCCCTAGATTACGAAAACTTGCACGACAGTTCATTGTGACAGTATGTCATATCCCTCGGGGCTTACCATTCTAAATGGTGAGGTGTATCCAGATAGGGCCCCATTGAAGGAGGTAATGCTCTTCAATTCACACTCGCAGCACCTGGCTACCCCAGTATAAAACCCCTGTGTTCTGCTTGCGAAGACAAACAAATCAAACCTAACTAGAGCTCTGAGATTACTATGCTAGAATATCAATGAAGATAATCAATATCACATCAATAAATATATGAAGCAAATAAAAGCATTCAACTAAAAATATGTTACCAATGAAGCCCTAAATAAAAAAGAAGCAGCCTCTGGGAATCGAACCTGTGCTGGCAGTTTGGGAAACTAACTCTCTAACCACTGGACCACTGATATCTCAGTGTAGTCTCAATGATAAAAGCAAACTATTCTCCAACGATGTGGGTTGATAGTCAACGCTTACTAATACATCTACATTTTTTTTTATGTATGTGAATTATTGAAGGTTCCTATGCAGATTCATTTGAAAAGTCTGTTGGAACCTCTCCTGCCCAATCAACAAGACTACAGATGTCAACTTAACTATTGCCCTACGAAATGTATTGGATACGTGACATAGAAACGGTTGGAAGAGTCCATGTTAGGAGTCCCCATTTAATAGGGTAGAAACGCTTGACCTGCCATCTATTGTGTGAAATGAATTTTAAATTTGCGATCATACTCTCACCTTCTTCTTCTGAGTGGTTCATATATATATATATATATATATATATATATATATATATATATATATATATATATATATATATATATATATATGTGTGTGTGTGTGTTTATATATATTCATTATATTCATTATTAAGAAGCAGTGAGATGAAGAATATTCTATTTTGCTTTAACACAGTGAAATACCAAACCAACAGACTCTTTAGATGACAAAAAAGTTTACGTTTTACGTCACTACATAGAGATAGTGCTATCAGTCAGAATAGAATATGGAATCATGACAAACTCATTAACAACCAGTTACCAACATGAAAGTATAGGGTGATCAACGTAAATCAACAATGAAAACCGAAATGAACCTGTTAACCAATCAAATACAAGAAATCTGAAGTACGAATGTGGCCATTTTATGACGAAATCTTCATTGATGCCTTAAAATCTGTTTAAGCTTGTAGGAAAGACCGCCATATTATCTTTTTGAAAAAATTCAAAGAAAAAATGTTTCTCAGCGTTATCTTTATGATGTTGTTTAGGCTTAAAAAAAAGTTGTTTGCTTCCTGTAAGCCTACTACCCTAACCCTGCCCTCCCAACTCCCAATCAACGTAAAACATGCATAAAACACACATTTTTGACCAAAAAATATTGCAAAAAAATTTTTTTTTGCTGACCTACCTACCCTTTTTTTTTCGGACCGTTACAAGAAACAAACAATTAATTTTTTTAGGCCTTATGATCTGATTCCCTTCTCCCAACACAACAAAGTCCTCAGAAACTAATCTTTACAGTGGAGAATGGAACCAGAGTTTCTAAATTTTGACAAAAGTTTAACACACCTATAAAGTATTGACAAACAGGAAAAATGTAATGGTGCCTACATGGAATAGGATGAAATGAAATAATGGAATATCTAAATAAAATTGCGTAATTATTGTAACATTAGGAAATAAATGAACATGTACTTGGATATTTTTTTCAATGTAAAAAACTTGTTCTTTGAAAAGTTCTGATATTTTCTTTTCCTTTGTCTTTGTTTTGAATTTCAGTTGTATATTTAACTTAGGGCTGTTTCTGACAATAAAAAATTGTTGGCTGTTGCTAAAATCTTTAAATAAAACACATGAAAGTAGGATATGGAGCTATTTTTTGTATGATTTCTTTAAGGAATCAACACATGGGGAGGGGGGGGAGAGGTTATCAATTGTGCCCCTTTTTCTGAAATATCACTTACAGATATACATGCAACTTTCACAAAAAACGATATATAATTCTTTGTGGGGCAAGTGAAAGTGTGTATGGGGCAAGTAGTCTCAAAAGTTAGAGTCAGGCCCTGTGCTAATTTGCATATTGTAGGTTTACAGATGACTTGTGCGGTGATCATTATAGTCTATGTGCTAATTTGCATATTGTAGGTTTACAGATGACTCGTGCGGAGATCGTTATAATCTATGTGCTAATTTGCATATTGTAGGTTTACGGATGACTTGGCTGGAGATCGTTATAATCTATGTGCTAATTTGCATATTGCAGGTTTACGGATGACTTGTGCGGAGATTGTTATTATCTATGTGCTAATTTGCATATTGCAGGTTTACGGATGACTTGGTCGGAGATCGTTATAATCGGGAGCAGATGGCTGCCAGCTCCTCGGATATTTCTGAGGACGACACCACCCATCTCACGCGAAAAATAAATAATGTAAGCTATGATGTTATCACATTCAAATTTTCAAGAAATAACAATCATCTGTTCATCAATTACATGATTTTATTTTCATATCATATTTATCATCAATATCAAGTTATTGTCAAAATTATCAAAAATCCAGCCAACAGTTTCATTAATGGATTAATGAATAAAGTAAGATCTATGATGACAACACCACACATCTCAAACGGAAAATAAATAACGTAAAATATGATGTTATTACATTCAAATTACATGATTTGATTTTCATTGTATATTTTTCATCAATATCAAGTTGTTGTAAAAAAGTATCAAAAATCCTGACGTCTGTTTCAAGGGTAACTCTTATGCATTAATGGGTTAATGATTAAAACAAGATCTGTGAAGATGACATCACACATCTCACACGATACATAAATAACGCAAGCTATGATGTTATTTATTACATTCAAATTTCAAGAAATAACATACACCTTGTTATTTACATGATTTTTCTTACTTTTTTCATTTACTAACTTTAACTTTCATACTTAAATCTCCTTCAAATGTTTTTGTAAATTCATTCTCAATTCTAAAGATATTGTCAAAAGTATCATAGATCCAGACGATAATTTTTAGAGGAACTGGCTTCTGATGTTTCTGCTTATCTCCCTTTCAGAAGCCTTTCTTGAGGTACTTTGATCATCGCCATATCAGATATATATGGGACCAACATTCTCAAACTTTCAAAAAGTTGAGGTAGGTTGATATTTGGGATTTACTCGTCTCTCTGCATTCTCACGATCTCAATGGAATGCAAAAGCTGTATTTGATAGAACAATATCTCTAATATTTGATGTTTTTGTGTGCTGTAATATTCTGTTTTCCGGATTAAATGAAGTAAATTGAATTGAGGTAAAAAAAAAAATGAATTGAGGTAAAAGAAAATTTTAAAAATGAATTGAGGTAAAAAAAATCCCTTTGTCTGTTATTTATCTCTTATGCTATTCAATTAAGATTATATTTAACTATAAAACTATGTAACTATAATGTTATATTTTAGATTTAAGTTTGGAGAGACTAATTCCAAATTGGAAGTGCTGAAAAAATTAGATAAATCCACAGTAATGAATGAAATAGAAAAATGAATTAGTGATAAGGCATTTCATTCATATGCGTTTTTTTCCTGTGTTTTCTAGGGGACTTGAGAAAGGGGTCCAATGTGTGGCATTCCTGGAAGAGTTCAAGGGATTGAGTACAGCGCTGGTAGCTGCAAAGTAAGATTACAAATACATGTATATATATATATATATATATATAATATATATATATATATATATATATATATATATATATATATATATATATATATATATATATATATATATATATATATATATGTATATATATATATATATATATATATGTATATATATATAATATATATGTATATATATATATATATATATATATATATATATATATATATATATATATATATATATATATATATAATATATATATATAAATGTATATATTGTGAAATGACACATCTAGTATAGACTTCAGTCCTCCTCCTTTTCAAGTTTCACCTCTGATATGAAGGAAAACCGAGTATTTTGGTAGTTTATAATATCAAGCAATGGGCTATGGTTATATACTTATATACAACATGGAAAACTCTGAATTGTGAATTTTTATTTCCTGTACCCTTGCCATTGCTCCGTGGATTGTGAAAGGTAATCATTAGTTGAAGGGGGAGGGGGAGGGGGGGGGGGCCTTTGAAAAACTGTTGCTATCTTACCCCTCCCTTGTTATTGTTTATAAACTGCCCTTGTTCATAGGCAACGGACATCATGGGTTTAAGATATTAACTTAATTCCATTTTACCTTTATTTTCAGACTTGAAGTCTACGGAGAGAATGCAATAGACATAGAGGTTCATGGGTACCTCAAACTTCTCTTTGAGGAGGTAACTACAGATTCTTTATTTCTCCATACTCTTTGTATGATATATACATATATATAGATAGATAGATGGATGGATGGATGGATGGATAGATAGATAAAGATAAAGATAAAGATATAGATATAGATAGGTAGGTAGGTTGGGAGAAAGAGAGAGAGAGATGGATGGATAGTCTAATGCGCATGTATTGTGTACCTCTTGCACATGCGATGGTCATAGCTGAACAGCAATTAGATAAAAAAAAAAAAGAATTTTAGAAATGAAAAAAGGTTTAAACCAATTAATTTCATTCAGATATTATTTGATTTAGTGTTTCTTTCCCAAAGATATTTTCAAACGTTTCATTAATGCAGATCTCACTTGTCACAAATTGGAGAGAGAGAGAGAGAGAGAGAGAGAGAGAGAGAGATGAGAGAGAGAGAGAGAGAGAGAGAGAGAGAGAGAGGGAGGGAGGTAGAGAGAGAGAGATAGGGAGAGAGAGAGACGGAGAGAGAGAGAGACGGAGAGACGGAGAGAGAGAGAGAGAGAGAGAGAGAGAGAGAGAGAGTGGGGAGGGAGGGAAGGAGGGAGAGAGAGAGAGAGAGAGAGAGAGAGAGAGAGAGAGAGAGAGAGAGAGAGAGAGAGAGAGAGAGAGAGAGAGAGTGATAGGGAGAGGAGAGAGACGGTGATGAGAGAGCGAGAGAGAGAGATGAATATACAGTCTGACTGTTGCTGATCTCACCTGTCAAGGAGAGCAGGAAGCTTAAAACGGCATAAATTTGAATAATTCATAGTTTTCACATGTTAACAAATATATTTGCATGTGTCAAATCACAGATTTGAGCAGATAATCTATCAACCAATCATCTTTTAAACTTTCCTTCACTCCCTTCAGGTGGTGAGTAAGATTTTAGGGGAATATTTGAATTCAATTTGTTGGGGATAATTACCGGTACACAAATCAGTACCAAACACCAATATCAAATGGGAGAATGTACTGTATCCAAAAAGTTAAGTTTCATATTGTATTGTAACGTTATGTATACAATTGACTCAATTGCTACCTGGCCCTCGCTGCTCAAAGATATTTAGCTATATATTAATGAATTTCATGAAGCAAATGGTGCTACATTTAACAAAATTAAGTTAAGTTATTATTGAGAGGCAGGCAGTATTGTTAATGATATTGTATGATATTGTGTCATTAAGGAAATATTGATATCGTGTCGTACTATGAAAATTTTAGACTTAGTCGCGCTATCCATTTGTTCCTTATATAGAAAACAATGTTTCTTTAAATATTTCTTGCATGTATATATGTGTATTTGTCTGGCTTATTTTGTGATGATGTTAGATAGATTTTTGTAATGGAGTTGGTATAAAAGAGGTGTTGGACTAACAGAGAAGCATTTGTGTATGGACACCTGTGTAATTTGAACACTTACTTCTAAGACAAGTTTTCCCCCAGTCCCCTGTATTTCTGATGCATTTTAGAAAACTTCTTGAGATTGGACACCCTTTTGTTTTTAATTTTTGAAAACCTCTGCCCCTGTCTTTCTGCAAGTTTCTTGCAATTGTGTGTAGGCTTGCCACACCCTGGAAGTGTATTGTAGGTTTGCCACAAGTTTGTAGCAGGCTAGCCACAAAGTTGTAAGTCAGTTGCAAATTTGTAGAAAATTTGTTGCAGGTTTGGGTAGGGGGGGGGGGGGGGGGGGGGTTGGAGTTTGTGTTAAGCCTGCCACAAAGTTGCAAACCTGTTACAGGTTTGTTGAATTTTGCCAAAAATAGCTTGGCAGCTTTGCCACAATGTTGCAAGTGAGCTGCAGATTATTGAAAGTTTGTTGCAGGTCTGTCACAAGTTCATTGTAGGCTTGCAGCAAATTTTATACTAGTTTGTTTCAGATCCTCAGCAAATTTGTTGCAAATTTATTGTATAATGTAGTTTATATGGTACAAATTTGTTGCAAACATTTTGCAGTCTTGGTATGAATTTGTCGCAAGTCTTTTGCAGTCATGTTACAAATTTGTTGCAAAAAAACAAATTGAACTAATTTGTCCCAGGTCTTTACACAGTCTTGACCCACCCCGGCACCTGACGTGCTGTAGGGTAGCACGTCGTCCGTAGGATACTATTAGGTTCAGCATTCTGCCACTCACCAAGTTGGCAGTATTCTAGTCATGCGTGCGATTGAAAGATTGTCTGAAGCTTATATATGGGAAAATTTTTGGGATATTTTCGCGCCCGTGTACTTTTAGCTAATATGTCGAAAAAGGGGAACGACTTTACGGTAATTCCGCGAATAGCGAAATATGTATAGGACGTACACCTACGGTATACTATTATACTACGGAGATGCCTCATTCTGAGAATATCGCTAAACTGGCCATAAGTTCTTAAATCATGGTACGTGTGTGTTATGAATTGTTCAATTGATATTGTGCACGTACGTTGGCATACCCGTCAGCATTCAACAATCCAAAATCAGGATATATCACTTATCAGGCGGTTTACTATACTGCAACGTCTTTTGGTTTTATTTTGTTTAGTTCAAATTCTGGGAGGGGCCAGGTTAGTACTTTTGCTTAAGGAGCGGGCCTTTAGAGTTGGTAATCATGGAAACATATGTTAATAGGATAACTTTAATTTTAGCAGATCACAATTGCTGCATGATAATATACACACAGTTTTCAAAAACACGCAGATAGCTTTGGAACTGAAAATGTCGTCATCAACAACATTTACATTGTGTGATCTTTCCAGACATTGTGTGATCTTTCAAGATCAAATACTTACTATGGTCAGCATATTATGAAATTCTTGGCTCTTGGCTAGAAAATAAATTTATTCTTGAGGATTTGTGGATGATTTTTGAAAGTTGGCAAATCAGTAGCTAATCTGAAGATTTCTGACCAAGTTATATAATTCATACCTGTTAACATTCAACCATCCAAAATCAGGAGATTTTATGCGGTTCCAATCCTGGCCAGGGGTCAGATTAGTTTATTAGTTTAGGAGTGGGCTATTATATTTTACAGGTGTTGGCAAATTGATAACCATACAAGTATGATTATAAAATGACTTTACTTTTATGTAGCAGATCACACTTGCAGCATGATGACAAATTCCCAGTTATGAGAAACACACAGAGATTGCTTTTGAACTGAATACATCATAATAGTCCATGACCCAGAGGGTTGGTCACTATCATATTGGGGGGGGGGGGGGGGGCAAATTCTGATTAATGTTTTTGAATTCCCCATATTCTCAGCTTCATGGTATTTCAGTAACATATATTTTCCAAATCAGACCTTTTTTTCTTTTCCCAGGTGAACTTAGCTTTATATATTTACACGATCACTAATTTGCTCTTACTCATTACCCATATTCCTCATATTTCATAACTATTACATCTCTATCAATTCCCCTTGAGATATGGATCCGTGCGCCGGCCTACATATTTTGGCGCACGGATCCATTTCTCTACCATACCTGCCTAACCTTTGCGCTGTGTTGCGCCCAGCGCCACTAGCTTCATACTACTTTCCATTCCTTTCATTTCCACTCCTATCACCTTGTATCTGACTTTCTATGGGTACAAATTGGTCTAATTTTTTTGCAACAAGAAGTTGTCACATGTTTTTTACAGTCTTGGTACAAATTGGTCTTAGGTTTTTTGCAACAAATTGTACAAATTTATCGCAGTTTTTTTGCAGTCTTGGTACAAATTGGTGTCTAGTTGTCACAGGCTTGTCATAAGTTATTTCGTGACTTATTATGGGTATTTGACACACTGATCCTGTTTGATAGCAAGTTTGCCTTGAAAATTGTCAGTCTTGTTACATTTTTCTTGAAACGACCCCTCAAAAGGGAAACTTCATTTGTATATAAACATTTTTTTTTTTTTTAATTTTTGGTAGCCTAAAAAAAGGAAACAGGCCTTTTTTGTTTATTTTCCTGCTCGCCGAGCATCACGGCTATGCTAGAAGCATATATCAACAAACATACAAAGTATTGATCTTGTTGGTGTGTACAAAATGACATATATAGGTTTTTTGGTACAAAAGATATGTAAATAGTTTGGTTCAAATATACAATATCTGTTTCAAATATTATCTTGTTATTGTTTGTCCATGTATTGAGTTAATGTTAATTTCGAATGGGTAATTTGGCATATTTATTCAGCTATAGATGTTGTCCAGGATGTAGGTTTTGAATTGTATATTTACATATGTGAAGGGTACATGATTGTTTTTTCTTTTGCACCATTGATTGAGTAGTGGTTATAATTTCAATTTTGGTCAATGGTTTTGATATAGTAGCGCTTGGAAATATTTTATCATTTTATGATGGTTAAGCTTTTTTTTTTTGAAGAAGAAGAAATTGCATTTGTGATGTCTTTACTTGAGCATCTTTCAGTAGTTATTTGAAGGTGAAATGTTAGCCACAACTCAGAAAAACCTCCCCATCAAATATTAAGTGACACCATACTTAATTATAAAGAAAATAAGTAAAAAAAGTTCCAGATAGCAAAGTCAAGAGGAACTCTCAAGCACTAACTGGTTTAATCTCCTTTTAGTTTTCTAAAGTAAGGCATATAGTATCCTTATACAATGTCATGGGAATAATATTGAGGTGCCAAAAATCTATTATGTTCTTATAATTGACATTTCAAGAAATCCACCAGAGTGGTGATTTTTTAGGGTTTGGGTGTCTAAATGAGGCCTAGACACCCTGCTCGCTAAGACTATGTATCTGAAACTGGGTACTGTAGACTTAACTAGAAAAAGTTCCCAAAATCTTCTCTGGATTTAAGCAAATCCATATTTGGAGACAGGCGGTCTCCGTAGAAGATTTCAAATATCAATGCTTACTTCTAACGCATCTCTTTTCTTCCGTTCCAGGTCCTGAACCCATTTTATATTTTTCAAATCTGTAGCGTAATCCTTTGGATGAGTGATGAGTACTATTGGTATGCGACGTGCATCGTGTTGATTTCGGTGATATCGATCAGCCTCTCGCTGTACCAGACGCGCACACAGAGCGTCATGCTGCGCGATATGGTCTCATCCACTGCCAGTGATGTCACAGTGGCCAGAGGGGAAGGAGGTAAGTTCTTACTGTGTACTTGTATCGTGTTGATTTCGGTGATATCGATCAGCCTCTCACTTTACCAGACGCGCACACAGAGCGTCATGCTGCGCGATATGGTCTCATCCACCGCCAGTGACGTCACAGTGGCCAGAGGGGAAGGAGGTAAGTTCTTACTCTGTACTTGTCATATATATATATATATATATATATATATATATATATATGTAGAGAGAGAGAGAGAGAGAGAGAGAGAGAGAGAGAGAGAGAGAGAGAGAGAGAGAGAGAGAGAGAGAGAGAGAGAAGAGAAGAGAGAGAGAGAGAGAGAGAGAGAGAGAGAGAGATAGATAGATAGATAGATAGATAGATAGATAGATAGATATACAGATATATATATGTACTTATAGATATATAGCTATATATATATATATCAGGGCTCAACATTAACAAGATTACTAATTAGCCGAGCACAGCTAGTTAACTACTTTTAGTAGCCCAGAAATATTTTTGCTAGCCTTGCTAGCCAAACAATTGATGAAATAAAATGTGCACACTGCACAATGTGCCAACAATTTTTTCCGTTATTCATTTGTCAAAATTTATCATTCAGCGACCTACTCCTGGCCTCCATTTTGATAACATGACAAACAATGGCGCTATGTTGTTGATTTCATCTTTATTATTATAAAGGTTTGTTTTAAGTTTGCCTCAAATATGCATTTAATACTACTGTGATTTTTGACCATTGGCGTAAGTTTCCCACAAATATGCATTTAATACCACATTAATGATCTTTGATTGTTGATTGCTTATCCTTGTACTTTCTGTACTCCAGCCTATGAAGATGGCAACACGAGAAAACTGGTGCCGGGTGATGTGATCGTGCTTCCAAAGAGAGGCTGTGTGATGTCATGTGACGCTGTGCTGATAACGGGAAGTTGTATCGTCAATGAAAGCATGCTGACAGGTATGACCAGAATTATGTAATCAACCCATTTACGCCTGTAGCAACCATAACTGCCTGACAATTTTGGTCATATCTCTCTAATAAAAGCAATTTTCAAAAAATATTTGAAGGAGAATCGTTCTTCAATACTCTATCTGCAACTCTCCTTCAAATATTTTGGGAATTTATGCTTCATTCAAAAGTTATTTTCGAAAGTATGACCGGTCCAGACGACACTGGTCAAGTTGATCTCCAAGCATTAATGGGTTAATTGCTCATGTGATATAAATGAAAAACTAAGAGCCTAACGTTCAGACTTTGGATTTGGTTATCAGTTATACAAATAAACAAATGATAATCATATAATCGTATTTTTCTATCTCATCATGATTATTACTTGCCTATGAATATAACTGAAAACAATGTTTGCATCCATCACAAATGTTAGTTCCAATTTGTGTCAGCGCAAGTGATTATATATCTTGACCCACTTCCGCGTAGATTTGCCTTTGAAAAAGATTTGTTTGCATATATGGTACTTTTAGTTTTAAATCTCTCTTGATTATTTTGAAGAGAGGGTAGAAAATAAGTTTGCCTCTCTTTCCCTTCTATGTATTTTCTGAACAGGTCTTTGCATAAAATCCTTTGCATAAAGAGTTACTAGTCTCCCAAACAGTGTAGTGATTTCACTCATTATAATAATGTCACTAGAAATTAACCACAACCCTTGAAAGTCATGAGTGTGCAATGGTCTAACAACCCTTACTGAAATCGTCATAGCAACATTTTGAAAAATATTAGACGGATTGTGTGGTGACCTAGAATATCTCTATTAAAAAAAAACTTCTATGATATATGTGACCTTTTTGTAGAAAAACATATTTTTTGGATGGTTTATGTAAGGTGATCTCCTAGAGCATCTCTAATTGAAAAAACAAACAAAAAACATACAAATTTGTGACAATTATTTAGTTCAAAATGATCTCCTATGATATCTCTAATTGAATAAAACACAAAAAACATAATATTTGTGACTTATTTATAGCAAAATGATCTATAATATATAATGGAATAAATACAAAAAACAATGATACAATAAAAAAAGCATACAAATTTGTGACATTCGTTTAAAGCAAAATGTTCTCCTATAACATCTCTAATTGAATAAAACAAAAAAAAATATCTCAATATTTGTGACATTTATTTAGAGCAACATATTTTTTGGATTTTTGGATTGTGTGAGGTGATCTCCTAGAATATCTCTGATAGAGGAAATAAATTTACAATATTTGTGCTGTTTATTTCTAGGTAAGAGTGGTCTGGTGACGAAGACCCAATTGACTCACTCAGAGGAATAAATTTACGATATTTGTGCTGTTTATTTCTAGGTGAGAGTGTCCCAGTGACGAAGACGCAGTTGACTCACTCCGAGGAATAAATTTACGATATTTGTGCTGTTTATTCCTAGGTGAGAGTGTTACGGTAGAACATATCTCTGGTAGAAGAAATAAATTTACGATATTTGTGCTGTTTATTTCTAGGTGAGAGTGTCCCGATCGCCTTGAATATCTCATGTAGAAGAAAAAATATTAACGATAATTGTGCTGTTTATTTTTAGGTGAGAGTGTTATGGTGACGAAGACGCAGTTGACTCACTCGGGGGAATAAATTTACGATATTTGTGCTGTTTATTCGTAGATGAGAGTGAGGTGATCTAGAATATCTCTGATAGAAGAACTAGATTTACAATATTTGTGTTGTTTATTTCTAGGTGAGAGTGTTCCGGTGACGAAGACTCAGTTGACTCACTCGGAGGATAACGAGGTGTACAGTCCCGAGGAACACAAGCGACACACGCTCTTCTCAGGCACACAGGTCATACAGACACGATACTACGGCAAAGAGAAGGTTCTGGCTGTCGTCGTTAGAACAGGTAAGAATTATCCAGTGTCTCCCACTATTACGGCGACAAAAAAAGAAAAGTACCCATTCTATATATCAGGAATCTGTAAAAAGCAAGAGTAACCTGTATGTGTGTGTTTGCGTGCGTGTATGTATGTATGTGTATGTGTTTGTATGTAACATTTAACATTTATTAACTTAACTAAAATTTGAATAGAGAGGAATGATTTAGGAAGTGCTTTTGGCCTGAATATGTGAAAATCTGAAGAGGGCGAGTCTAGTTCACTATTTATTGACTCGTACTTTAAAATCTCTTAAGAGAAGTATCAACTGGACCTATTTTTAAAATAACTTCGAAATTCAGAGTAAAGTCCCTTGGTTCATTTAGCAGGCGGTCTTCTTTATCAGGTGGCCTCTCAGTTTTTCATTGTACGACTTTCACTTTCTCTTCAGGGTTTTCCACTGCCAAAGGCGAGCTTGTGCGCTCAATCCTCTACCATAAACCCATGGGCTTCCAGTTCTACGCAGACTCAGTTTTTCATTGTACCACTTTCACTTTCTCTTCAGGGTTTTCCACTGCCAAAGGCAAGCTTGTACGCTCAATCCTTTACCCTAAACCCATGGGCTTCCAGTTCTACGCAGACTCAGTTTTTCATTGTACCACTTTCACTTTCTCTTCAGGGTTTCCACTGCCAAAGGCGAGCTTGTGCGCTCAATCCTCTACCCTAAACCCATGGGCTTCCAGTTCTACGCAGACTCAGTTTTTCATTGTACCACTTTCACTTTCTCTTCAGGGTTTTCCACTGCCAAAGGCGAGCTTGTACGCTCAATCCTCTACCCTAAACCCATGTGCCTCCAGTTCTACACAGACTCAGTTTTTCATTGTACCACTTTCACTTTCTCTTCAGGGGTTTCCACTGCCAAAGGCGAGCTTGTACGCTCAATCCTTTAACCTAAACCCATGGGCTTCCAGTTCTACGCAGACTCAGTTTTTCATTGTACCACTTTCACTTTCTCTTCAGGGTTTTCCACTGCCAAAGGCGAGCTTGTGCGCTCAATCCTCTACCCTAAACCCATGGGCTTCCAGTTCTACGCAGACTCTATGAAGTTCATCGCTGTTCTTGCCATCCTAGCATCATTTGGTATGATCTATGCAATCACAGTCCTGATTTTGAATGGGGTTAGTATACTTAGTCTTAGACAAATATCATCATATTTCATCATTATATTCACCATTATTAATGTTGTTGTTATTATTATTATTATCATTATCATTATTATTATTATTATTATTAACATTATTATTATTATTATTATTATTATATTTATCATTATTATTAATATTATTATTATCGTTATTGTTATTATAGTTATTACTATTATTATTATTATTATTATTATCATTATTTTTATTATTAATAATGTTATTATTATTATTATTATTATTATTATTATTATTATTGTTATCATCATTTATTATTAGTATTAATGTTATAAATAGTATCATCATTGTTATTATATTATTAATATTATTGTTATTATTGTAATTATTGTTGTTATTATCATTATTATTATTATTATTATTATTATTATTATTATTATTATAATCATCATCATCATCATTATTATCATTATAATAATTATGGATAATGTAATATTTTGTCGTTAATGTTGTTACCATTATCATCATCATATTCATGATCATTATCAGTAACTTATTCTCATCATAATTATAGTCATTGATGTCACAACTTAATCTCATTCAAATTTGATCAGTAATTAAATGGTATTCATTACATATCTTTGCAGGCTGTGGTTAAAAAGATTATTTTGAAAGCATTAGATATCATCACGGTAGTGGTCCCGCCGGCCCTGCCAGCAGCCATGACAGTTGGGACAGTGTACGCACAATCGCGCCTGAAGAAACAGGGAATCTACTGCCTCAGCCCGCCCCGAATCAACATGTGCGGCAAAATCAAGCTCTTCTGCTTTGATAAGGTAAGAAATATTATCATCAGCTTCACTCTGATACTCGCAGCTGATTGGTCAATTGCTGCTGGGTACTGGATTGTATTTCATTGCTTCTCATTACTTGTCAATTTCAGGATGGGGATAAGTGTTTTATCCTCACTCTCAAATCGAGGCTCAATGTTTTATCCTCCTTCGCCATGGTTACTATGGTTGACCTCAAGTTTACAGGTCACAGCCTCGATGTTTTTTTATATTACAAGACACACAAAGAGAATAAAAAACAAAATCAAAAAAAATAAAATCAAAAAATAAATAAATAAAAAAAATCAAAAAAAAAATCAAAAAAAAAATTGAAAAAAAAAAATTGGAAAATAAATAAAAAAAAAAATTTTTCTTCTTTTAATATATATTTTTCTTATTTAAAAAAGAAACTGATGATAAATTCGTTATCCGAGTGCGATACGGCTGACTTCTCGCAGATACCAGGCCGTATCCCTTTTTTACAAGGAGGATAACTAATATTATCATCAGCTCCACTGTGATACTCGCAGCTGATTGGTCAATTGCTGTTGGGTACTGGATTGTATTTCATTGCTTCTCATTAAATGGCAATGTTAGGATCCGGATAAGTGTTTTATCCCCACTCTCAAAGTTTTATCCCACTTCGCCATGGCAACTATGGGTTTGACCTCAAGTTTTACAGGTCACAGCCTCGTTTTGAACCCTTGGCGACGAAAAATAAAATGGCGGACATTCCTCTTCACTTTGCCGCCTGACAGATTCTTTTGGCGTTTAAAACACTATTTGCGCATGTTAGTCTGCCAACATGGTGTATACATGAAAATAAAGATGGCAGAAAGTAAATAAGATGGATTTAGGTTGGTATGTTGCACATATATATGAGAAATAATTGCCGTATGGTCGGCGTCAGGTCTGACGAAAATCTCCGTTGCTATATAGCCTGTGGGACTCGACCTTGGCTACCGCTTTTTTCATTTTCTTTGTGACAAATCGCTCGAATTTGCCATCCAAACTTGGCAAACCCGTTTGGAGCACTAAGTTGTGTATAGATGAACGTACTTTTTGTCTCAACTCTGCATAATGTTAATTTTACCCATTAGGTCCCATTGTGAAATTTGCCCATTGTCAACAATACAAGTATGTTGGGAGGCGTGGGGGGGGGGGGGGGGGAGCTGATGATAAATTCGTTATCCTCCTTGTAAAAAAGGGATACGGCCTGGTATCTGCGTTCAGCCAGTCGTATCACACTCGGCCTCCGGCCTCGTGTGATACGACTGGCTTCACGCAGATACCAGGCCGTATCCCTTTTTTACAAGGAGGATAACTAATAGTATTCACACCACATCGTGCAACTTCAGAATATTAAACACTGTTGTTACTGTCTTATGCAACATCAGAATATTAAACACTATTGTTAT
Organism: Maea johnstoni; assembly: GCA_963942565.1. Taxonomy (NCBI): domain Eukaryota; kingdom Metazoa; phylum Annelida; class Polychaeta; order Spionida; family Magelonidae; genus Maea; species Maea johnstoni. Next base: position 4,140,907 of record OZ012697.1, read on the forward strand.
CATCTTTAGCAACAAAAGAATATTAAACACTAGTGTTACCATCTTTAACAACAAAAGAATATTAAACACTATTGTTACCATCTTTAACAACAAAAGAATATTAAACACTATTGTTACCATCTTTAGCGACAAAAGAATATTAAACACTGTTGTTATCATCTTTAGCGACAAAAGAATATTAAACACTGTTGTTACCGTCTTATGCAACATCAGAATATTAAACACTATGGTTACCATCTTTAGCAACAAAAGAATATTAAACACTGTTGTTACCATCTTTAGCAACAAAAGAATATTAAACACTGTTGTTACCGTCTTATGCAACATCAGAATATTAAACACTATGGTTACCATCTTTAGCAACAAAAGAATATTAAACACTGTTGTTACCATCTTTAGCAACAAAAGAATGTTAAACACTGTTGTTACCATCTTTAGCAACAAAAGAATATTAAACACTGTTGTTACCATCTTTAGCGACAAAAGAATATTAAACACTGTTGTTACCATCTTTAACAACAAAAGAATATTAAATACTGTTGTTACCATCTTTAGTAACAAAAGAATATTAAACACTATTGTTACCATCTTTAGCAACAAAAGAATATTAAACACTGTTGTTACCATCTTTAGCAACAAAAGAATATTAAACACTGTTGTTATCATCTTTAGTAACAAAAGAATATTAAACACTGTTGTTATCATCTTTAGCGACAAAAGAATATTAAACACTAGTGTTACCATCTTTAGCAACAAAAGAATGTTAAACACTGTTGTTACCATCTTTAGCAACAAAAGAATGTTAAACACTGTTGTTATCATCTTTAACAACAAAAGAATGTTAAACACTATTGTTACCATCTTTAGCAACAAAAGAATGTTAAACACTGTTGTTACCATCTTTAGCAACAAAAGAATGTTAAACACTGTTGTTACCATCTTTAGCAACAAAAGAATGTTAAACACTGTTGTTA
>OZ012697.1:4142080-4152080 GCA_963942565.1 Maea johnstoni
CCTTTTATTTTCAGACTTGAAGTCTACGGAGAGAATGCAATAGACATAGAGGTTCATGGGTACCTCAAACTTCTCTTTGAGGAGGTAACTACAGATTCTTTATTTCTCCATACTCTTTGTATGATATATACATATATATAGATAGATAGATGGATGGATGGATAGATAGATAAAGATAAAGATAAAGATATAGATATAGATAGGTAGGTAGGTAGGTAGGTTGGGAGAAAGAGAGAGAGAGATGGATGGATAGTCTAATGCGCATGTATTGTGTACCTCTTGCACATGCGATGGTCATAGCTGAACAGCAATTAGATAAAAAAAAAAAGAATTTTAGAAATGAAACAAGGTTTAAACCAATTATTTTTATTCAGATATTATTTGATTTAGTGTTTCTTTCCCAAAGATATTTTCAAACGTTTCATTAATGCAGATCTCACTTGTCACAAATTGGAGAGAGAGAGGAGAGAGAGAGAAGAGAGAGAGAGAGAGAGAGAGAGAGAGAGAGAGGAGAGAGAGAGAGAGAGAGAGAGAGAGGAGAGGAGGAGAGAGAGAGAGGAGAAGGGAGAGGAGAGAAGGGAGGAGAGGAGAGAGAGGAGAAAGGAGAGAGAGAGACGGAGAGAGAGAGAGAAGAGAGAGAGAGAGAGAGAGAGAGAGAGAGAGAGAGAGGAGAGAGAGAGAGAGTGGGGGAGGGAGGGAAGGAGGGAGGGAGGAGAGAGAGAGAGAGAGAGAGAGAGAGAGAGAGAGGAGAGCGATGAGAGAGAGAGAGATAGAGAGAGAGAGAGAGAGAGAGAGAGAGAGAGAGAGAGTGATAGGGAGAGAGAGACGGAGAGAGAGACGGAGAGAGTGCGAGAGAGAGAGATGAATATACAGTCTGACTGTTGCTGATCTCACCTGTCAAGGAGAGCAGGAAGCTTAAATGGCATAAATTTGAATAATTCATAGTTTTCACATGTTAACAAATATATTTGCATGTGTCAAATCACAGATTTGAGCAGATAATCTATCAACCAATCATCTTTTAAACTTTCCTTCACTCCCTTCAGGTGGTGAGTAAGATTTTAGGGGAATATTTGAATTCAATTTGTTGGGGATAATTACCGGTACACAAATCAGTACCAAACACCAATATCAAATGGGAGAATGTACTGTATCCAAAAAGTTAAGGTTTCATATTGTATTGTAACGTTATGTATACAATTGACTCAATTGCTACCTGGCCCTCGCTGCTCAAAGATATTTAGCTATATATTAATGAATTTCATGAAGCAAATGGTGCTAAATTTAACGAAATTAAGTTATGGCAGGCAGTATTGTTAATGAGATTGTATGATATTGTGTCATTAAGGAAATATTGATATCATGTCGTACTATGAAAATTTTAGTGGTACTTATCCCTACCATTTGTTCCATATCTTATAGAGAACAATGTTTCTTTAAATATTTCTTGCATGTATATATGTGTATTTGTCTGGCTTATTTTGTGATGATGTTGGATAGCTTTTTGTAATGGAGGTGGTATAAAAGAGGTGTTGGACTAACAGAGAAGCATTTGTGTATGGACACCTGTGTAATTTGAACACCTACTTCTAAGACAAGTTTTCCCCAGTTCTTTGTATTTCTGATGCATTTTAGAAAACTTCTTGAGATTGGACACCCTTTTGTTTTTAGTTTTTGAAAACCTCTGCCCCTGTCTTGCTGCAAGTTTCCTGCAATTTTGTGTAGGCTTGCCACCCCCTGGAAGTGTATTGTAGGTTTGCCACACTTTTGTGGCAGGCTTGCTATTAAGTTGCAAGTCAGTTGCAAATTTGTAGCCAAATTTGCAACTGACTTGCCCATTAATTTGCTAAGCCTGCCACAAAGTTGCAAACCTGTTGCAGGTTTGTTGAATTTTGCCAGAAATAGCTTGGCAGCTTTGCCACAATGTTGCAAGTGAGCTGCAGATTATTGAAAGTTTGCTGCAGGTCTGTCACAAGGTCATTGTAGGCTTGCAGCAAATTTAATACTAGTTTGTTTTAGATCCTCAGCAAATTTGTTGCAAATTTATCATAGTCTTGGTTCAGATTTTTTCCAAACGTTTTGCAGTCTTGGTATTAATTTTTCGCAAGTCTTTTGCAGTCATGTTACAAATTTGTTGCAAAAAAAACAAATTGAACTAATTGGTCCCAGGTCTTTTCACAGTCTTGGTACAATTTGGTCTCATTTTTTTTGCAACAAGAAGTACAAATTTGTCACATTTTTTACAGTCTCGGTACAAATTGGTCTTAGGTATTTTGCAACAAATCGTATAAATTAAGCGCAGGATTTTGCAGTCTAGGTACAAATTGGTCTCTTATATAATTAAGTTCATCACAGGCTTGTCATAAGTTATTTCATGACCTATTATGGGTATTTGACACACTGATCCTGTTTCATAGCAAGTTTGCCTTGAAAATTGTCAGTCTTGTTACATGTTTCTTGAAATAACCCCTCAAAAGGGAAACGTCATTTGTATATAAACATGATTATTGAGTTAATTTTTTTTTTTTTTTTTTTTTTTTTAATTTTTGGTAGCCTAAAAAAAGGAAACAGGCCTTTTTTGTTTATTTTCCTGCTCGCTGAGCATCACGGCTATGCTAGAAGCATATATCAACAAACATACAAAGTATTGATCTTGTTGGTGTGTACAAAATGACATATATAGGTTTTTTGGTACAAAAGATATGTAAATAGTTTGGTTCAAATATACAATATCTGTTCCAAATATTATCTTGTTATTGTTCATCCATGTATTGAGTTAATGTTAATTTCGAATGGGTAATTTGGCATATTTATTCAGCTATAGATGTTGTCAAGATGTAGGTTTTGAATTGTATATTTACATATGTGAAGGGTACATGATTGTTTTTTCTTTTGCACCATTGATTGAGTAGTGGTTATAATTTCAATTTTGATCAATGGTTTTGATATAGTAACGCTTGGAAATATTTTATCATTTTATGATGGTTAAGCTTTTTTTTTGAAGAAGAAGAAATTGCATTTGTGATGTCTTTACTTGAGCATCTTTCAGTAGTTATTTGAAGGTGAAATGTTAGTCACAACCCTCCATCAATCTTAAGTGAAACCATACTTAATTTTAAGTTACTTAAAATAAGTAAAAAAAAGTTCCAGATAGCTAAGTCTAGAGGAACTCTCAAGCACTAACTGGTTTAATCTCCTTTTAGTTTTCTAAAATAAGGCATATAGTATCCTTATACAATGTCATGGGAATAATATTGAAGTGCCAAAAATTTATTATGTTCTTATATAAATTGACATTTCAAGAAATCCACCAGAGTGGTGATTTTTTAGGGTTTGGGTGTCTAAATGAGACACCCTGCTCGCTAAGACTATGTATCTGAAACTGGGTACTGTAGACTTAGACTAGAAAAAGTTCCCAAAATCTTCTCTGGATTTGAGCAAATCCATATTTGGAGACAGGCGGTCTCCGTAGAAGATTTCAAATAGCAATGCTTACTTCTAACGCATCTCTTTTCTTCCGTTCCAGGTCCTGAACCCGTTTTATATTTTTCAAATCTGTAGCGTAATCCTTTGGATGAGTGACGAGTACTACTGGTATGCGACGTGCATCGTGTTGATTTCGGTGATATCGATCAGCCTCTCGCTTTACCAGACGCGCACACAGAGCGTCATGCTCCGCGATATGGTCTCATCCACGGCCAGTGATGTCACAGTGGCCAGAGGAGAAGGAGGTAAGTTCTTACTCTGTACTTGTCATATATATGTATATGTATATATATATATATATATATATATATATATATATATATATATATATATATATATATATATATGTATATGTATATATATATACATATATATATATATATATATATATATATATATTATATATATATATACACTTACATATATATATATATATATATATATATATATATATATATATATATATATATATATATATATATATATATATATATATATATATATATATATATATATATATATATATATATAGGGGTCCATACCGTTAAAATTATACGGTATGGTACGGTTCCGGTATTTTTTATACGGTTCCGGTATTCTAACGGGTTACTTTCTTTACTTTGTCGATGTTTTCGAAATTCTGTCGCGCGCGTTAGTGCTTGGAAAAGTGTGGTGGGTTGGACTAGCACCATGTAAAATACATAGCGTGGCCCTCTCCACACTTTTCCAAGTACTACTGCGCGCGTTAGTATCTATCCTAGTGCAGTTTCAATAGCGGCCGGCACTGGATGACGCGATCGCAATGTATTTTCCCGCCGATCCCACGTCTCTGCACTCTTTTCCGCCTTGCCTGCTATGTCAGCAGCGAGGCGGCTTATTCATAGTACCGGTAAAAAAATACCGGCTACTATTTATACGGTTTATTACCGGTATTTTCAGGCGGAGTATCGGTACCCTCACGGTACGGGTATACCGGTGTGGACCCCTATATATATATATATATATGTGTGTACATATATGTATATAGATAGATATACAGATATATAGATGTACTTATATATATATATATATATATATATATATATATATATATATATATATATATATATATATATATATATATATATATATATATATATATATATATATATATATATATATATATCATGGCTCAACATTAACAAGATTACTAATTAGCGAAGCTCAGCTAGTTAACTACTTTTAGTAGCCCAGAAATATTTTTGCTAGCCTTGCGAGCCAAACAATTGATGAAATAAAATGTGCACACTGCACAATGTGCCAACAATTTTTTTCCTTTATTTCTTTGTCAAAATTTGTCATTCAGCGACCTACCCCTGGCCTCCATTGATAACATGACAAACAATGCCGCTATGTTGTTGATTTCATCTTTATTATTATTATAAAGGTTTCTTTTAAGTTTTCCTCAAATATGTATTTGCTACTACGGTGATTTTTGACCGTTGGCGTAAGTTTCCCACAAATATGCATTTAATACCACAGTAATGATCTTTGATTGTTGATTGCTTATCCTTGTACTTTCTGTACTCCAGCCTATGAAGATGGCAACACAAGAAAGCTGGTGCCGGGGTGACGTGATCGTGCTTCCAAAGAGAGGCTGTGTGATGTCATGTGACGCAGTGCTGATAACGGGAAGTTGTATCGTCAATGAAAGCATGCTGACAGGTATGACCAGAGTTATGTAATCAACCCATTTACGTCTGTAGCAGCCATAACTGCCTGACAATTTTGGTCATATCTCTCTAATAAAAGCAATTTTCAAAAAATATTTGAAGGAGAATTGTTCTTCAATACTCTATCTGCAACTCTCCTTCAAATATTTTGGGAATTTATGCTTCATTCAAAAGTTATTTTCGAAAGTATGACCGGTCCAGACGACACTGGTCAAGTTGATCTCCAAGCACTAATGGGTTAATTGTGCATGTGACATAAGTGGAAAACTAAGAGCCTAAAGTTCAGACTTAGGATTTGGTTATCAGTTATACAAATAAACAAATGATAATCATATAATTGTATTTTTCCATCTCATCATGATTATTACTTGCCTATGAATATAACTGGGAAATAATGTTTGCGTCCAAACGGCCTCACAAATGTTAGTTCCAATTTGTGTCAGCGCAAGTGATTATATATCTTGACCCACTTCCGCGTAGATTTGCCTTTGAAAAAGATTTGTTTGCATATATGGTACTTTTAGTTTTAAATCTCTCTTGATTATTTTGAAGAGAGGGTAGAAAATAAGTTTGCCTCTCTTTCCCTTCTATGTATTTTCTGAACAGGTCTTTGCATAAAATCCTTTGCATAAAGAGTTACTAGTCTCCCAAACAGTGTAGTGATTTCACTCATTATAATAATGTCACTAGAAATTAACCACAACCCTTGAAAGTCATGAGTGTGCAATGGTCTAACAACCCTTACTGAAATCGTCATAGCAACATTTTGAAAAATATTAGACGGATTGTGTGATGACCTAGAATATCTCTATTTAAAAAAAACTTCTATGATATTTGTGACCTTTATGTAGAAAAACTTATTTTTCGTATGGATTATGTAAGGTGATCTCCTAAAGCCTCTCTAATTGAAAAAACAAACAAAAAACATACAAATTTGTGACAATTATTTAGTTCAAAATGATCTCCTATGATATCTCTAATTGAATAAAACACAAAAAACATAATATTTGTGACTTATTTATAGCAAAATGATCTCCTATAATATATAATTGAATAAATACAAAAAACAATAATACAATAAAAAAAAAGCATACAAATTTGTGACATTCGTTTAAAGCAAAATGTTCTCCTATAACATCTCTAATTGAATAAAACACAAAATAAATCAATATTTGTGACATTTATTTAGAGCAACATATTTTTTGGATTTTTGGATTGTGTGAGGTGATCTCCTAAAATATCTCTGATAGAGGAAATAAATTTACGATATTTGTGCTGTTTATTTCTAGGTCAGATTGTCCCGGTGACAATTTTGACAAAATTTACAATTTTTGTGCTGTTTATTTCTAGGTGAGAGTGTTCCAGTGACGAAGACGCAGTTGACTCACTCGGGGGAATAAATTTACGATATTTGTGCTTTTATTCGTAGATGAGAGTGAGGTGATTTAGAATATCTCTGATAGAAGAACTAGATTTACAATATTTGTGTTGTTTATTTCTAGGTGAGAGTGTTATGGTGACGAGGACTCAGTGGACTCACTCGGGGGAATAAATTTACGATATTTGTGCTGTTTATTCGTAGATGAGAGTGAGGTGATTTAGAATATCTCTGATAGAAGAACTAGATTTACAATATTTGTGCTGTTTATTTCTAGGTGAGAGTGTTCCGGTGACGAAGACTCAGTTGACTCACTCGGAGGATAACGAGGTGTACAGTCCCGAGGAACACAAGCGACACACGCTATTCTCAGGCACACAGGTCATACAGACGCGATACTACGGCAAAGAGAAAGTACTCGCTGTCGTCGTTAGAACAGGTAAGAACATTTCAGGGTCTCGCACTGTTACGGCAAAAAAACAAAAAGTACTCTATATTCTATATATCAGGAATCTCTGTAAATAGCAAGAGTAACCTGTATGTATGTGTGTATGTATGTATGTATGTATGTATGTATGTATGTATGTATGTATGTATGTATGTATGTATGTATGTATGTATGTATGTATGTGTGTGTGTATGTTTGTATGTATGTATGTTTTTATGTATGTATGTATGTATGTATGTGTATGTATGTATGTATGTTTGTATGTATGTATGTATGTATGTATGTATGTATGTATGTATGTATGTATGTGTATGTATGTATGTATGTTAGTATGTATGTATGTATGTATGTGTGTATGTATGTGTGTATGTATGTATGTATGTATGTATGTGTGTATGTATGTGTGTATGTATGTATGTATGTATGTATGTATGTATGTATGTATGTGTGTGTGTATGTTTGTATGTATGTATGTTTTTATGTATGTATGTATGTATGTATGTGTATGTTTGTATGTATGTATGTATGTATGTATGTATGTATGTTTGTATGTATGTATGTTTGTATGTATGTATGTATGTGTATGTATGTATGTATGTTAGTATGTATGTTTGTATGTATGTATGTATGTATGCCTTATACCAGTTACATTTAGTAGCCTATTGTGTCAAAAAGATCAATTTACAATTCAGCCATCTCCTAGAAGTTGGTTTGTTATGAAATCATCTATTTATTAACCCCCCCCCCCCTCTTCCTGTTTACTGATGATTTAAAATCTCTTAGAAAAGTGTCAATTGGACCTATGTTTAAAATAACTTCGAAAATTCAGAATTAATTCTCTTGGTCTACGTAGGCAGGTGGTCTGTCTCAACAGGTGGCCACTCAGTTTTTCATCGTACGACTTCCACTTTCACTTATTCTCTTCAGGGTTTTCCACTGCCAAAGGCGAGCTTGTACGCTCAATCCTTTACCCTAAACCCATGGGCTTCCAGTTCTACGCAGACTCAGTTTTTCATTGTACCACTTTCACTTTCTCTTCAGGGTTTTCCACTGCCTAAGGCGAGCTTGTGCGCTCAATCCTTTACCCTAAACCCATGGGATTCCAGTTCTAAGCAGACTCAGTTTTTCATTGTACCACTTTCACTTTCTCTTCAGGGTTTTCCACTGCCAAAGGCGAGCTTGTACGCTCAATCCTCTACCCTAAACCCATGTGCCTCCAGTTCTACACAGACTCAGTTTTTCATTGTACCACTTTCACTTTCTCTTCAGGGGTTTCCACTGCCAAAGGCGAGCTTGTACGCTCAATCCTTTAACCTAAACCCATGGGCTTCCAGTTCTACGCAGACTCAGTTTTTCATTGTACCACTTTCAATTTCTCTTCAGGGTTTTCCACTGCCAAAGGCGAGCTTGTGCGCTCAATCCTCTACCCTAAACCCATGGGCTTCCAGTTCTACGCAGACTCTATGAAGTTCATCGCTGTTCTTGCCATCCTAGCATCATTTGGAATGATCTACGCAATCACAGTCCTGATTTTGAATGGGGTTAGTATACTTAGTCTTAGACATATTCATCATATTTCATCATTATATTCACCATTATTAATGTTGTTGTTATTATTATTATTATCATTATCATTATTATTATTATTATTATTAACATTATTATTATTATTATTATTATTATTATATTTATCATTATTATTAATATTATTATTATCGTTATTGTTATTATAGTTATTACTATTATTATTATTATTATTATTATCATTATTGTTATTATTAATAATGTTATTATTATTATTATTATTATTATTATTATTATTATTATTATTGTTATCATCATTTATTATTAGTATTAATGTTATAAATAGTATCATCATTGTTATTATATTATTAATATTATTGTTATTATTGTAATTATTGTTGTTATTATCATTATTATTATTATTATTATTATTATTATTATTATAATCATCATCATCATCATTATTATCATTATAATAATTATGGATAATGTAATATTTTGTCGTTAATGTTGTTACCATTATCATCATCATATTCATGATCATTATCAGTAACTTATTCTCATCATAATTATAGTCATTGATGTCACAACTTAATCTCATTCAAATTTGATCAGTAATTAAATGGTATTCATTACATATCTTTGCAGGCTGTGGTTAAAAAGATTATTTTGAAAGCATTAGATATCATCACGGTAGTGGTCCCGCCGGCCCTGCCAGCAGCCATGACAGTTGGGACAGTGTACGCACAATCGCGCCTGAAGAAACAGGGAATCTACTGCCTCAGCCCGCCCCGAATCAACATGTGCGGCAAAATCAAGCTCTTCTGCTTTGATAAGGTAAGAAATATTATCATCAGCTTCACTCTGATACTCGCAGCTGATTGGTCAATTGCTGCTGGGTACTGGATTGTATTTCATTGCTTCTCATTACTTGTCAATTTCAGGATGGGGATAAGTGTTTTATTCTCACTCTCAAATCGAGGCTCAATGTTTTATCCTCCTTCGCCATGGTTACTATGGTTGACCTCAAGTTTACAGGTCACAGCCTCGATGTTTTTTTATATTACAAGACACACAAAGAGAATAAAAAACAAAGTCAAAAAAAATAAAATCAAAAAATAAATAAATAAAAAAAATCAAAAAAAAAATTTGAAAAAATATTGAAAAAAAAAAAATTGGAAAATAAATAAAAAAATTTTTTTTTTTCTTTTAATATATATTTTTCTAATTTAAAAAAGAAACTGATGATAAATTCGTTATCCGAGTGCGATACGGCTGGCTTCTCGCAGATACCAGGCCGTATCCCTTTTTTACAAGGAGGATAACTAATAGTATTCACACCACATCGTGCAACTTCAGAATATTAAACACTGTTGTTACTGTCTTATGCAACATCAGAATATTAAACACTATGGTTACCATCTTTAGCAACAAAAGAATATTAAACACTAT
>OZ012697.1:4157080-4164580 GCA_963942565.1 Maea johnstoni
TATTTGCCAAATTAGCCGCCAGCAGCGTAAGGGTTAAGTCCTTTCTCTGCCACCGAGGACCTAATGTATTCTTGAATCTTGACCTTGGTGACACTTCTCTCATTTGATGGCCCAGATTTTAGAGGAACCGGGGGAGGACACGGCACGTTTTGACTCACTCATACCCACAATCGTGCGGCCTAAGCCCACTGACTCTCTCATGCTGCGCGATGATCCGCAGATCCTTCTTGACTTTGGAGAGGTGATAGGCTGAGCTCTTTTTCTTGTCTGCATCTTTGTGTTGCTGCTGCTTGCTACTTAATAGTCTAGTGCTTTTAGAACCTTTTTCCCGCCTGTAGCTCTGTAAGTGTTGTCTGGATCTACGCTACTTTTTAAGATAACTTTGTAATTAAGCGTGAATTGGAAAAATATTTAAGGGGGAATTGTTAATTAATTTCTGATAGACATATCTCCTTCAAATATTTTGTGAAAGTTGTTTTTGTTTGGGAGGTCTAGCCAAAATGGTCAGGCAGTTTTGGGCGCTACAGGCATGAAAGGGTTAACCTATTCATGCCTAAAGCTCTTCATGATAACTGTCATCTGTGAAAATTTTGAAAATAACTTAAGAACAAAGCATCTATTCATGAAATATTTAATGGTTCAGATATGTTCTGATCATCAAACACTCAGAACCATTTTTGGTGTTGCATTCACGCTTGTAGTGCTGGAAAAGGTCAGGATTATTTTGGTTATTTATATGAAACCATAGCATTTTGTTTTAAATATTTGAAGGAACAATGTTGAATATAACCAGACCCACAACACTTCTTCAAATATTATGTGAATCGATGCTTTATTCATAAATCAACTTCAAAATTATCACAGGTTTAGACAGCATGTAAAGGAGATCTGCAGGCATGAATGGGTTAACCCATTTACACTCAGAGCGGCCAAAAGAGGCCTGATGATTTTGGAAATATTTTCTTTACAAAAGCATTTTTTTGGAAACATTTGAAGGAGAAATGTTGATCAGAAGATAAACAACAACTCTCCTTGAAATATTTCGCAAACTTTCGCTTTATTCCCAAGTTATTTCCAAAAGTATGAAAGTAGCAGACGATACTTCTAGAGGAACTCTTGAGTGTGAATGGGTTAGTTGTTTACTTAGGCTTTTTGATGTTTTACTTTAATGCACTATCGTACTTCATTCTTGTTTTTACCTGTGTGTATCTATTGAAAATGGTTACTTTATAATCTGGGCTTTTGTCTAATGAAGAAACTAATAATGGTTGCTGATTTGAACTCATTAGTGTTAATCCATTTTTGCTTAAGAGTTCCTCTAGAAATTGTCGTCTGGATCTCTAATACTTCTGACTATAACTTTGGTATTGAGAATGAAATAACAAAATATTTGAAGGAGAGTTGCTGGTAGAATTCTAAGTAACATTTCTCCATCAGTTATTTTCCCAAGGATGCTTATACTTGAAAGATTTCATCAATAGCGGCAGCCTGCTTTTGGCGGCTCTGAACATTAATTGATTCTTAACTTTTTGTTGAAAGTATTCCTCGGATGCTAAGTAATATGAAAAAGACTCATAAAAATTGTTAGTGCCAAAACTTTTACACCCTTACAATTTTGCTGATGTCTCTCGGGGTTAAAGCATTGTTAGGAAAATATTTGAAGGAGAAATGTTAATCATAAAACTACCACCAACGTTCCTTCAAATATTTTCTAAAACCATTCTCTTTGTCCCAAGTTATTGTCCAAACTATCATTGTACCAGGTGACAGGTACAAATGGGTTGATATATACTAACTCGTTATTTTTATCCTAATATAGTTAAGTCAAACTTGTTATCGTTATTCTAATTTACGTTAATGTTACTTGCTTGGCCTCTGTGCATGTATTTACTGACTCAGTTGATCTGATGATAATGTTATATCTAAATGTAGAAAACACATTACAAAATATGCCCCCCCCCCCCCCCCCCCCCCCCCCCCCCCCCCCAAAAGAAAAGAAGAAAATGCCATTGGGTGATAATGAAGACTCTGTGGCGGATTATTTACTGTCAAACTGTCACTTTTCTTCCTTTGCTGCAAGAAATGTTAGGTCCTTATAAATGAAATGCTTGCTTTCAAAAATTGTATTCCACTTGGAATAACTGAATCCTTAAACTCATACACTGTATCCCCCTTTGGATAAATGAACCCATTAGACTCAAATACTGTACCTTCCTTTGGATAATTGATACCTGTTAACTCCAATACTGTACCCCCCTTTGGATAAATGAATCCTGTTAACTCCAATACTGTATCCCCCTTGGAATAAATGAATCCTGTTAACTCAAATACTGTATTCCGCTAAGAATAAATGAACCCCTTGCTCTCAAATACTGTATCCCCCTTTGGATAAATTAATTCCTTTAACTCCAATACTGTATCCCCTTGGAATAAATGAACCCCTTAAACTCCAATACTGTATCCCCTTGGAATAAATGAACCCCTTAAACTCCAATACTGTATCCCCCTTGGAATAAATGAAATCCCTTATTTTACTTACATGCATACATGTATGTATACATGATACATACATGCTCAGTATAATAAGCATTTAAATGCTTCCACAAATATTTATTTTCACACAGCTATTTGTATTTATAATGGGTCACCCTCTGAAAATCATAGTGAAATAGGATCATATTCAATACATATCATAAGTATTCACTGCTCATGCAATTTATATAGTCTAATTAATTTTTGGTCTGGAGGAAATAATGAAACTTAACCAAAGATTTTTCTTTTATTCTGTCAGAGATTATGTAGTTCTATTAAGTAACTAAAATATACCTTTGGAATTGAATAATCTAAGCATACTCTTCCTGAGGAAAAAGACATTCTTTTTTTGTATATACTCTGTGATCTTGGGGCCTGCCCTGATGGCCTAATGGTCAGCTCTGCAGGGGTACGAATCTTGACCGGGCAAGTAAGAAAGTTGCCAGTGACTTGGGGTTAGGCGGTGGTTTTCACTGGGTACTGCAGTTTCCTCCACCACTCACAACTGGCTAGTCATGACTACCTGCAATATTGCAGAAAAAGTGACTATGAATGAATTTCAAAAATATTCTTTGGTCTTGTTTTTTTGTGTATGAATCCATTGAGTTGTGCCGTTTTTGTGCGGATTTCAAGTATCCGTTTGTGAGTTTCTCTGTTTCATCTATGAGGAGTGGGCCTCATTTGAATAGTTCACATCTGCTGTGTAAAGAATACTTTCTCTATCTGGAAATCAAAGTGCTTAGGGCTAAGGTTTGCATCATCTTAGATTTATTTTATTTGGTACTCCAAATCAGTGTTCTATTCTTTTCTTTGGTATTTGTAACCAGCATCTGTCTTTTGTATAACATTCGTTTTTATTATACCTCACGTGAAGATTGTAAGCCGTGATTGGCTAACTGAGGTTCCCCATTTTATGCTGTTGTGCTCACGAGGCAATGTGACACCCCTGTGGTACACATTCTCAGACTTTTCATGGAAAGTTCCCTCCTGCTGCTAGTGACATCTACTGGGGAAAGTACGAGTCATCAGTCATCTGTGACCTTGACCTCATCCAAAACAGCAGACGGTCTTTTCCCCGCATCAACGACCAGCAGTGGTTTGATATGGTCAGCGACAACTTAAGAATTCATTAATATTTTACCATTGTGGGGTTTTGTTCAGTATAATAAAACAAATATGACATCCCAGTTGGGGGTAACATGATAGAATGGACCCCCTCGGGAGGACGAATTCCAAAGGGCGACACCCGAGGGAAAACCATCCTCCCTCTGAGCACACAATCAGTCAGGAGTTGTCATTGTTGAATTGATACACTCGTATGTGTGTGTAAAAATTCAGGAATGGGGACTAAGAAGGGATTCAGAGATTTGGAAATGAGCAATTGCCTTTAAGATGTTTATATATATATATATATATATATATATATATATATATATATATATATATATATATATATATATATATATATATATATATATATATATATATATATATATATATAATTAACATTTTTTCAAACATGGTACTCTCATTTAGGTAGTAAGTGTCAAAAAGTATCTTTAAGTTGTATGCTATTTTAATTATCTTGCAATTATTGCTATTGTTTATTATCTGTGCTTTCACACTTGAGTTATGTTATTATGCCATCTTTTGTTTTTTGGTTTATTGTTCTTAGATCTACTGTCGAAGTGCTTTAGTCTTTTGATCTTGCTCTGATATTCTTTCTGAATATTTCATTTTTTCTCGAGCCTAGTGATGTCCTTCTGTTGTTGCCATTGCTTTCCTAAAATATGAATATTCAGTCTATTGTTTTATTCATAATTGTTCTTGCTGCTTTATTCTTCCTAGATCTTTCATTTATTCTTAGGTCTATTGTTGTTTTCCTATTGTTCTTGTTGCTTAATTTTTCCTATGTATATTATTTGTTCTCAAGTCTATTGTTGTTTTCTAAATATTCTTGCTGCTTTATTCAGCCTACATGTAATAATTCTTCTCATGTCTATTGCTATTCCAATTGTTTAGCTACATATTTTTCCTAGGTTTTTAATTTGTTCTGAGGTCTAATGATGTCTCTTGCTGCTTCGGTGTTCATAGATCTTTTGTTTCTTCTTTGGTCTATGTTTCCACAATATTTATATTGCAGCATTATTCCTTTTTAAGTTCTTTGTTTATGTTTCTGTAGAAAAGCTTTAGCATAATTCGCTATGGCTATTTTTGTTTATTTTCTCTTCTTCACATCTCACTTTTCTCCCTTAATCTAAGACAAGAAGGACACACATAAATTAATGAATGACTATACTGTACTACACGATACCATACTACACTATACAATATATATATATATATATGTATATATATATATATATATATATATATATATATATATATATATATATATATATATATATATATATATATATGTATATATATATTATACAATACTTTACTTAACTGCAATATACGGTACTCTAATATACTATACAGTATTATGTATTAACTAAGGTGTTGGTGATCTATAGCTCTAACTTCCTGTCTACTCATACGCCGGTACTGACAAGCAGCATTTATAACATTGATAAGAGTATTCTCCTAAAATATCATCACTTAACCCAATAGCCAGAAGTAAAAAATATCCAATCGCTAAAAATGGTCCAAATCAGAAAAGGGCTAAAACAAAGATGGCCCAAATACAAAATTTACCCAAATTTGAAAACAGTTCAAAGGGAAAACGGGCCCAAATGCAAGAAAATTGCTCTAAAAATTCACTAGGGGTTTTTGTTCTCAGTATTTTTTATTGAAAATAAGCTAATCCAAAGTGGGTCAAATCCAAAATAGACTCAATGCACGAATGGCCCAAAATGGATTACCGTATTTTCCCAGTAATTTGGGACACTTTTTAACAATGATGATTTTTATTGGTTGAGGGTGGTCCATTTTTTCTGAAAATACAGACAAAGGAGAGTAATAGTGCCATAGATTTTCCTAATGACAACCATCGGTAGGGTTGTCCAGATTTTCCTAAAATTATTTTGCACAATGATTATGGTGGCCCAAATTATTGCGGTGGTCTAAATTTCCAAGAATTCATGGTAGTGGTTTTAGTGCCAATGCAAAATGGGTTTAATTCAAAATGGGTCAAATTGCTCATTACAAAACCTTCACTTTTATTTTATACCTGTCTCACTTTCCCTTATCTTTGTTCTTTCTCCTTCAATGATCTTATGTAATTCTAAAGAAATGAGACATGCCACCAATGCAATTTTCCCCTGTATCTAGGTTTTAGAGGAACCTGGAAGTGATACGAGTAGATTTGATAATATGGTCCCGACTATCGTCCGTCCGAGCTCGCGAGACACTTACTACGCAGAGACTGTCGAAGAGGTGAATCAAATTGATACATTTTATAGGTGATTTGTTACGGTGTTTCACTCAGGGATGGGTAGGGTCTTCCCTGATAGCCGAGTGGTCCAAGTTGTTGCCACTGACTGCTCACTGTCTCTCACCACTGCCCTGATAGCTGGGTGGTATGTGTAAGCCGTTGCCACTGACTGCTCACTGTCTCTCACCACTGCCCTGATAGCTGGGTGGTGTAAGCCGTTGCCACTGACTGCTCACTGTCTCTCACCACTGCCCTGATAGCTGGATGGTGTAAGTTGTTGCCACTGACTGCTCACTGTCTCTCACCACTGAGGGCCTGCCCTGATGGCTGAGTAGTCTAAGGCGTTGCCACTGACTGCTAGCAGTCTCTCACCACTGAGGGCTGGCCCTCCTGGCTGAGTAGTCTAAGGCGTTGCCACTGACTGCTAACAGTCTCTCACCACTGAGGGCCTGCCCTGATAGCCAAGTGGCCCAAGGCGTTGCACAGATTGCTTTCTGTCTCCCGACACTGCCTTGGTTAGCATCCCACCTGGGGCATGTGAAAAAGTTATCAGTGACTTGGGATAAGTTGCTGTTTTTTGGTGGGTACTCCAGTTTCCTCCACCACTTACAAATGGCTAATTACAACTTAGCCACAATATGGTAGAAAAAGCGACAGTGATTAAAATGCTAAATTCCAAGTAGACGAGGTTCTATTTCTAATGAGGTTTTTTGTGTTTCCATTTTTTCTCTGTCCAAGAACGATGCTTCAAAAATTACTACTTAGACTTATGACAGAGATTATGGTCTGACACATATGGAAATATTTTGGTAAACAAACAAAGTAATATTTTTCAGAAATATTTGTCAGACTTCTGTATTTCCTGTTAAGTCAAACAGGCCCTCTTGTAGCTGGGTATTCCCAGGAATTTCTTGGATACTGTTAGGAAAATCCCAGGATTTCCTTGGAAGTCTCAGCGACACTACGTACCCTCTTCAAAGGTAGCAGAATATTTCCAGGAATTCATCTGATACTGTTAGGAAAATCCAAGGATTTTCTTGAAAGTCTGAGCTACACTACCTACCCTATTCAAGCGTAGCTAGGAATTCTTAGGAAAATGTTAAGAAAATCCTGGAAAATCCCAGAACTTTCTTGGAAGTCTGAGCTGCACTACAAACCCCATTCCAGTTGTAGCTGAGGATTTCCTTGGAAGTCTCAGCTACACTACGTACACCCTTTTCAAATGTAGCTGAGAATTTCCAGGAATTCCTAGGATAATGTTAGGAAAATCTCAGGATTGATTTCCTTGGAAGTCTGAGCGACACTACGTACACCCTTTTCAAAGGTAGCTGAGAATTTCCAGGAATTCCTAGGATAATGCTAGGAAAATCCCAGGATTTTCATGAAAGTCTGAGCTACACTACGTACCCTATTTAGGTGTAGCTAGGAATTCTTAGGAAAATCCTGGAAAATCCCGGGATTTCCTCAGAAGTCTGAGGTACACTAGGTAAGGGTATATCAATCTATTTGTTTTCTCACATAGATATAAGTAGAAAAGATACCTCTTTCTTAAACATGCATCATTGTATCCAATGCTTTTCCCTCCACAC
>OZ012697.1:4169580-4206080 GCA_963942565.1 Maea johnstoni
ATATTGCGTACATTTCTCTAAATGAAGAGTGATATATTCGTAGTTATCAGACCATAAGTGAACTCCTGATGCTAAGGCCTAAAAATAAAGTTGTTTGTTACCTGTAACCCTACCCTAACAAGTTTTTATTGAAAAAAAACCTACCCTAAAGTTTTTTCAGCCCTCCCAACTCCAAATCAACGTAAAACATGCATAAAACACACATTTTTGACCAAAAAAATTATGCAAAAAAAAAATTTTTTACCGACCTACCTACCCTATTTTTTTCGGACAGTTACAGGAAACAAACAATTTTTTTTTTAGGCCTTAAGGGTTGAACGCTTGTTCAAGGGCCATGCTGAAATGTTATACACTATGAATATACTAACATCTTTCTCCGTCAGTTGGGCAGTTTTGGAACAGTTACTATATCTATTCTCACTCACTCTTTCTACCATTTTTTTCAGGCTTTTTCAGGCTTTTTGTCATTCCTCTTCTTCACTCTTTTCTTACTATTTTAGAGAGGGATTTTTTTTATTGAAAGCATCTTTCTGGAGATATTTTTTCGAAAAATGGTATTTTTCTCATTTTTCCTGTATTATTATGTTCTAAAGATATTTTATAGTCAGGCAAAATTCCCAGCACACTTTATACACAGGTAAAAGTTAACACCTGTACCATGTTACATGCCAGTTACAGACTCGATCAAAACATGGCCGTTACATGCATAATGACGCACAGGTATTTAACTGGCCCATTATATGCCCGTTAAGCAGTGTTAACGGGCCTACAAAAAACCTGTTACGGGCTTGTAAATTTCAAGGACTACTGAAAGATTGTTTTTAATATCTTCATTTCGAAAAAAAAAAGTAGTTCTTAGCATCTTCCATTGCCGAAAGATCCCAGCATAATCACTTCTATGGCAGTTGATCTATTTTATTTGCTATGCTGCTGGTTTTGAGGAGGTCGCCATAGTACCACAGTTATTAATGCTTTCTTTAGATCGTTCAATAAGCAATCAGGATTTTTACCATATGACCGGTCATTACATATCCATAATATCTCACCTCATAATGCCTTGCTAAGTTATTAGATCAAGCACTGACAAGTGTTAAAGGCTTCTGATAACTGATCTTATATAGATACCATTTTCAAGCATCCCAATCCCATGCTTTGTCGGTATCGGTGCAAAAAATTTATGCTTACAATATAAAGATTCTGCTTAATTGATCAATTTGAAGGTATTGGACATAAAAAACATATTTCTATATTAAAACATTTTCAAAAATATATATTTCAAAAGAAAGAAATATAAATTTGAAAGTATGTGACTTTTTATGCCACCAATGTCTCTTCCAATGTAAAGATTAAGGTCAATTGATCATTTTGGAGGTATTGAATATGAAACATATATCTTTAGACCATTTTTAAGTTACGAGTCTGTTCCAAATGCCTGTTATATTAATAGGCAGGTTCATACGAGCCTGTTCAATTACCAGGCTGGTAATGTGCATGTAACATGCCCATTACGGCCCTTTGAGCTCACAGGCTTGTATGGTCGAGGAGAATTGTAATATATTATATACATATGATCCCTCCGACAAAAGGTTTCCCAGGAAAAAGATCGTTGTTACAAATTATAATCGACTTCGAAAGATCTTTTGATAATCCTCATGGGAATTAACTAGTATGAAATGAAATGTTATGTTTTTTATAATATATTCTCTACAAATGCTGTAGAGAGTTTTTGCGAAAATCATTTTTGACATTTTTTAAGATTCATTTCCGAAAGTTTGCAATAACGAATTTCATTTTTTCATATTTTAGGGTTACATTTTATGCAATAGTGTTAATGAAAACGACAATCTAGCGGTGGTAATTTTACTTAATAGTACATAACAGAAAAGTTCATTTTTCTTTGGGTTTTGCTGATTTTTTTGGTGACTCATTGTTTTTTGTGGATGATTTATGATAAATTCTTTTTTTTTTGCAATTGCTTTTTTATCTTCTTCAGAGATTTAAATTGGTATTGAACTTTTTCATGCTAATGAAGTAATCCTTTTTCTTTTGTATTCTTCTTCATTTTAATTTTCCCATTACAATTCCCTCTCTTGTTTGTGGAATTTATGTTTTTTAACATTTTTAGATTTTCATAACAAATTTTAATTACGCCTTTTTTGGAAATAGAACTTTATATTATTGATAAGAGTAACACGATTTTGGATATTCTCTAGCTAACTTTATTCGTTATGTTAACCCATTTATGCCTGTAGCAGCCAAGACTGACTTGACTTGACTATTTTGGTGATTTATTTCTAACAAAAGCAATATTTTGAAAATATTTGAAGGAGGGTTGTTCATCAGGACTCTATCAAAAACTCTTCTTCAAATATTTTGGGAATTTATGCTTCATTCCAAAGTTATTTTCTGAAGTATGACAGTTCCTGACGACACTGGTCAAGTAGGTCTCCAGGCATGAATGGGTTAAAATCCATCTGGAACCTGTCATGTTGGTATTCATTTGAATGCTATCAGATGAGTACCCATGTTCCAGGGTTTTAGGGTTTTTTCTCACCTTTTTTGCATGATTTTGTTTTGATGAAATTAGCAATCATCAATATGGGACGGTTGGGTTTTATTGTCTATGCACCTACCAACAATACTTGTCATACTTGCCCTGTAAAAAAGTCATACTTGCCCTGTAAAAAAGTCATACTTGCCTTGTAGAAAAGTCATAATCGCCTTGTAGAAGAAAATCATACTTGCCCTGTAAAAAAAAAGAAGTCATACATGCCCTGTAAAAAAAAGAAGTCATACTTGCCCTGTAAAAAAGTCATACTTGCCCTGTAAAAAGTAATACTCGCCCTGTGAAAAAAGTCATACTTGCCCTGTAAAAAGTGATACTCGCCCTGTGAAAAAAAGTCTTACTTGCCCTGTAAAAAGTAATACGCACCCTGTGAAAAAAGTCATACTTGCCCGGTAAAAAAAAAGTTGTGTTTGCCCTGTTAAAAAGTCGTACTGGCCCTGTGAAAAAGATGCTATGTATTCATGGTGTATAGCGAAAGGTTTCTTTGTTTCTCATGTAATAGACGTGATTATTGTGGCCTAGAGATTTTTCACATTCTTGTATATTGCTTTGTGATGTTTTATGTACCGGGCTAATGTCATAATGGGAACCATTTTCAAATATGGCAATATGCGCATCATAATTTGTCCTGATTAAATGAAAATATTGATTGATCAATTTTGAAGATATGATAATTGATTTCAACACATAACATTCTGATTGGTTGAGAATTTTTACTTATGCCAAATATGATAATCAGCACATCTACCCAGAATGCATCTGGCTTTTGGAAAAAAAATCATGGGCCCAAATCCACTAATCTCCATTGCATTCCTAAGGGGTCTTATAATTTTGGAAATATCTTTCAAAAGGGTTTGAAACCAGTCAGCGGCAATGCCAAGGAGATGCTGTTCTTAGTCGATTTAGTATTGTCCCAATATCCGATGCCTGCCGGGTTGTTAAATCCTACTTGTAAAGAAATTAATCACTCAACCTCAAATATAGTCCATGAGCCAGACCATATTTCGGTACCAATTTGCTGAACAGATCCAACAATAATTTTTGCTAAGCCTGATATCTAAAGTGTCCAAAATCAGCGGCCATCTTTAAAGATGGCCACCAAAAGGGAATTTTCTCAAACTGCCTCGGAGGTCCATCAACTGATTTTGGACACTTTAGATATCAGGCTAACCAAAAATCATTGTTGGACCTGTTCAGCAAATCGGTACTGCATCCTCAAATTTTTGGGCCTGGCTCATGGACTAATATGGTGATGTGAGCTCCTTAATGTACCCTGATTGGCTGAATTGGAAATGTCTATATTTGGGTATTATTGGTTAATCAATATGGTTGGTTGGGGGGCTATATAGGGGGAAGGATGTTTTCTAATGGCCATACATTAGAGGTTGTGTTTCATGCTGTGTTTTGCTTTAGATTGCAGTATTTAACCCATTCATGCCTGTTGCAGCCAAAACCACTAGACTATTTTGGTGTTATCCCCAAAGCAATAATTGGGATATATTTAATCCTCCCAATGCTGAGGCTACTTTCGTCCAAAGCATAAAGATGCAAAAACTTTTGAAAACCATCTAAATCCTTTCATGTTGGTATTCATTAGATAGGTCTCGCTGAGCACTCTCAGATGAGTTCCAATGTTCCAGGGTTTCAGTCATTTTTCAGGGTTTTTGCATCATTTTGTATTGGCCAAATTTAAGCCAACAGGAGCGAAAAGTGGAGTTGTTTTTTTATTAAAGTTTTATCCACAATTCTTGTTCAGATAGTTTGCACATTAATGCTTCGGAAAATGTTTTGATAAGTATGGCAGGTCCCGACGATACTTGTCAAGTAGATCTCCAGGCATGAATGGGTTAATTTATGGTTTACTCAATGGTTCAACCTGTAGTAGTTTGCTGGTGCGTGCTGTTTTCAGTAGTCAGTTTATTGTTGGCACACTACATGCTAAATGTTGACTCGTTTTCAGCTTTTGATCATTGTTGCGTAGTTGATGCTATTGTTGTTGTCTACTTATAGTAGTACAGGTGAACTTGGATATGACGGACCACTGTACGACGGATTTTTGCATATAACGGACGATATGCTTGGTCCCAGTCTGATGCATATCAAGTATTTGTCATATGTATATGACAGATTTTGCATATGACGGACCAATTTTCCTGTCCCATTGAGTCCGTCATATCCAAGTTCACCTGTATTCAATAGTATGCTATTCAGCTTGTTCAAAACTGAGAGAAAGATCCAATGAAAGAATTTCTTGACCTGAGAAAAGCATTGGAGAACACAAGCAATGACTGAAGTATGAGGAACATATAGTAAACCCAGAGATTTTCGGAACTAGGGTTGGATGCCATGTGTCGGCAGTAGAATGGGTGTAGTAGGGGGAGGGGGGGGGGGGTTGACTGTAACGTGTTCGTGTTCGGCGTACATTTACACTACAGGTCTGTAGTGTAAATGAACGCCCGGCCGCTACGCGTCGCCACCGTCGCGTATTATAATATTATAATTACTTGTGACGTCATCAAAACTGTAAAATCGCTAATTTCACTGATTTAAAAAAGGTTATTTAATTTCCTAAAAGTGTATTCTTAGTACAATTAGTCCATTGAATGTATCCATGCTGTTTGACCAAAACAGAGTGGACGCTATCATACATAACTGGAAGAACCAAGTTTTCAGTAATGAAACAATCCCAGGCGTTCCACAAAGGCATTCGACGTGTTTGAAGCCGCCTAACGGCGGGTTCTGGAACCTCGCGTCTAGTATAGTCTTAAAGCTGACCTGCTAATTTAACCCTTCCAATGGGTTTCGTCCAAAACACAAGGATGCAAAGATTTTTTGAAATCCATCTAAACCCTGCCATGTTGGTATTCATAGGAGAGCTCTCGCTGAGTACTCTCAGATGAGTACCTATTTGCCAGGGTTTCTCATTTTTCAGGGTTTTTGCATAATTTTCTATTGGCCAAATTATCCACCACCAGCATAAGTGTTAAAGCTTACCTGCCAATTTAAATTTCATTTAAATTGGCAGGTAAGCTTTAAAGGGTTATAAAGATTACAGAGTGTTTCCCTTACTTGGCAGCTATAGTTTAAACCAGTGTCTTAGCCAGGATTTAGAAAGTGGGTGCCTAAAATCGGCGGTTGTAAAATTTTGGGGCGCCCAAATTATTAAGGGGGATCACAATATACTCATATTTCAACCATAAACATGTATAAATTCATCAAAATAAGGCATGATATCATTAAACAATGTCATGGAAAATATAAGATGATGAAAAAATTCAATTATAAGCTTGGGATTGGGATTTTCAGAAATTCCACACAAAAATATTTGGGTGTCCTGACTCCTGAGGGGATCTTTTTAAGGGTTTGGGTGTCCAAAAAGGCACCCAGACGCCCTGCTGGCTAAGAGCATGGTTTAAACTAAGTCCAAGACCATATTGGTCAAAGAGAAGTTCCCCAAGTACCTCTATGCCTAGGAGTTGGCACCTTTAAATTTCTCACGGTACAATACAATGTTCATATTTCCTTAATGATACAATTTGAATTGGTAGGTCAGCTTTAAATCTATACATGGTTTCCCATATTTTTCCTCATATCTAATATATATGACAGTCGCGGCGTGTGTTCTCCGATTCTTTTTCTCAGATCAAGAAATTCCTTCTCAAATGTTATAAGACTGATCATTGAGTGTATTAGCAGTATTACATGTAATTCTTAGCACCAGTGTTATTCTCTATAGGCACTGCAGTGTGCACAATATAAACACTACTTATTATACAAACAACTCATTGCTGGGAACTTTGCAGTGCACTGCAGTATTGTAAGATTATCATTATTGTATTATAATTAATGGGTAATTAACATTTAATTAATAACTAATAGTAATTAAAAATTGATTTATTATACAATTATTTTAGATAATCATGAGAATTTCAAAATATCAAAATAATGGACTCTTACATCTTATCCCTTTTATCATATCTGATGGATTTAACAATCCTTTATTTATGTACCTACTGCATGTACTCCTGTTAACCCTTCTGATGCTGAGGTCATTTTCGTGCAATGCACAAAAATGCAAAACATTATGAAAATTATCTAAACCCTATCATGTTGGTATTCATTGGAAAGCTCTCACTGAGCATTCTCAGATGAGTACCCATATGCCAGGGTTTCGTTAATTTTTCAGGTTTTTTGCATCATTTTGTATTTGGCAAAATTAGCCACCAGCATCATAAGGGTTAAATGTCATTATAAGCATTTAAAGGCCCCCTATCTCTCTCTTTATATCAAATAGCTGACATTTCTGCTTGCGTTCCAGTCTTACCATGCACTGCAGCTAGAGGAGGAGACTCCGTACCACTTTGCCGTCAACGGAAAGTCGTTTGGAATCATTCGCAGGTACTTCCCCGATATCATGCCTAAGGTAAGTGGAACAAACATCCTTACAATCTGACAACCTGGCTAAATGCAGGCATTTTAACCCATTCATGCCTGTTGTTTCAATATATTTTGTGACAGTTTTGCTTTAATAAATTGGGGCAACCTCCAAAAATGTTCATTTCTCTTGATCGTCAGTCGCAGTGGAACAAATGCTCAACTATAGATTTTGCACTTTGAGTAAAAAGCATGGAATTTGGTACAAATATATACTCTGAGGGATACAGATCCGTATTCTTAACCCTTCTTATGCTGAGGCTACTTTCGTACGAAGTACAAAAGTGCAAATTTTTGAAAACATTCTAAAATTAAAGTCTTAAAGCTGACCTGCTAATTTAACCCTCCCAATGCTGAGGCTACGTCCAAGCGCGAGGACGCAAAGATTTTTGTAAACCATCTAAATCCTGCCATGTTGGTATTCATTGGATAGCTCTTGCTGAGTTCTCTCAGATGAGTACCCATGTGCCAGGGTTTCAGTCATTTTCAGTTTTCTTGCATCATTTTATATTGGTCAAATTAGCCACCACCAGCATAAGGGTTAAGCAAAAAATGTCAGTAAATGTAATGTTTTGGGAATATGACGATAAAAGATGCAGGGAATCTGTAAGTCAAAAGGTTATGTTTATAGTCTGTCTGACTCGAGTTTGGCAATCACTTTTGCCACTTTTTTGTGACAAAACGTTTGAGTTTTCCATCCAAACTTGGCAAACATGTTAGGAGCACTACTACCTGTATGTATAAATAAATTTTTTGTCTCAACTCCGCAAAATGTTGATTTTGCTCATTAGGTCCCATTGTAAAATGTGTCCATTGCCAACAATACAATCTCGCGTGTTAGTATTTTTCGCAACAGACAAACACGCAGGATCGTAGTGTCGGCAATGTGCACATTTTACAATAGAAACTAATGAGCAAAATCAACATTTTGCGGAGCTGAGACCAAAAGTATGTTTTTACATACACGTAGTAGTACTCCAAAGAGGTTTGCCAAGTTTGGATGGCAAACTCGAACGTTTTGTCACAAAAAAAGTGGCAAAAGTGATTGCTAAACTCGAGTCAGACAGACTATAGACACTCATTAAACATCCAGGTTGCTCTAGTACTGGACTGAATGCTGTGAGGTCAAGAGTTCAATCCCATCCTGGGGCTAGTAGGGGGTTCAGTACCCTTATAAGCAGGGGCAACCTCTGAAAACCTTCATTCTTTCCTCTTTATTGCCAGTTGCACATACTTAGGGAGAGATTACTTTGTAAGATTTTATATTCATTTCATACCATCATTCTCGCTATTTATGTCATCTGCACATCCATAAAAGCTCTCATTCCTCAAATTGTATATCCCTTTCATACAATACCATCATTCATGCTATTTATGTCATCTGTACTTACAAAAAAAAACTCCTATTCCTATATGTCTGAGCCACCTTTAAAAAATCAAAGCTGGCAATACCTTTAGACAAAGAAGTGTGTATTGTACTTTCAGTTGTGCGTGCGTGGCTCGGTTTTTGCCAGGATGGCGCCAGATCAGAAGTCTCAACTCATAGAACATCTCCAGGACCTGAATTACTACGTAGGGATGTGTGGGGACGGTGCCAATGATTGTGGGGTAAGTACACACGCGGGAGGGAGGGAGGGGGCTGGTTTTAACCCATTTACAAAAGAGGCCTGATGATTTTGGAAATATTTTATTCACAAAAGCATTTTCCTGAAAACATTTGAAGGAGAAATGTTGATCAGCAGCCAAACAACAACTCTCCTTCAAATATTTTGTGAACTTTCGCTTTATTCAAAAGTCATTATCAAAAGTATGAGAGTAGCAGACGATACCTTCTAGAAACACTCTGAGTGTCAGTGGGTTAACATCGATTTCAACAGCTTACGTCATATCGCTACAAGATGGAATCCCAGGAAGAAATTCTTCTCTCTTCAAGAATGGTTCCAAGGGATCTTTTAGTTGCAGAAGGACTATAGGCAGTCCTCCATCTACAACTAGCAGTCATAGATTAGTCTAAATGTGGCAAAAAAGTGACTAATTGAAATTGAAATTCATATTTAATTTGGAATTAGGATTTTTGTTTTCCATGATTCCATCCCCTTTTAGGCCATGTGAAGGATAAATATTGCTTGAGGAAACCAAAATACCCAGGAAAAATCGCAGAGTTACTTCATTGGTCTAACACTAGACCCGTGGCAGAAACGGGTTTATGTTTTTAGTTTCCATGATCTGATCATGTGGTAGACACATGTAGACCTGTTGTTGACCATTACCACCATTCTACCACAAGTCTGCCATGTGTCTACCATGTGTGAGTTTAGAATGTATTAGTTATGTGGCTCTGCCAAAGTAATATGATTAGAACATGTTAACTACATAGCAGACCCTAGGTTATAGACCAATCACTAGACACACACGTACCACAGAACAACCTAGTTGTGTGAACAACCACATGTTTGGCAAAGAATGTTTCATTTTTGTCCATATGATGGTGATGATTAATGTGATGACGATGATGATGATGATGCTGATGATGTTGTAAGTGATGATGATGATGGTGATGATGATGGTGATGATGATGATGTTGAAAGTGATGATGATGATGGTGATGATGATGGTGATGATGATGATGTTGAAAGTGATGATGATGATGGTGATGATGATGGTGATGATGATGATGTTGAAAGTGATGATGATGATGGTGATGATGATGGTGATGATGATGATGATGATGATGATGATGATGTTGAAAGTGATGCTGCTGCTAATGGGGATGATAGTAATGTTGATGATGATGATGATGATAAAAATGTTAATGACAATGATGATGATGTTTATGAAAATGATGATGATGTCTATGAAAGTGATGATGATGATTCTACTGCTAATGGTGACGATAGTCATAATGATGATGATGATAATAGTGGTGGTGGTGATGATGATGGTGATGATGACGATGATGACAATGATGATGATTTCTCTCTTTCCGTGTTTCAGGCGTTGAAGATGGCTCATTCAGGTATCTCTCTCTCAGAGGCCGAGGCGTCCGTGGCTTCTCCCTTCACATCTAAGATCACCAACATAGAGTGTGTGCCTACACTTATAAGGTAAAGATATCTTGTTTGAATTCTGCCCATTTCTACTGTAGGAAAAACTCGTACAATACATACTTTTTGTTGATGTGATATGGTACTTTAGAAAATAAAATAAAATATTTAAGGCAAAAGTGTAGCTTGGAAAATATTTGAAGGAGAAATCTTACATGCAAAATCATATTTAAGGAAATATCTTAAGGAGAAATTTTATTCAAAACACTACCAACAACTCTGCTTCAAATATTTTGTAAAATGAAAGTTATTGTTAAAAGTATCATAGTTTCAGATGACAATTTCTAGAGGAACTGTTAACCCATTCATGCCAGGAGGTTTCTTTGACAAGTGTCATCTAGATCTTTAATACTTTTGAAAAAAAAATTGGAATTAACCCTTATGCTGCTGTTGGCTAATTTGGCCAATACAAAATGAGGCAAACAATCTGAAAAATGACTGAGACCCTGGCACATGGGTACTCATCTGAAATTACTCAACAAGAGCTTTCAAATGAATACCCACATGACTTGGTTCTGATGATTTTCATAATTTTTGCGTCCTTCTGCATTGGACAAAAGTAGCCACAGCACTGGAAGGGTTATTAAGCATACATTTGAAAACTATGTGAAGGGGTATTGTTAGTAAGTTTTTGATTATCATTTCCACTTCAAATAGTTTTCTGATAAGTGTTTCATATGGAGAGAATTCATCAAAATAGTCAGCGTTTTTGGCTGCCACAGGTATTGAAGGGTATATACCTTAAAGATCTTATAACTAATCAATTTGTTTTGGGTTGTTTTTTTCAGAGAAGGGCGCGCTGCTCTCACCACTTCCTTTGGTGTATTCAAGTACATGGCGCTTTACAGTTTCATACAGTTTGTCTCAGTCTTGATTCTATACTGGGTAAGTAACTTCAGTGTGTATATATATATATATATATATATGTATATATATATATATATATATATATATATATATATATGTATATATATATATGTATATGTATATGTATATATATATATATATATATATATATATATATATATATATATATATATATATATATATATATATATGTATATATTTATTTCGCGAAAAGCTGGTTTTTCGGTTTTTCGCGTGTACTTTATTTCACGAGAGAGCGAGTTCTACAGGGCCACCTATTAAATCAAACAATAATAAAAAAAATGTAGAAATTTGCCGGCCATCTCGCGGCCATAACTTGGCACAGGTTTCCTCTAAAATATGGACAGGTAAATATGCGAATTATAATATGATACCTTGGTGACTTATTCATAAGTTACCAATGTATTCATATTATAATGATTTTGTTATTGCATGTGTTTGTCTTCGTTCAGCCTCGGATTGGCTACAAGTGAGAATCACGTTGTGCCGGTATGTTACCGTTTACTCGGCAACTGCCAATTGAACTTGCAAAGCCATAAATTTGCAAACATTCAATTTGCAACAGGAACAATATCACTATCGTTTCATCATTTATATTATTCTAAAATTATCAACATACACATATGTGTATATTGATAATTGATCAATTGTTTCTATCGCAACACCCGTCTCCATTTGTATTGTGCAATCACGACAGCCATCTTGCTTCTCGTAAGAAATCTATACTCAGCATAGGGATTCCTAAAATTCGACAGGTAAGTATGCGAATTATGATATGATACATTGGTAACTTATTCATGAGTTACCAATGTATCATACTATAATAGTTTTGTGAAGTTATTGAACGTATTTTTCTTCATTTCAGCCTCGACCGTCCAGACTGAAATTCGCCGACCGACGCGCCATCACCTCCAGTGGTGGATAGCGTAACTAACCACCTAATAGATCGCGTGCGATAAGATCGCAAGTGCGATACCAGATCGCGTATTCGGGAAACATACGCACTCGCGAAATTTGCCTGTTCTACAGTATATATATTTATATATATATATATATATATATATACATACGTACATTGTATATATAAATTGCGTATTGCCACCAGCCTGCCCAGCCCCTAGCAGCCCCTGGTAGCAGCCATGTTCTTCAACTGCTATCAGCTGTCTGACTTTACCAACAGGAAATATATGAAAAATAATTCTACTACCCTGTCTTTTTGTACAGCCAATTGCTGATACTTATTTACCTCTTTTTATGCAACTTTCGAAGAGAGTTGGTGTGTAGAGCACTACAGTCTATGATACACTGCTCAGAGCTAGAGGACGGGAAGTGGGCTGCCACTTGTTGAGTCACAGCGGATAGCAGTTGAAGAACATGGCTGCTACTAGGGGCTGGGCAGGCTGGTGGTAATACGCAAAATTCTCTCCTCATGGGATCACTGAGAGAAAAAGGAGGACAGCATCCTATTCTTTAAGTGTATTACTTTCATATAAGATAATATGTATGTGAGCCTTTAGTTCCCCTTTAATTATCAGAGTTTCTTAGTGTGTTTGCCTCTGTTCTTTCATAACTTAAACATATTTTTTTCATTTCTTCAGGAGAGCAGTAATTTGGGAGACCAGCAGTATCTTTACATAGACTTAGTCATTACCACTTCAGTAGCAGTGTTCAGTAAGTATGCTTTACCTATTAACCATACAATGCTAAGGCTACTTTTGTCCAAAGCACTAGAATGCAAAATCTGAAAATTTACTGAAACCCTGGCAAATGGATACTCCAGGCACCAACATAAGTTTCAGAACTAACTTACCGTGCCGGGCAAGTACTTTATGATTTTAACTTGCCCGACATCATTTCTGGCTTGCCCGAAATAAGTTATAACATATGCCAGAATGTCTTGTATTATTTATCATGGATTTAATGAGTGTAAAACCATTTTCTTTTGAATTTTGTTGCATTATTAGCATATTTATAAATATTTGTGCCATTTTTCTACACAAAAATTGTGTAGTGCTCAGAAAATCAGCTAGCCCATTCGGGCAAGTGAAAATTAAATTGTACTTGCCCGAAAGCCATTTTTTCAAAAATTCACTTGCCCGGGCAAGCGGGCTAGTACTTATGTTGAACCCTGTACTCACCTGAGAGTACTCAAAGAGAGTAATGCAATGAATACCAACATGATAGGGCTTAAATGGATTTAGAAAATATTTGTGTTTTAACCTTACTGCATCTAGAGAGTTCCTGGGACCTGACAACTTTGAACTCATCAAATAAAAGTAGAGTAAGATAAATGAATCTTCTTTGTGTCGTTTCAGTGGGCGCCACAGGGGCGTACCCGTTCCTTGTTGCCGAGCGACCACCGAGCAGTCTGATTGGTGCAGATAATCTCCTCTCGATCTTCATCCAAGTTGGCATCGTTATCCTGACGCAGGTCGGGGCCTTCCTATACCTGCTGCAGCAAAAGTGGTACGTGATATCAGAAATACATAGAACATATATATATATATATATGTATATATATATATACATATATATATATATATATATATATATATATATATATATATATATATATATATATATATATATATATATATATATATATATATATATATATATATAATGTATATATATGTATATATATATATGTATATATATATGTATATATATGTGTATATATATATGTATGTATATATGTATATATATATATATATATATATATATATATATATATATATATATATATATATATATATATATATATGTATATATATATGTATATATATATATAAATATATATATATATATATATATATATATATATATATATATATATATATATATATATATATATATATATATATATATATATATATATATATATATATATATATATATATGGCTCAGAACATATATAACATATGGCTCAGATATGGCTCTATTTTATCATTCAGAATGAAGAAATCCTGGATCCATCTCTTGAAAGAATGGATCATTGCAGTCTAGTTTAACCATGCATACCTGTAATCTTATTTCTCTTTGTATTTCACAGGTATCATTTGATCCCGCCCAAGCCGGCGTCGGACAATATTCTCCGCTACGACGTGACGCTGATATTCTGTGTCTCCTCATTCCAATATCTCGCGCTATCATTCGCCTACTCAAGAGGACCACCCTTTAGGAAACCAATATGGACCAATAGTAAGAGGTTTTCTTTTATTTTTTTATGACTAGGACTATGACTATGACCATCAAATGTATGATTTTTTGCTGTCTATTTTCTGCTTTTCTTGATATGTAGATTTTAGGGAAAATGAATGTAGTTTTACTTAAATGCTAAAGCATTGCTGAGAGATAGCATGTATCTTTTTGATAATAAGGTAATTTTGATGATTTCTATGTTTATCTTGATGTTTCCTTTCTGAGAAGGGTCCTATCCAGGATTTTAAAGATGCCTGTCTAAAACACCAATCACAAATTTTCTGCCCATTCAAATCTAGCCAGTGAGCTACTTCAAATCCTTATAACTACTGTTAATACCCTATTGTGTGTCAAAATTTGCAATTTACACTTCAGACACATCTTAGAAGATGGTTTGTGTAGAAAATCTTTTGGTTAATGACCCCAATAAAATCATGATTGAAATTTCTTCAAAGAAATATTTGGCTGTCCAAATAGAAGTTTGTCAGGACACTGCCCATCCAAAAGACAGGCTGGGTGGATCCTGGCTAAGTTTTTGCTTCTGAGGCATCCTCTTGGTCATTAACCCTTCCAATGCTGAGGCTACTTTTGTCCAAAGGACAAGGATGCAAAGATTTTTGAAAATCATCACAACCCTGTCATGTTGGTATTCGTCGGAAAGCTCTCGCTGAGTACTCTCAGATGAGTACCCATTTGCCAGGGTTTCAGTCATTTTCAGTTTTTTTTGCATAATTTTTATATGGCCAAATTAGCCACCAGCAGCATAAGGGTTAATTCTTGTGAGTTTCCCAAACAGTGTTTTAATTCCAAATATTGCAGCCAGTCATTGAATATGGGGGTAGTATCAAATAGGTTAATCTTGTGACATAGTATGTATTTCAAAAAGCTCATATATATATTTTACTTATTCTTTCAGTTCCTTTTATAACTGCCTTGACAGTGCTTACTTTGGTAACGACGTATCTGACGATCTACCCCTTCCCTGCTCTGGCTCGCTTCATGCAGGTAAGTGGCTAAGTTCTGGGGGGGAGAATAAAGAGGGCGCCACTGTTCAATTATTTTGAAGAGAATTTTTATATTTTTTGCTGAAACAAATTGTTTTTATGTAAGTTATTTCAGGGACATGTATTTAGGGATTCGAAGCTGATTTTTCTTCCCTGAATGAGATGTGACATAAGTTCAGCAAATTCTGCCGAAAAACATGTTGAACCATTAATAAAACTTTTATATTTCTAATGTAATTTCATCAGTATCATCATCATTATAGTCATCATCATAATTATCTTCATCGTCAACATTATCTTCATCATCATTATTGTCATTATCACCATGATTTTATTCATCATCCTCATTATCATCTATCGTTATCATCATCTTAACAATTATCCCTTTCGATGCTGAGTCTAATTTTGTCCAAAGCACAATCTTGCAAGATTTTGGTGATAATATCTTTACACTGTCATGTTGGTATCCATTTGAAAGCTCTCACTGAGCTCTATCAGATGAGTACCAATGTGCCAGGGTTCCAGTCATTTTGTAACATTTTTCAAATATATTTTGTTCTGTCCAAATTACCCACCAGTAGCAAAAGGTTGATCATCATCATCATCAACATTTTCACCACCATCATCATCATTATCACCACCATCATCATCATCATCATCATCATCATCATCATCATCATCATCGTCACAGGGGTCCAGTTAGACACTAGCCCCATAGCCAATGGCTACAGAAAATTGTCTTGGGCTATAATAATATTTGCCTTTGTAAGCCGGCTGGCTTCAAAAGCAATAATATATGTTGGTATTTTCAACATATACCCCCATTATATCTCTTAAATATCCTGTATAATATTCTCTTCAAAAGCTGAACCAATGGATGAAACAGATTTAAGACAAAGTTTGTTAGAGAATACAACAACTCTTTTTTTGTTCATTATTTAGTCAGGCTATAAGTTTTGTAGTCGGGCTATGAGGATTTGAGTACCTATAGCCCGGCGGCTTTCCACAGTTTCCAGTCCAAGCCTGACCCCTGTCATCATCATCATCATCATCATCATCATCATCATCATCATCATCATCACCATTATCAATTCATCATTATTATTGTCATCATCGCCATGATGATATTCATCATAATTATCATCATCTCCATCACAATCATCATCTTTACCAATATCATCATCATTGTCATCACCATTTTCACCACCACCTTAGAATGTTGGAGCTACACATCCTCATGAAAAAAAAAAACCGACTGTGCAATTTTTTCATTGTTTTATTTTACTATTGTAGCTGATGCAGTTTCCAGATATGACGTTTCGTGTGACACTCCTGGGGATTGCAGGAGTTCATTTCCTAATGGCAGTATTTGTGGAGGTGAGATTTCAATACCACTTTAACCCTTCCAATGCTGAGGCTGCTTTCGTCTAAAGCACAAGAACGCAAAGTTTTTTGAAAACACAAACTATTGTATTGCACAAGATTGACATGTTGAATATTGAATAAAAAATTTCAAAAAATAAAAAAAGTTTTTTGAAAACCATTTAGACCCTTTCACGTTGGTTTCCATTGGATAGGTCTCGCTGAGTACTCTCAGATGAGTACCCATGTGCCAGGGTTTCAGTCATTTTCAGGGTTTTTGCATCATTTTGTATTGGCCGAATTAGCCACCAGCAGTATAACAGTTAGCCTTTTCAAGTGTTTTCTGGACTTATGATACTTTTGAAAAATAATTTAATCATAAATTAATCATAAATTGGAAAAATATTTAAAGAAGAGTTAGTGCCCGGTAACAGAAAAATGTGAAGACATAAAAGTACATTTGACAGCCTAAAAAACTAGGCTAGCCTCTATGTTAAACTGTTGTGTCTCCATAATGAAAAAATAAGGTTTGTGTGAGATAATCACCAATATTGAAGTATATGGACTTGGAATTTGAACTATTTCTGTCATTTTGCGGCTGAGTTGTGACTAGCCATTTGTAACTGGTGGAGGAAACCATAGTACCCGTCGAAAACCACTGCCTAACCCTAAACCTCTGGTAACTTTCTCACTTGTCCTGGTCGGGATTAGAACCCAGGAAGTGGTAAGAGACAACTAGGAAATGCATGTACTTAAATAGTTATAGTATAAAGCTACTATGCATTTCCTAGCTGTATTTTGACCATTTTGATGGGGAAAGAAAACTAATCTTATGTGTTTTATGTCATTCTGTTTCTGGCGAATTAAGTGCCAGAAATGCCAGAAACCTATTTCTGGCAGGACGCCAAGGTAAAAACCGTCCTTTGGCGTAAATTGCTAACCCTGATTTATACGTTTCTATTTTACAGGGACTGCTTGTGGAGGGAAAATACCTAAAGAATTTCATACGAAAAATCAGGAACAGAAGTAAGCCGAAAAACCGCTACAAACAAGTGCTGAAAGAAATGAACGAGATGCCTAATTGGCCGCCGGTGGGACAGGTTACCACGGCAACCGGACAACAATACATTGACGATCACATAACCGCGGAAATTCCTGACGTTGTACAATGACGATAGAGTTATTATAGAAAAGACATATTTTTCATAGTTTATATAACTTATCACCAATACCATTATATACTCAGGACAGTCCCTTATGAAAGAAGGGGGCGGGAGGGGGGGTAGAAGCCATAACTAATTTCTGTTTATAGTTGTCTCTGACAAGGCTCATATGGATAATTGATACATTTGAAAATTTGGATTTAGAATTTCGTATTCCTTTACTCTTTCTGCCATGTTGCAGCGAAGTCATGACTAACCATTTGTAAGTGGTGGAGGAAATTGGAGTTCTCTGCTATTTATATATATATATATGTATATATATATATATATATATATATATATATATATATATATATATATATATATATATATATATATATATATATATATATGGAACATCCCTCGGGATAGAAATGGTTTCCGTGTGTACAGGCCTGCTAGGGGAGGAAGGTCGTGTGAACATCTTGGTGGATACAAGACTATAAACCAAATACCTTTACCTTTACCTTATATATATATATATATATATATATATATATATATATATATATATATATATATATATATATATATATATATATACATATATATATATATATATATATATATATATATATATATATATATATATATATTTATATGGAAGACGAAATATATCTAGATGTCAGTGTTGAGTGGAAATGAAGTGCATGGTCTTTCCGTCGCCATGACAACTCGAGATATCTATATCCCTCTTAGATATTCTGTAATTATAAGACTCCTTTCTACAGTTGTTACAGCATTTGAGAGTTGGGTTGTATTTACATAGATTTAGCAAAAACAAGAGAAAAGTCAAATTGTGACCATTAAGAATATTTACAGCAAACACGCCTTATATTGCACTCAATAAATCCATTCATTAGTGAATGGATAATATTAACCCATTAACCCATTAATGCTTAGGAGTTCCTCCAGAAGTCGTCGTCTGGATCTGTGATACTTTTGACAATAACTTTGTAATTGAAAATGATTTTACAAAATATTTGAAGGAGAGTTCTTGGTAATGTTCGGAATAATATTTCTCCATCAAATATTTTTTCTAACAATGCTTTTGCCTGCAAGATTTCATTAAAATCGTCAGGCTGCTTTTGGCCGCTGTGAGCACTAATGGGTTAATACTCGAAGCAGGCACAAGCAGCCGGGAAGTAATAAAGTATTTGAAGGAGAAATGTTATTCACAACATTACCAACAACTCTCCTTTAAATAATTTGTAAAATTATTCTAAATTCCAATGCTATTGTCAAAAGTTTCAGAGATCCAGACGACAATTCCTAAAGGAACTCTCTAAGTATTAATGGTGAAGTGGAAAGTTTTAACGGTAAGATGTGGTGAGCAATGATTGTTAGCCCTTATGCTGCTGGTGGCTTATTTGGCCAATACAAAATGATGCAAAAAAACATAAATAAATAACTGAAACCCTGGCATATGGGTACTCATCTGAGAGTACTCAGCGAGAGTAATTCAATGAATACCAGCAAGACAGGGTTTAGATTTTTCAAGAATCTTTGCATTCTTGTGCTTTGGACGATAGTAGCCTCAGCCTTGGAAGGGTTTTAAATGGCTTGCGTTTGTTTGCCATGAATTTGTTATCATGGCTCTGTGATCAATTTATCAGTCAAATGATGAAGTTAATAGGCACTAGCTTGTACATACAAAAAGTGATAGGTAATCAGTGTAAGTAAGAGGGTATATATTTGTTATAACAGGTATTTATATAGTATTGGTAGTCATGTTGATCTATCCTGAAAAAGTGGTACTTATTTTATTTATCTATTTTTTTCTTTTTTGCTGTATAACTTGGCTTTTAGTTTTCAGGAAATAGAATTAAGGTCATTTTGTTTTTTTCCTGTTGAATGAAATTCTACCTCGTTCATGTTGGACCGCTCTCAGAGTTAAGAAAAAACAAACAATTAAAAAGCGAATTGAATATCATTTTGGTTCCTCATTAATTTACTCAAGTTACTCAAGTCATATTTTTTCTTTCTAAAACCACATACTTACTTTTAGTAACATTTGGTTGAATGGTTTTAAGGAATGGTGTGTGTGTATGTATGTATGTATGTATGTATGTATGTGTATATATAAATACATACATATATATATATATATATATATATATATATATATATATATATACATATATATATACATATATATATATATATATATATATATATATATATATATATATATATATATATATATATATATATATATATATATATATATATATATATATATATATATATATATATCATACCTCCAGGGCTCACTGCTGGATGGGTGGACAATGCATCCTAGAACAAAATGATGCACACAATTCTTTTTGTAGATGGCAGCACAATCATTCATCTTCCAAAAATAGTTATTTAGTAACTAAAAAATACAATTGCATTATTCCTGCCAATTATGGGGGTAGGATACTCTGCTAAAATGGCACTAACAAAATTAGAAATTATATATAATTTAAGATTATTTATATGTGAACCTTTGTGAGTTCAGTTGAATTATTTAAAATCATTTAAGTGTTCTCATGATTTTGTATGTTCATTTGTATTATTTATTCCCTAGTTGTTCTGATGATTATTCAATTTCCAAACACCAATTGATTAAAGGAACTGAGAGTGAACATCAATCGGTTAAGATTAAACACTTACTTTGAATTTGGTTGAATTCTATGTTCCCTGAATATCCATATCGGTATTAACCCTTATCCTGCTGGTGGCTAATTTGGCGAGTACAAAATGAGGCAAAAAATCTGAAAAATGATCGAAACCCTGGCAAATGGGTACTCATTTGAGAGTACTCGGCGAGAGCTATCAAATGAATACCAACATGACAGGGTTTCGATGGTTTTCAAAGATCTTTGCGTCCTTGTGCTTTGGAGGAAAGTAGCCTCAGCATTGGAAGGGTTAAAGAGACTATTGATTATTATTGGGGGTAGTTATGAGCACGAATGGGTATAGATTAAACAAAAAAAATTGAGTTGTGTTGAATATAGTGTGATTAATTTATTGGTTTCAATTTTGAAACCAATGCTTTTATTATTGACCCATTTGCAACTGAAACGCACACATCATCTTACAACTTCTAATATAACTCATGATATATAGCTAACTTTGAAAATATTTCAAGGGAGATTCTTTGATATGAAAGGATCAATAACTTTTACTCAGTTGTGGCAAGAGATATGTACTATATATGACCGACTATATATTTTTGGTTGTGACTCACATTATTTCTTTGTCCTTGATGAATTTTACAGTGTCAGATTGAATATTGCTTTGTATTCAAGATGTGTTCACGTATAGCAGGTAATGTGTATGCTAAAGTTGTGAATGGGCACTTGTAGGACTTAGTACCCTCAAATTTTAGTTAGTCTTCATTATTTTAATAGTCATGGAATGGATCATTGGACAATGAAGTTCTGTTCTTCTGGGTCCCCAGAAGAGTGAAATGAGAATAAAATTATGTACATAAAGAATTGATTTGTCGTTGTTTTCCCTAATTGATGGAAAAGTTTTTTTTCATAAAATCTGTAATTGATACTGATTTTTTTTATGAAAAAATATTCACTTTATATGTTTACCTATAGGATGTGCATGTTCTTTACTTAACATTTTAACTTTTAATTCACAGATCCAAAAAATCTCACCTTTTTACTGATTTTTAAATATAAATACCTCAAACTCGAGCACTGGCTACATATCATGTTGCCACCACCAGTTTCAAATGAATATGTGTCAGGTTTGCAGTTTTCACTTTGAAATAAAGATTTCTTAGGGTCAGAACCCCAAAGTCTCACCTTTTCAGTCATTCTTGCATAAAAAAATCCCCACATTCAGGTACCGTGGATACTTTTCATTAAGTTTACTATAGCAGTTTCTATCTATAGCCTTCAAAGAAAAATAGTAATTCGCACACGCTGAACCGGCCCTCAACTTTCCTCGATTGGACATCTGACAATAGCATGGGAATTGAGAGGTACATACATGGAATTCATACCAGGATCTTTTGAATAACAAATTTTACATATACACACTGTAGTTGACAGCAACCTTGAAAAGTCATAAAGGGTAAAGGTTGAAATAAAGTGGCTGAGAAAAATATACAGAAATAAAATCAAACCTAAAGTTTAAAGAATTAAGAAAATTGTTATTGTCTCTATGTCGAGGTTAAACAAGGTAATTGCTATCAATTTGGCTGGGCAACCTGAATACCTGGCGGGACTATCTGATTATTGGTCCAAATTGCCCCACCTGACCACATGGGTTGACCAGGCTCTGTCTGGGTCTTGTTTCCGAAGTTTGTGAACTGGAGTTTTTATCCTGAAGAATAGATTGTTCATAGGTACATCCTCAAAGCCTCACTTATACAGTCATTTTCGCTTAACCCATATACACCCAGAGCAGCCAAAAGAGGCCTGATGATTTTGGTAATATTTTCCTTGCAAAAGCATTTTTTAAACATCATTGGGAGGAGAAATGTTCATCAGAAGACAATCAACAACTCTCCTTCAAATTTTTTTTGAACATTTACTTTATTCTCAAGTTATTTTCAAAAATATGAAAGTAGCAGACAATATTCCGAGAGGAACTCTTGAGTGTGAACTAGGTTAAAATAACACAGAAATACAGTCACTAAGGGGACCGTTCATAAACTTAGTGATGATAGTCATCATTAACCCACTAATGCTCACAGCGGCCAAAACCAGCCTGACAAATTTGATGAAATCTTTCTGGCAAAAGCACAATGGGCAAAATATTTGAATGAGAAATGTTGGTCAGAACATTACTAACAATGCTCCTTGAAATATTTTGTAAAATCATTCTCAATTTTAAAGTTATCATTAAAAGCATTTTTGATCCAGAGACCAATTTCAGGTGGAACTCTTTAAGTATTAATGGGTTTATAACATTCAAGGTTTATTTGAGGTGTTCAGTTTTTAGATGAAACCAGTCCTCAGGGTCATATTAAATGAGAATATGAAACATAAATGTCAGTTTCTTCAGTGGTTGGACAACACTAGAAAAACGAAGTGAAACCAATCATCTTTAACCATCGGTTGCTGTTGGTCAACGATCAGCGATGACACCCATTCCCAACCCTAAAGGTCACTTTGTTCTGCTATGTACACATTTAGTCTTTCACAACCATTACCACAAATGTTATACGATAGTATTAACATTGTTTGTTATCAAACCGTGCGCCAAAGTAAAAATACACAATTTAGATGTATCATTATGTGTTGATATTGTGCAAATATATAGAAATATATAGTGTGTAAGGTCAAGAAAGCTGTCCACAAACGCTTGAGAATGGAAATCCGTACGATGATTGTTCTAAGTATTTGGACATAAGAATCGACTTCTTGTCACGTATGGCATGTTTCTGTTTCAATCCAGCCTTGTATCTTTCAGTGTGATAAAACGTTTTCATATCATTTACTACTATTCCTTAAGCTGACGTTCGAACCCCCCCCCCCCCCCCTCGGGGAATTTCGAAGACCTATATTTCCAAAAAACCTTATACCCAATGATGACAAATAATGACGTAATATAAATCGTACTAGACCGAACAAAATCATATCATACTGATCTGTCAGCCAACAAGAAGTAATTGTAGTTGAAACTGTGACCCCCATGGGGAATACTGAGCCCATCCAAATAAATGAGGTAGTAATGCAGGCCACAGTTATGGCTGGCATAATGTGCTCTAAACTCATAGATTCTGCCAAAGAAATAGTGGAAACTGGAGGAGGTGGAGTTCAATGTGGAGAAGTGCGAATACCAACACAGGTGTTCCAACTGAAGATGACATCCTCCAGACCTCCGTAAATGACAGAATATCAGTAAAAGCTTCTACGACCAACGAGCTATTCCAAAATGCAAACAGGATGAAATTCTATATGTAGAAATCTAAAACGACGACGGTATAAGAACAGATTTCCTAAACTCCAAGCCATACATTTCTCTCCTCAATAAACGGGAGTAAAAAGAAAAAGTTTTTGATTTTCTCTCTCACAAAACACGGGCGTGAAGATTAAAAGTTTTTTTTTAAATTTTCTCTCTCCCCCCCCCCCCCCCCCCCAAAAAAGAAATATATGGTGGTGAAAATAAAAAAAGGGTTTTTTTATTTTCTCTTTCACACTTGGTCCATCGTACTATACCACAATATAAATATCCAATTGTGGGTAGGTAGTGGCATAATATTTTTATCTTTGTAGGAAGTAGTTAATTTTTCTAATATGTCATACTTTTAGGGAGAAATGTTAGAGCTGGTGCTTCATCTCGTTTCAAGGCCGAAACTAAAATGGCTAGAGAAGATACAGCAGGGAACCACCGACTTCTCTTGAAAATGTGTTTTAAACATATAGGGTAACAAAAAATAGAGGTATATGGTGAACTACATAATTATTGTAACAAAAAGTGAAGTACATAAGCGTAAATGGAAACAAAACATCCCGAGTCTACTTGATATAAAAAAGACTTACAATTCGATTATATATGTCAATAATAATATACATATAGGAACTATGACAGACACCTTAGAAAAGGTTTCTTGGTAAGTGGTCATCTGTATGCACAGAGTTAAACAATATGAACTGCCCATCTAAGTATACACACTGCCATGAAATTTTGTACTTGCTAGTTTTGCAACCCTTTAATGCATGAAACCTGTATACTCTGGCTTTACCACTGCATTGCGGGTATTATGAATTAATGATATGATTATGGTACAATTAAGTTATAAAAACATAGTCTGTTATGATAAAGTTACTGCCTAGTGTGTGCGACATACACATGCATTGCATAATATCTGTGACATCGAAGTATTGCGGAGTGCATTCAACCTCCAATCATTAGATGTGCTGACGTTGTCTGTGTAAGTACACACACACACACACACTTGTCTGTATATACATATATATATATATATATATATATATATATATATATATATATATATATATATATATATATATATATATACAATTTCAGGAATCCCATTTGAAGAGAAGATTGACGTGAGAGCAGTTTCAACGTCTACAACACATTTTTAGGATCAAATACTTTTAACACTTGGTGTTTGTATAAAGCGCCCTACTTTGTAAGACTTTTTGGATTTCTCGTGAACATTTCGACATTTCATCCATTTTCAAAAATACCGGAGTGATAGCCATGACCAAGGATCTTAATATGAGCAATACTACACTTGATCCGACAGAGGAATTTCAAGAACATTTAGTATTGCCTATCTCACCCAGATACATTATCCTCGTTCACAGCATCATCACGATCGTTGGCGTTAGTGGTAACAGTCTTGTGATCTATGTGATAACTACAAGGAAACACATGCAAACAGAGTACACCATCATGCTATTGGGATTAGCTGTGTCGGATCTAATATTTGTGACAATTCGTGTCCCAATAACTGCTTACAATCTTTGTTACAACTGGCAGCTTGGGGATGCGATATGTAAGATTACTGAGTGGTTGATACACGCGTCTTTTGCCATCACTGTTTGCACGCTATCTTTGATAGCATTCGTCAGATTTCTTGCCATATTCTTTCCGCTAAAATCACGAGTCTACCTAACAAAGCGCAACATAGCGATGTCCCTGTTGTGTATCTGGTTCCTGTGCCTTTTACTGGCCATCTTCTACGCACATGCATCTGTGGTATACTCTTATGACTATGCGGGACAAACCTACACACAATGTTTCTCTAAAGGCACATGGTATGGAGATGTAGTACATTTTACCTGTTTTACCTCATTTATCCTGATTTCCAGTTTGTCATTATGTACCTATCTTAAAGTCCTTCACGATCGTGCTACTTGTTCTAGAAGAGAGGCGAGAACGACCCAAGGTAGCAGGCAGGGTCTTCATAGAATTGACCTGCA
Source organism: Maea johnstoni (assembly GCA_963942565.1). Taxonomy (NCBI): domain Eukaryota; kingdom Metazoa; phylum Annelida; class Polychaeta; order Spionida; family Magelonidae; genus Maea; species Maea johnstoni. Next base: position 4,195,249 of record OZ012697.1, read on the forward strand.
GGGAACTGGTGATATTGCTAAAGTAATGACCTCTGTAATACTAGCATTTTTTGTTTGCCATTTGCCATTTAACCTGTATTTTTTACTAAAGCTGGAAGGGTTACAGGCCACAATATTTAAGTTTATTGCAAGATGTATGGTGTATACCAACTCTTGCATTAATCCAATATTGTATGCATTTTCTAGCAGAATGTTTAAAGAGGAGTTTAGAAGAGTTTGCCGCTGTTTGAATAGTCCGCCTGAGATTACAGGCAACCCACCACCGTTGCAAATGGCGCCATAACATTAAAACAAAACTGCATACTGATATATAAATATATATATATATATATATATATATAAATATATATATATATATATATATATATATATATATATATATATATATATATATATAAATATATATATATATATATATATATATATACAAACACATACATTCTACATTCTCTAAGAAAACGTGGGCTTACTAGAAACAAGTCTTATTTGTAACGATTGAGATTTTGATTTTCTGATTTTTTTCTTTAAAACCGAAATATCAGGGCAGCAAGAAGGTAAAGAAGCTGTTTCGCGATAAGGCATCTTGAGAATTATACTTTTTAAGTACATGTAATTGGACTAAAAGTTCAACATAGTAAATGGTTTATTTCAAAGAAATTGTAGGTTTGAATTGATATGATTGATATGCGTATTCTTTTGCAATTGATTATTAGATGATGTTAATATTTGCTATTGTCCGTTTCTTATATCTATTTTTATGTCTCCGGTTAGCATAGAACCCTAAACTAACAACACACTGCTTTTGGTGAAGAGATTAACCCATTTACACTCAGAGCTGCCAAAAGAGGCCTGACCACTTTGGCGATATTTTACTTACAAAAGCATTTTCTTGAAAACATTTGAAAGAGAAATGTTGATCGGCAGCCAAACAACAACTCTCCTTCAAATATTTTGTTAACTTTCGCTTAATTCAAAATTTATTATCAAAAGTATGAGAGTAGCAGACAATACCTTCTAGAAACACTCTGAGTGTTAATGGTTTAAACAGCCAGCACATCTATTCAGAACTAACATGGTACATGTTCCTAGGCTTACTACACTTGGTGTCAATTGTCCATGGATGGTAATTAAGGGCATACATATATTGCCACTATCACACTCTTAAAGCGCTAGGCTTCTTTATAACTCAGCAACCACCACATGAAATAGTGGAGGTACATGAATAGCGACCGATACATTACTTACGTGTTATCATAGGAATACTTAGTTCAATAATAGTGAACCTTACTATATGCAACGATATCTCATTGTGGATGTTCTGTGTTGCACATTTAACGTTCAATGACATCCTCTAATTTTATGTTAGCAGCAATGGTTTAGCATAAAACCCATAAACGGAACCAATGCTAGGCTTCTTGGTGTAATTAGCTACCATATTATATGCCTTCTTCCAGCAAATATTCTGGACATTTCGTAATAGAACAATACACACTATTTATGTTAATAATTCACTTGATGCATTTGCGCTGATCCAAATTTCAAATTAAATCCGTTCTGTAAATAATTCCGGCTTTTACAAAACCAAGGCTAGCCGTCAGTGATTGAAAAGGGGAAAAATACTTTTCCCAGCTGTTTGTATGTGCTCAGATTATAGCAAAATGCTTCCGCTCAAAATCTCGGCGGAAGAGTGCTAACATAATTTTTAAGAGTTGGGACTAAACTCTACCGTCCATATGATATCAGAAATGGGAAAATAGGTAGAGTTTATGTCTGAACTAAGGAATACTGTGATATTAGAGATGTTCGTTCTGAATAGAATTCCTAGTTTCGGGGAACTAACCCGGAAGAATATTTACCAATTCAAAACTCGAATCAATAACAGTGCCAACAGTATCCTTCAAACAGTAGAAAAGTATATTAGAGATAGTAGTGTAGGTAAACACTGGGAGACCTCCCTGTACAACTTATCAATATTGTACCTATGTATATGGACCACCTCTGTCTGACATAAAGTATTAAATTGAATTGAAGTGAATTAACTGGACATCAAAATATGTTGTAAATAAATGACGAATGCTTGGCAAATGTTATATATGATTGTACTGCATATCAAATGTGTGACAAAAACATATTGATATGTCTTTGCAAGAAATAATATTGTTCAAAATATGTTTACTCCCAGACGTATATCAATTTTCATTCTTGTTGAAAGTTAACATGCATTTTGTTAACATATAAAACATATAGTATATGTATTGTGAATAGATCGATAGATACTGTAAATCACTTAAATATGGCGTGAGCATTATATAGCGCAGTTGCGGTACTGCCCTGGATAGCGTGATCTAAGTATAGCGGTGAACGGGAACAGTAGCAGGAAGTTCAATTAAGAATTTAATAAAGACGGGGATTTTACAATAGCGCACATGGGCAGAGCGCTATTATCGCTATCGTATTGCTCCCGCTATAATTAAGTGATTTACAGTAGATAAATTGATTGATATATAAAGGGGTAAATGTGTCAGTTTCGCGAATATACGTGTTGTGGTTCGGTGGAGCTAATTGTATTTATTATGCCCTTTTTGAAAAATCATGCTATTAATCGCATGGACGTTATACATACCAAACAAGCATGCGCTTTGCATTTTAGATTAAATCATTCAGTTCATTGGATGGATGAGGCGTGAACGGTTAGTCGAGATTGAAGATTTTTTCTCCGCACTAATGTATGTATTAAAACAATCATTTGCAAAGTAGCTAGATTCTTCTTTGCTAAAATTGACGGTTTGGAGAACAAAAACAAAGGCCCTGCTACGAACCAGCTTTACTTTTGGATTGTGCAAACGGATTATAAACTTCGTAATGTACGAGTGGAATGTGACAAAACAAGGATGTATAGTTAATGCTGGATAAGGCACGGGAACGAAAACTACGGTTGCTAAATAGAGTTGTGAGACCAAAGCATAACTGGTTCGTCGATGCAGCCTGCTTTCATATGACGAAGTCAGATTGAACCCAGCGGGCACTGTACGTACAATGTACGTACATTGTACGTACATTGTACCAACTGTACGTACAATGTACGTACAGTGCCCGCTGGGGAAGATATGTGAGAATGTTGCCAGTTGTTAGAGTACTCCGGGTTCCTCCGTCCGTTGCAGTTGGCTAGGCATGACTTAGCCGCAATAGGGCAGAAAAAGTGTCGAAAAACGAAAATCTAAATTCCAGATTGAAACTCCTGACTGACTGATCGAGGTGGTGCGATGAGTGTTACTTTTTGACTGCGGAAACGCGGAACACCTTACCGGTATTAACATCCAATGTCCTGCTTATCCCGTGTGCTTATCAGGTTATCAGGAATCAGGAGAGCCCATGTGTGAAGATGCTATCCGAAAGATTAAGGGAAGTCATGGGTCTTATTTTCTTGAAAGACACTTGTCCAGATATGCTTGCCGTATTATTGCACGAGAGCTAGCATACTAGTAAAGACAAGATAAGATAAGAAGGTTTTATTAACCCTTATGCTGCTGGTGGCTAATTTTGCCAATACAAAATGACGCAAAAAAAACGAAAAATGACTGAAAACCTGGCATGTGGGTACTCATATGAGAGTGCTCAGTGAGAGCTATCCAATGAATACCAACATGACAGGGTTTAGGTGTTTTTTCTACAAATCTTTGCATCCTCGTGCTTTTGACGAAAGTAGCCTTAGCATTGGAAGGGTTAAGGTCTTGCCCATTGTTGAATAATACATACATGACATGATAAAACAATCGACAGTCAACTTGGACCTACGGCCTAGTAGACAGATAGTTCTTTGAGGGAATGGAGTATATGCGGAGTATTGCCTGAACATACATGTATGTCGATAAGCTATATAGCAAGTGCATCAATGTACGGAAAGGGAGCAGGGTAATAACTATATCAATACTTAATTGTATATTTCAAAGAAATGACCTAAGCTATGCTAATGGACATTGATTCTCAGATATCTTCTTGTATATATGGTATGTATGTGCTATATGCATATTTCTTTATGTTAATGATGCCCTATGTATTAGTATTCGTGTTACTATGATTGTGTCAGCCCTTGTTTATTTAGATGTATTGCTTCTTTTGTAAGGCTCATATATTTTGTGATTCTATGTAACTATTTAATATTTAATAAGATTATTGCTACATGAGTGCAGTCAATAAAAATCCAGTTATTCATTGGAGATTGGAATAAATGTATTTTTGTTATATTTCATCATCCTCATCACCATATCATTATCATTATCAGTAGTAGTAGTAGTAGTAGTAGTAGTAGTAGTAGTAGTAGTAGTAGTAGTAGTAGTAGTAGTAGTAGTAGTTGTAGTAGTAGTAGTAGTAGTAATGAAATAGATAGAGACGCCCATGCCTACACGAAATGGACGTAAATATATTGCTATTTACTTTGTGTATCGATGTGATAAACGAACGCTTATGCATATAAACATTAATGACTGGGCTTTGTATGTATGTATTTTTATTGACTATAGTTCTCGCCATAAAAGCAGAGTACCGCTGATAGGCTATTGTCGGATCCAACCAGAATTGTGTCTATTCTTTCTAGGGAATTACTTATACAAACTATATCTCATTTATGAAAACATGAGTGTTATATGGGGACTACATCAAACAATACCCGCTAAATGACCTACGGTGACAGATCGTTTAGTGCCTGTGCCCCAAAACTATGGAATCAGCTCCCAGATAATATTCGGGCAGCTGGGAGTGTGGCAATCTTTAAACGACAACTGAAAACACATCTGTTCAAAGATGTATATATCAATTAACTATGTGGATATCAACATCTATCCTTTGACAATGGAATGTAATGCGCCTTTGAGCATCTTTATATGGAAGGGGCGCAATATCAAATGACAATATTATTGTTATTATTATTAAATTACCTATGATTGATATGGTATCTGGTTGTTTATTATTCAACCTTTGGACAGAGATAACACTTGTACATACCATCATGATGATAGTTATATTGAATACGGATCCAGTGTTCAAGCTAAGTTAACATTTTACCCTTAAAGGGGAACTAAAGGCTCACATACATATTAGCTTATATGAAAGTAATACACTTCAAGAATATGATGCTGTCCTCCTTTTTCTCTTAGTGATCCCATGAGGGGAGAATTTTGCGTATTACCACCAGCCTCAGCCAGCCCCTGGTAGCAGCCATGTTTTTCAACTGCTATCAGCTGTGACTAAATGGGTGGCAGCCCACTTGCTGTCCCCTAGCTCTGAGCAGTGTATCATAGACTGTAGTGCTCTACACACCAACTCTCTTCGAAAGTATCAAACAGGTAAATGGTAAAATCATGAGCAGCAATTGGCTGTACAAAAGACAGGGTGGTAGAGTTATTTTTCATATATTTCAAGTTGGAAAATTCAGACAAAAACAGTGGCTAGCATCACTGAAACTTGTAAATCCACCTGTCTTGAAGTATGCAGTTCTATGTTCAGACCACTTCCCTGATGCGTATTATGTAAGGAATCACAAAATACAATCAGGATTACTTATAAAAGGGGAACTTCGGGGACAGCAAATCCTAAGGTTATTTAAAATTTCATGAACATAGCTCACCATCTGTCATATGCAAATGAATTGGATACCTGTGTGACAATGAAGGAAGGGTTGAATAAAAACAATACTAGTATGTACATCACCAATCATCCAGATTTTCAGTATTTGATTTTACTTGAAGCTAGCTGTTCTACAAAAACTGTTTTCTTTCATGTAACCTGTAAAATACTAAAGGAAATGATTGCTGTTCCACGTACTGATAGCTATTTCCTGCGTTGACTAACTTCTGTGTCCTGGGATCTAGATGCGTAATGCCACAAGGTTATAATTAACCCTTTGTTTATCCTTTTCCTTTAAGGAGTTGTTACTTCCTTATGTTGTTGCCAAAGGGACCTAGATATTAAACAAAACCCAAGTTGTAAGACAACCAACACAATCCTAAACAGTCTTTTTTCATGCTTCAGGACAGGAATTCAGTGATGCTAGCCACTGTTTTTATCTGACTTTACCAACAGGAAATATATGAAATATAATTATACTACCCTGTCTTTTTGTACAGCCAATTGCTGCTCATGATTTTACCATTTACCTGTTTGATACTCATACAAGTTTTTATGCAACTTTCGAAGAGAGTTGGTGTGTAGAGCACTACAGTCTATGATACACTGCTCAGAGCTAGGGGACAGTAAGTGGGCTGCCACCCATTTAGTCACAGCTGATAGCAGTTGAAAAACATGGCTGCTACGAGGGGCTGCTAGGGGCTGGCTGAGGCTGGTGGTAATACTCAAAATTCTCCCCTCATGAGATCACTAAGAGAAAAGGGAGGACAGCATCCTATTCTTGAAGTGTATTACTTTCATATAAGCTAATATGTATGTGAGCCTTTAGTTCCCCTTTAAGGTGGGTCCAGCACTAAAGACATTAGGTAGCATTTGCTTCATTGACAGCTTGTAGGGGATTGTAACACCAGTAAACAATATATTTCCTGTAAGAAGACCTTTTTAGCTACCTCACAAGGTTAATTTGATTTTTTTCCTAAATTTCAGAGTTTTATTAAGAAAAATGTAAAAGGTTATTTTTTCAATTAAATCACTCTTAGCCCACAGCAGAGGGTCAGAACACCCATTTAACTTGGATGGATTATAAGTTCATACATGTGCCTAGAATACGGTGTCTTGGATTTATATCATTTACATTCCTATGGGAGATATTTTGTGTCGAAGACAAATGGAGGTGGTCTTTCTATAGAAATGAGTTCATTTCCCCTATATATCAGGAAGTGGGTATCCTATTGAAAATCCCAAACACCAATCAGTTGCTCTATTAGTGGTGATGACCACAGGGGTGTACGTGCCATTGTATGTCATTTTAATTGGAAGGGGTAACTTCAAACAGCAACCCACTTTTGCTATAAATCAATTCTTCAGAAAAGGCAATTTTCCACCCCTACTTATAAATTGTCCAATGACAGGGAAATGGGAGGAGTTAAGTAGATTCTGTCATGGTAGTTGACGTCTTTATGATGTTGTCATGACATCGGCATCATAAATCATATTTTTTTTCATCATATCTGAGATTTGATTGGTTTTATCACAGCTACTCGAGGGAACCTCCTAAGATAGCTCATAGCTGCTCTTTCCCGCCAAGTGACTTCTTCTTCTGTCTTGATAGTACCCTCCTGTATAGGAGCTGTAGGGTTTAAGATAATATAACCGTGTGTTGCCTGGTGATAATACACAGGTTATTCATGCATGAGTGAGGAGAATCTCGAGTCAAGAGATCACACACCGGCAAATGAATGGCTATTCATAAACAGAGAGATACTTTCTTCTTTATTTTTGAAGGGATCCTTCCAACATGTTTGACTAGCTTGATACACTTACACTAGGATATACTGTCAAAGATAGTCATCAATATATCTAGAAATGCCTAAAGAGAAAGTTCCTAAAGGTGAATGTGATAGGAAGAAAGTTAGGGCTAAGAAATGTAATATTACCTCAAGCTCTGCTGCTGACAACAAAAGGGCTGTGGTAAGAGAGGCTGAAGTGGTACAGAGACAACTCACACAAGAAATTAATCAAGTACAATATCAGTTCATTTTATCCAATTGAACTCACATAAACATTCATGAAAATTAGCATTAGTTCACAATACAGTTTTGATGATTTATTCCAAATACATTTCCTCTGCAGTATCTAAACAAGCATAACTTTTCCCTTAGAAAATTTGTTCAAAAGTAAGTTTCTTTCATACGTAGAGGCTAATACAACATCATGCAAAGTTAGATTTGCACCAAGGAGGAACAATTCAGTGAGTAGTGTCCAAATGTGAGAAGGGCAGTCTTAGTACACATACTATTCAGTAAATAAGCTAATTGAGAGTTCATTGAGAGGTATAAGGGTGGGGGGTAGCTCACTCATTATATATTCAGACTACAAAGCTGAGAGGGTAATTAGCTGAAACCCATGCTAAGATGTTAGTACATAGACCCAAGTGGAAATTGGCACTTAGTTACCATGTGCCTACACTGGATTTGGATGACTTAGTGTTTTTTCCTCCAAAATGGCACTTAGCATTGGAATTGCATTATTTGAGTTGAGCCAACTTATGAGAAACTTAAACCTGGGATAAGAAATGCCAAAAATCAATTTTGGCAATCCGACATATATATATATATATATATATATATATATATATATATATATATATATATATATATATATATATATATATATATATAAATATATATATATATATATATATATATATATATATATATATATATATATATATATATGTGTGTGTGTGTGTGTGTATACATTTGCGTACATTTGAATACATTTGCTGGTCAGGATAACGATTAACATTTGTTCAGTATATATTTTTTTACAAAATATTATCGCTTGTTCAGAGCCTTCTAAAGATCAGTGTGATTCACTGAAAAAACATTAGAGCCTTATTGGTGACGTTTGGCAAGATTAATACATTTAACAGATGCAAGCCTTCTCACTGAAAAAACAGCAGAGCACCATTGGTGACATTCGGCCAGAATTTACACACTAAACATTCCCAAGCTCCAGTGGGTCTGCCTTCTAAAGATGAAAGTGACTCCCTGAAAAAACACCAAAGCACCATTGGTGACGCTTGCTAGAATTGATACACTTAACTGATCAAAGCTCCAGCGGGTCTGCCTTCTAACGATGAAAATGACTCCCTGGAAAAACACCAAAGCACCATTGGTGACGCTTGCAAGAATTAATACACTCAACTTCTCCAAGCCCCAGGTCTGAAGCGGTGACACTGACCACCCTAGCTTGAAACCCTGCCCAGGCACGAGAGAAAGTTGTCAATGACTTGTACCTAGGTGGTGTGCTTGACCAGACATTCTTCCACCAACTGCGCAAATTCCTGGTCACAGCGTAGCCGCAATATGGCAGAAAAAGTGACAATAATTAAAATTCCTACACTAGAAACTCCCCTCAGCATCAGTAATGCAATTTCTAGTATAATTTCCCAAAGTCTTGACTCACCGTTTTATCGGGAATGCTTCGACAAATGCTCTGTAGGTCTGGTCATTTTTCGGGCGCCTTTTGATGTAGGATCCGTAATTCTGCTCATCACCAGAACAAACATCTCTGGCTGTACTAATCATCCAGAACTGAGAAACTGACTATGTACATGTCTGTCGTCGCTTACCGAATCTGTTGAGATACACGTATTGGTAAATATCTACTGTAATATATTAACATGTATTTGTACATTAAAATGACTGCGAAGATTCAGCAAGGAACCACGGACTTCTGAAAATGTGTTTTTAATAAAGAAGGTAACTAGAGAAGGTTACTCGTCTAGGGGACGGTAATCATGAAATTTCTTTTGATGGTAATAGTATTAGAACACCCAGATATCCCTCCACTCGGCTCCAGATAACCACACTCTTAGGGCCACCTTACATATGTATCAACAGTTCGAGAGGCTTGGCAAACCGATGTACCAATGACTAATAAGATATTAAACCAGCTGTAATGAAAAGATGGGGCTGTGCCTATTTATGATATCACTTATAATTGATTTGATCATTTCTACTCAAAAACTATTTTCGTTTGGTAATATCCATAATTTAGAAATTAAAGTATGACATAGTGTATGTTATTTGCATAGGTTTCCAGATTGTCTCATCCTGGTGAAGGATATACTCCATGAATTTTGGTCATTCAGTATCATTTACTTACTTGTTTAGGCCACTCCAATTTAATTACTTGTCTTACGTGCTCAGGAGGCAGGAAATGAGCCATTTCGGAATAAAAAAAAAGTTGAAAAGTGTGACTTTTTTTATTTATTTTATTTTTTTAGAGTCTGCTGACTAGGACTGGAAGCGAGATGTTTCTAACAGCCTATTCTTAACTAAATAAAATCAATCAAAATCAATTAATCCCTGTAACCTTAAGGGTGGGAGATATACATCCTCAAATATGAGGCTCTACTACAGCATTTATAAATTCCTGAAGTTGATTGAATCACCCTAACAATGAATATTCTTAAATCTAGCACTTTTTTTTTTTTTTGAGTCTGACAGCAAATTTCCAAACCACTTTCGTCCGTAAGACACCAAAGTCGACTTTTTTCTTTTCTTTTTTTTTGGAGTCTGACAGGATATTTTTTCCAAAAAAAGCTCGTAAGACAAGTAATTAAATTGGAGTGGCCTTACAACTTTTTAACGCTAAGAGTATTAATGAGGGTAGGGTAATGGAGGAAACACAGATGTAGACGCCTCTTGTATTTGATCTACACGAACTGTGATCTAAGAATTCGTAACTTTGCACCCTCTGTGCTCTGCTGTTTAGGGATACGACACGTAGTTACAGGTGCAGTCCTGAGTAAACGACGAACAGCACCTACAGTAGATACCCTTATCACCCATTGGCATTCTCCTCACACACCCCAACCTGATTAGGAGTCGGGAATGTGGTGAGAGGAGCGCGCAATCGGTGACTGTGCTCGCCTCTCTCGTGGCATTAACCCATTTACACTCAAAGAGGCCAAAACAGGCCTGACAATTTTGAATATATTTTTCTATCAAAAGCATTTTTTGAAAAATATTTGAAGGAGAAATGTCTATCACAACATTACCAACAACTCTCCCTCAAATATTTTGTAAAATCATTGTCAATTCCAAAGTTATTTTCAAAAGTATCATAGATCAAGACGACAATTGATGGAGGACTACTTAAGTATTAATGGGTTAATACAATTTGTAACCATATTGCAA
>OZ012697.1:4206280-4235631 GCA_963942565.1 Maea johnstoni
CCAAGATTGAGATAGCCATTAAAACTAGTAAAAATAACAAAGCCCCTGGTCCTGATGGATTTTCTAATGAATTTTTTAAAATGTTTAACGTAGAATTAAAACATTGGCTATTCAGAGTCTATCAGGAAGCTTTAGACAGAAATTATTTAAATAAATTAATCTTAGAGGGTACTATAACATGTATTCCCAAATCAGGTAAAAGCAGAGACACCTTAAAGAATTGGCGACCTCTTACACTCCTTAACTCAATCTATAAATTTTTTTCTACTATAATATCAAACAGAATTAAAAATACCTTGGACTCTTTAATAAACCCAGACCAAACAGGCTTTATTTCAAATCGATTCCTGGGAGAAAACACTAGACTTTTATTAGATACTATGACTTATTGTGAACAGAACGACATGGGAGGCCTCTTAGTAGTGGTCGACTATGCTAAAGCTTTCGATACAATCGAATGGCCTTTTGTGGAGTTCTGTTTACAATTATTCAACTACGGAGAATTTATTATGAAATCTGTTAAAATGCTACAAAAAAATTCATTCTCTAAAATTGAGCAAAATGGCCATTTCTCAGAAAATATACCGCTCTCTAGAGGTTGCCGTCAAGGTGACCCCATATCACCCTACTTGTTTGTTATCTGCGCGGAGGTACTTTCCCATGTTATTAGAGAAAATAAAGACATAAAGGGTATTTTGATTGGGGATGTTGAGTCTAAATTATCTCAGTACGCCGACGACACCACTCTCTTTTTACGAGAAGATAAAGAATCCTTGCGATGTGTATTAGACGTATTGAGATGGTTTGATAAGATATCTGGGCTATCAATAAATAAAGAAAAAACTAAAGTCATCAAAATTGGGGCGTCAAGGGACAGAAGGATACCTTGGGAAGGTCAATTTGGTTTGACCTGGACTAATAATTTTGAAGTGCTAGGTATTGAGTATGATGTATTTAGATTGGAAGAAATAACTGAAATAAATTTAAACTCGAAAATCACCAAAATAAAAAATCTCATAAGAACATGGAGCACTCGAAAACTAACTCCTTATGGTAAAGTTACCATAGTTAAATCTCTTCTTCTATCAAAAATAACTCATATCCTTCTGTCCCTCCCAAGTCCCAAGCTACACACAATAAAGCTTATCGAACAAATGTTTCTATCTTTTATCTGGAGCGGCAAGCCAGCCAAATTTAGTAAAGCAATTTTAGAAGCAGAAGTAATCGATGGTGGTTTAAAATTACATGATTTATCTACATTTGATAAAGCGTTAAAACTAGGATGGTTAAAGAGGTATTTAAGATCAAAGGGTAAATGGAAAGTTTTTCTAGATATGGAAGATTTCCATGAAATTTTTAATTTTGGTAATGACTTTGTTGAAAGAATGTATGAGATCATACAAATTCCTTTCTGGAAAGATGTCCTAGAAAGCTTGAAATTATTATTCAACAGTGAAATTTGTACCAATGTTAATTATGTATGTAATACTCCTATATGGTATAATAGCCAATTAAGAATACCCCTCAAGCACAAATGGTATAAAAAAGGTGTCAGTACAGTGGGAGACATCCTAACCGAAGACTGCAAAATTATGAATTTTGAACAATTTCAAACAAAATTCGAAATTAAAACAAATTTTTTAGAATATGGTGGTTTTGCCTTATCCATCAAATTATTTTTAGACAATTCTGAACTGCCAAATTCAAATCAAACCCGACCAACAAATTGTTTATTAAACAATATATTATGCAGAGACTACACAGGAGTCTCAAATCTGTATAAAGAACTTTACAATAAAAATCCAAATATTACTCAAAATATCTGTAATAAATGGTATGAAAAGGCTGAAATAGTAATGCTCCCTCATGACATTAAAAGATCTTTCACAATTACAAACAAACAAGTGGAAGATACTTATTTGAGATATACACATTTTAGAACACTCCACTATAGATACTACACCAACGACGTGCTTACAAAATGTAAAATATTGACTGATAACACTTGTTCTCAATGTGAAAATTGTGTTGATAGTAATTATCATATGTTATTAGACTGTATTTATACTCGCCAATTATGGACAGAGGTAGAACAATGGATAAAAACTATTGGTAATAATGACTACATTCTAACTGACCGTAGAAAAATATTAGGCGATTTAGAAAATAGTGACACCATCAATATTATTATTTTATGTACAAAAAAGGTATTATATCTATGTAAACTAGAAAACAGAAAGCCATTTTTACTGCGTGTACAACTTAATGTCAATAAGGTATACAATCATGATTTATACAAATTGTCCATAAATAACAAACGAATACTTTTTGAAAGAAAGTGGTCTTTATTGCTCAACTTCTTTCAATACAATCATCAATAACATCTGCGAATATTTTTATTACAAAAAAGAATAAGAAAAAAGTTTTTTTGTATTACACATACTCCAAGATAGCATTTTAACAAAAAAATCAACTTCCAGTAACACTTGAGACTAATCTTTTAACCCCATTTTCCAAAATTATTTATGGACAAATAATGTGTTGACAATTTATATGTAACTTCTTGATACCTCAGTCATTACAAAATTGCTATGCAAAACAAAGTACCTATTTGCAATTTATATTTATACCTACACTGTTTTGACAAACTACATGTCAATTAGGCATCAAAACTGCTATACAAAATAGTGTATAGTAAACATTGTCCTTATAACCAATCACATGTAAATAATAATACAAACATTTGTTAAACAAAAAGGTATATCTCCAATAATTACAATCCTTTAATTCTCTTTTTCTTTTTGCCTATGTAAACTATAATTGACAATACACATATCAATGGTGTTTTATGTTGTATTTCTCAAAATCTCACATACATAATCGCATGTAAATACAATGCTGGCCATTGTCTCATGCAACGGTCCCTCTTAAACAATTCTTATGTCTTTATGTTTGCCTATATACAACTACAAATGATTCTATATTATTATTGTGTTATGACTTGATATTCCATGCCAGAACTGAATAAAAAATGTTTTGAAAGAACTCCAAGATTTAGCAAAACCATCTAAAACAGAATAACTCCCATTTCCAAGGCATCAGTATTTGCTTTACTTGATGTCTTTGTGTTCTGCTGAGCAAATATTGACCAATTTCTACTTGTTTTTCTGAATTTGCACCTGCCCTACACAGAATCTGTTCAATAAGCACTATCACCTTCCCTCAAATGTTGTTAAACCAATAACTGGTTATTATACAAAATTAAGATTTAGGTTTTCTGTTGTCACTCTGTGCTAATGTGAATAGAAACTTCTTTTATCTCAACTGCTTACAAAATAAGCCTTATACTACTGGTGGCTAACTTGGCCAATAATAATAATATTAATAATAATAGTAATAATAATAATAATAATCTTTATTTCACAATGGTAACACAGTCAAATACAAGATTTGATTTTCGCTGTGGCCCTAAGATTTAAGGATTATACATTCAATTCTTCAGGCCACAGAGTTGAAAATTGTTCTTCAAGGTATAGTTTCTTGAAAAATAGAAGTTGATAAAAGAAGTTTCTATTCACATTGGCAGAGAGTGACAAAACAAAACAAGGACAGGTTTGCCCATGGCAGGCAATATGTCAAGCCCAATACTTACTTGCATTTGGGTCCAGCTTGAGAGCCAACCTTGATGAAATCCTCATAGTTGATCATCTGTTCTTCCCCTACCAGTGGTGGGGTGTGATGTTTATCAAGGAGGAACCAGAGACCCTGGCAGGATAAAGGGTTAATGTGAACAAAGATTCAGAGATAAATACAAAACTATCTTACAAAATTCCCAATGTGTGTGTGTGTGTGTGTGTGTGTGTGTGTGTGTGTGTGTGTTTGAGTGTGTGTGTTTGTACACCCACTAAAATTATCTATGAAAGGGTTGTATCATTAAGGCAAACTTGTAAACAAATGCTAAAACTTTACCAGGACCTAGGGAATGTTATTGAGCACCAACAGTACCTGTGCTGTCATTTAATCTTTTAACTATGATATTTATTGGGATATGTAAAATATGGTTTATTTGTTTGGTCAACTAATATTTCATGGTACCTTGTTCGAGGGAAAAGTGGGCCTAGATTCTTATTGTAAGTAAGAGCCTTAAGTCTCACCTGTAATTCATCATTGTCTAATAGCTCCCTGCTCCTTCTCTGCAGGAAGACAGCCCTGGATTCTTCCCGCAGCTTCTGAAGCAGCAACTCATCCTCAGAGGGTAACTGAAATACATGGAATTGAGGACTTCGTAGTCATTCACCATCAAATGAATTCCTGAATGGTAATCTCAATCTCATATATTAAATACAAACAAGGTTAATGTAAAAGCATCAAGATAAACACAAAACGTTTAAAAACTAACAGCAGAAAAATCCATCATGAAATGAGTTTATGGGTAAAGCATTTAACTATGTAGTTAACTATGCGTATCTCAGACAGTTAGGGACCAAGCAAAGGTGACAAAGGTATTCACGCTAAGCAAAGAATATTTGATTGCTTAATGTGACTTTGAAAAGTCCCCTTTTTATGTGTGAGACCCTTATATAAGTGATAAGCTGATATATACCCTTGATTTTTCACCATTTTGCATGAATGCTTGCTAAGCTGTTTCATTTAAATTGGGAAGTGAGAGAGGCAGGGTCTTAGCCAGAATTTCTAAAATGCCTGTCCAAAACAGCAATTTCTAAAATTTTGCCCGTCCAGATTTAGCTACCTATCTACTTCAAATCCTTATACCAGCTACATTTAATAGCTTAGTGTGTTAAAAAGGGTAATTTACACTTCAGCTATGACCTAGAAGATGGTTTGTTAGGAAAATATTTGGTTATTACACCCCAAATGTCAAAATTGAAAAATCATCATAGAAAATTTTGCCTGTCCAAACAGGAGGTTTTTAGGAAAGTACCTGTCCAAAAGACAGGTAAGACGGGCCCTGGCTAAGTCCCTGGAGAGAGGGTAGGGGAGAGAGAGAGAGAGGGATGTGTGGCAAAATCATCCAAGCCATCATTTACTTTAGATGCACGTTTTATTTTAATACTGACCTTGAAGTAGAATTTAGGAATTAATTTGTAGCTTTTGTCCGTTTGCTTTCCTGGTCCTTTCCATTCTGTGTAAAGCCTTGTGAATTCTTCCATCTCCTCTTCCTTCAATTGTGCCTCGGCTTTCTTAGCTAAAAACAGTATACAAAGTTCATCATTTCAAGTACATAGGTAATTAATTGCAACCAGTAAGGACTAATGATTCACCATGTTCCAGTATATAATACAAAAATAGATTGCCTGTGAGTTTCCAGTATCAGATTTTAGCAGTCTTAGAAAATAGATGTCTTTCTTTCTTTATTTTCCAGGGACGTATTATTTATTTCATTTTACTGTTTTTCCAAAATATGGATGACCATCAAGATATCAAGTGGTCTATGCCTTAAGAAAAATAGTTAAAAGGGTAAAATTGAAGATTTCATTTTTCTAAAATATTTAAAAACATTAAGTCAACCACAGCCTGTTATTTGTTAACATTTTAGTTTTACTGAGTTCCACAGTTTTTTTCTTGCACGTTACTTACGTTTGTTTTTGTTGTATTCCCTCAACAACTCCTTCAACCTTGTCGTGGAAGACTGTTTCTCGTCTGCCATGTTGACAGTGTCTTATTTTCTCTTTCTGATTCAGTAAATTGTCCAAATTTAATCATTCACTACCTCAGAAAATTTGATTCTACTGCCTGCGACCTCCATCTTGGCTTCGTCTTATAACAAGTAATCTGATTGGTTGATTTCATTTCCGCTACTTTTTGTCCAATCAGAACACGCGTTACAAATAGCTGTAGTTGCACACATGTTGGGATGTCAACATGACAGCTGCATGGCTGCACATGACAGTGTCCCATATTTATGTTGATTGAACATTGATTGACAGCTGTTGGATTCAACTTCATAAGGATTATGTCATGAGGGTTTTACTTTCAAGAAAAATTATTTGGACATTCCAGCCAGTATACTTTGAAAACCTTTAGTCAATCCAGATCACCCTATGCCATGTATCATTAACATTGACTATTTGAGCAGAGATTACCAGGTATACCTAACCCAGGTTTGAGGAAGAAACTTTCTTAGAATGTTTAATAGAATCTGTAATTGGCCAGAAGCATGTCTCCTCCCTGGTTTTGAATCTGAAGGCAACATCACCTGTTCAGGTGGTTTCCTTTGGGTGTAGACCCGGTTTGTGTCTCTATCCAGGCCAGCTGTTCTTGATACTGACGTCTATATGGCCTTCAGAGACACGGTACCACTGCATTGTAAAAACCTGGCATCCACTACGGTGAATTCACCGTAGTGGATTTCTCGCGTGATAAGGCGAGTGTCACGGCCAGACTTATACCAATGAATTAAGTACATCTTTGACTACAGTATTTGCCCTAAGTCGGCAGGTGACAATGGTTGGAATGTTTTATAATCTTAGAAAGAAGTTCTGAAGCGGCAATTTCCGCCATTTTAAAATTCCGATGTATGCTTAGGCCTGACTAATCGAGCACCTGCCAAGACATTAGGAGCGTCTGTTCGCATATAACAGATGCTCCTAATGTCTTGGCAGGTGCTCGATTAGTCAGGCCTAAGCATACATCGGAATTTTAAAATGGCGGAAATTGCCGCTTCAGAACTTCTTTCTAAGATTATAAAACATTCCAACCATTGTCACCTGCCGACTTAGGGCAAATACTGTAGTCAAAGATGTACTTAATTCATTGGTATAAGTCTGGCCGTGACACTCGCCTTATCACGCGAGAAATCCACTACGGTGAATTCACCGTAGTGGATGCCAGGTTTTTACAATGCAGTGGTACCGTGTCTCTGAAGGCCATATAGACGTCAGTATCAAGAACAGCTGGCCTGGATAGAGACACAAACCGGGTCTACTTTGGGTGGTGAGCTACTACTAGCAGTGGCAAATTGGCAATCATTTATAATGATCCAATTTTGTGAAATGTTATGACAGTTTGATGTAGTGACACATATATAACACCTTTATATATAAGTATTTCACTGATTCTGAGCTTTAAGCGATAAATCATACCATTTAGTAGGCCTAATATTGGGTCTCACACCAGGCATACCTAGTTATTCCTTATTGTTTATCCTCTTATCTTTTTCCTTATCCTTTTAGAAATACCAACATGATACATCCTAAATTGTGTCTGACTAATTATTAATTCAGTTGTGCCTGAGAGTAGTGGAAATAGAGATGCAGTTCTCAGCTCTCACTAACAAATGAGGTCTGGGGATGATTGCGTCACAGCTTGCAGCATTTAGGTTAGGCAAGCTGGCACACCTGACTCACATCATCCACAGGGATGAGGAAGAACACCTATGGTACCTAGCTTAAGTGGATCATACTTAGTATGCACTGCATACGCTCTGGGGTGTGCTGGTGTGCCATCCAGTGCAATCTAGAACCTCATACATTCTCGCAGGTGAATGGACCTGTAGGGGCATTCCACAGTAAGCCCACCGTCTATCACGGGACAAATCTGACAACTCAAAGGCAATTTAATCTTTAACCACTTCATTGCTTTAGACAGTTTTGCTATATAATACAACCTGGCAGTGAGGCGTATCATTTGAACTGTTTGTGTGAAAAATTCCTTCATAATTGAAGGAGATAATTAAGCAAATACAGCCGTCTATCACGGGACACAAAATGGAAGTGGATTTTTCAAAACATTTTTCTCTTGCAAAATTCTCCTCAAATACATGCACTGTGGCATTCATGCTTTATACAATCCAATACCGAAATACTTGGCTTCTATATGATATATTTTAGATGTTGAAATATTCTGTAGTTACAAAGAAAATTGAGCTTTTGTGAAACAAGGTCCGTCTATCACGGGACAGTCTATCACGGGACAAAAATTCCACAACAGCTTTAGGGTATCTGGTAAGAGATTCAGCACTCCTAACCTTCTAGAAACTTGTGTACAAGTAGAATATATGTATTTCTAAGTGATGATGCATTTACAATTTCATTTTATTTCTAATTTATAGTGTTTGTGAGGCATTTCATTGGCATAAAATGAAAGATCTTTTATTTCTTAAATATATATTTTTCTAAAATGGCTATCACTCCATACAAAATTCCATTGTACTTATAAGCATTTGTGTAATAACTTAGAATAACTTAGAACAACTAAAAACTACTATGTTAGCAGAAAAACAACTTTATATGAAATTATGTCTGTCTATCACGGGACAAATTTGACAAGTCAAAGGCAATTTAATCTTTAACCACTTCATTGCCTTAGACAGTTTTGCTATATATAATATATACTGGGATTAAGGTGTATCATTTGAACTCCTTGTTCAAAAATTCCTTCATAATTGAGGAAGATAATCAAACGAATAGAGCCGTCTATCACAGGACACAAAATGGAAGTGGATTTTTCAAAACATTTTTCTCTTGCAAAATTCTCCTCAAATACACACACTATGGCATTTATTCTTAGTATTATCCATTGCAAAAATACTTAGCTTCTACATGACATACTTTAGATGTTGAAATATTCTGTAGTTACAAAGAAAATTGAGCTTTTATGAAACAAGGGCTGCCTATCTCGGGACAGTCTATCACGGGACAAAAATTCCACAACAGTTTTAGGGTATCTCATAAGAGTGTCAGCACTCCTAACCTTCTAGAAACTTGTGTACAAGTAGAATATATGCATTTCTAAGTGATGATGCATTCATAATTTCATTTTAATTCTAATTTATAGTGTTTGTGAGGCATTTCATTGGCGTATAATGAAAATAATTTTAATTTCTAAAGCATATATATTTCTAAAAAGGCTATCACTACATGAACAATACCATTGTACTTATAAGCATTTGTGTGATAATTTAGAATAACTTAGAACAACTGAAATCTATTATGTCAGCAGAAAAACAGCTTTTTATGAAATTATGTCTGTCTATCACGGGACAAATTTGACAACTCAAAGGCAATTTAATCTTTAACCACTTCAATGCTTTAGACAGTTTTGCTATATTATACAAACTGGCATGAAGGTGTACATTTGAACTCTTTGTTTGAAAAATTCCTTCATGATTGAAGGAGACAATTAAGCAAATACAGCTGTCTATCACAGGACACAAAATAGAAGTGGATTTTTCAAAACATTTTTCTCTTGCAAAATTCTCCTCAAATACATGCACTATGGCATTCATGCTTAGTGTAATCCATTGCAAAAATACTTAGCTTCTACATGATATATTTTAGATGGTAAAATATTCTGTAGTTACAAAGAAAAATTGAGTGTGATGTCAGGGATGTCCCGTGATAGACATTCAGTGTCTATCACGGGACAGATTTTGTCATTTATTCTTGATTCTGAGAGATTTTCTATAGGAAAACTGCATCAAACTATTCATTTTAACTCATAGGAGGAGAATATGTAAAGGCAGCATTCTATGTGTGTGCATATAAGAGATAATAAAACTTTTGGATGTTTGACTGTCCATCACGGGACAGCAGCAAAAGAAATCATGCTAAACTGCACATTTTCTTTCAAAAATGTCAAAAACTTTAATATGGGCTATGTAAAAATGAACGATTAGGGCTCATTTCCACTTTGATATTTAAATAACAAATTTGGAACCTTAAGAAAATGAGCAATATGTCATGTCCCGTGATAGACACAATTTTCCCTACCAATTCCACTTTCCAAGTCAATAACTTAAGTTTGGACCATCATAGGGAAAAACCGAAACCAGTTCTGAAAACTTTGGAAAGTTCCCTTTCAGATGCATGTAAAATGAACTTTAGTTTCTAAGGATGACAAAATAAGTAGTCAGGACCAAAATACTGTGGAATGCCCCTGTAACGGCAAGGCCTGAGCTTGTTTCTTTTACATTTATAGCCCAACTGACAAATCTTCCTTTGCACCACTACTCTCACGTTATCTCACTTAATTGTTCTGTTAAATTTGCATCATATTTTGCATTTAAAATTTATTCCTACATAATGCAGCACCCATTGAGCAAGGACTGGAGTATTCCTATACTTTGTCTCATTATAACCCGCTACCTAAGACAAGTGCAGTTCAGAGAGTTAGCACTTGTCAGTATATAAATCAATAATTTGGCAACCTGTAGACCAGTTCCAACATGGGAGCAACATTGGAGGGTGGTGCATCCTTTATAAGGGTAAATATACATTATAAGTGTTGTTGTTTTCAACAATGTGAGTACTGAATAACTAATTTGTCATTTTGTTTCCTTTCAGCAAAATGCAAGCACTTCGAAGTGTAGGATTTGCTGCCTTGAAGCCTGGTGTTTCCAAGCAAATAGGATCTACCTCAATGGTGCGGAGACTGTTACTCACTCCTCACCCTGTAAGCTGTAGAACTGGGGTCATCAGTGCCAAAAACTACACTCTGTCTTCTATCCATAATAAATTTTCACGCTTTAATAAAAGTTTATCTGCTGATGAGGTAGTCTGTTCAACTTTTCCATTTCAAATGTTTTCCACAAGTAATCTGACAAACAGTAGTAAGAAAGGAAGGCGAAGGAGCATTGATACAAATGAACATTTTAAGGATCTTATCGAGAAGATCGAGACTGAGCCAGATAGGTATCACACCAAAGAGGAATGGAAAAGTTATGAACGGGGTCTGGAAAAGGGTAATGCAAATTTATTTCAGGCATGGCCTGGCCATATAATGAAATTCATCACTGCTAGAAATAATTTTGAATGTGGCACTTCACTTTATGATTACCTTAAAGAGAAAGAGAGAGGGCCTAACATCCTGGTCCAGACCTCCTACATGGTGCTCTGTGGAAAACAAGGGTACGGGGTGAAGCAAGACCTGATTTATAAGATGTACGACCAGATCAAAGTGTACGCTGATGTGTTTGATATGGTGACAGCAAAGAATGTGCTCACAGCCCTGGCGAGTACTGATCGCTGGAGAGAGTGCTTTGATTTAGTTGATCCTGAGATGTCGCAGAATGCCTCGCTAGCAAGCTGGTACACACCTATCATTGGAGCTGCCCTGCACCATGCTGATACAGACGCGGTCTTCACATGCCTTGACACCCTGGGAGACAATTCAGTCACGCCTGAGATGGAGGTGTTTACCA
This sequence comes from Maea johnstoni, assembly GCA_963942565.1. NCBI lineage: Eukaryota > Metazoa > Annelida > Polychaeta > Spionida > Magelonidae > Maea > Maea johnstoni. The sequence continues at coordinate 4,217,442 of OZ012697.1, forward strand.
CCATCCTTCAAGCTTGCAATCATACCGACAGTTCTATCAAGAACAAAAGACAGATAGTAATGAAACTCCTGGATGTTACACGGATGTATAATTGGACTCTCACTGAGACGGTGGTCAAACATGTCAAAGAATGGTTTGAAGGGTAAGTATAATTTCAAAGGTGTTTGTGTCATTTAAAAACAATGGCTTGCAGGCTCTATGTTACTGTTAATTGTTCTGATAAGAATGAAAAAGCAATGGCTTGCAGGCTGTATGTTACTGTTTTTGTACTGATAACAGTGAAATTTCATGTACTAAATATGCTTATTGGTGGATTTTTCACATCCATTTTATTTGCCCTTTGCTTGAAATTGCATTTTTCATGTAATTTTTCAGTGAATATATTTTATTTCTATATTGACCATATTTGGCATATCTATGTCAGCGTGATAACTCTAAACCAATTACCAGTACTTGTAAACTCTTCTTTCAGAGATCCTGGGGAGAACTGGATGGGTCGCTTCAGCACAGTATCTAGGCAGGGAGTGTGCAAGAGCTGCAAGAGAGAACTGGAGAAGTTGTCTCTCTCCAGTGACCAGTTCCAGCTCCTTCAACAGAAGCTCCTGGATAAGTCTATCATTGGGAAGGATGTCTTTCTTAAAACATCACCCAGGGAGCTTTCACTTTTCCATGAGTTTATGGAGAGAACAGGACCCTATGATATGGTTCTGGACAGCTTAAATATAGGCTACAAGATGTTCCAGCGGTCCAGCAACAGAGAGAGGGCAGAACAGGTAATACACCAGTCAACTGAATCCCTGTCGGGGGGAGGGGGGGGGGGGGTTATATAGGCTACAAGATGTTCCAGCGGTCCAGCAACAGAGAGAGGGCAGAACAGGTAATACACCAGTCAACTGAATCCCTGTCGGGGGGGAGGGGGGGGGGGGGTTATATAGGCTACAAGATGGTCCAGCGGTCCAGCAATAGAGAGAGGGCAGAACAGGTAATACACCAGTCAACTGAATCCCTGTCGGGGGGGGGGGGGAGGGGGGGTTATATAGGGTACAAGATGTTCCAGCGGTCCAGCAATAGAGAGAGGGCAGAACAGGTAATACACCAGTCAACTGAATCCCTGTCGGGGGGGGGGGAGGGGGGGTTATATAGGGTACAAGATGTTCCAGCGGTCCAGCAATAGAGAGAGGGCAGAACAGGTAATACACCAGTCAACTGAATCCCTGTCGGGGGGGGGGGGAGGGGGGGTTATATAGGGTACAAGATGTTCCAGCGGTCCAGCAATAGAGAGAGGGCAGAACAGGTAAGACACCAGTCAACTGAATCCCTGTCGGGGGGGAGGGGGGGGGGGGTTATATAGGCTACAAGATGTGCCAGCGGTCCAGCAATAGAGAGAGGGCAGAACAGGTAAGACACCAGTCAACTGAATCCCTGTCGGGGGGGGGGGAGGGGGGGTTATATAGGGTACAAGATGTTCCAGCGGTCCAGCAATAGAGAGAGGGCAGAACAGGTAATACACCAGTCAACTGAATCCCTGTCGGGGGGGGGGGGAGGGGGGGTTATATAGGGTACAAGATGTTCCAGCGGTCCAGCAATAGAGAGAGGGCAGAACAGGTAAGACACCAGTCAACTGAATCCCTGTCGGGGGGGAGGGGGGGGGGGTTATATAGGCTACAAGATGTGCCAGCGGTCCAGCAATAGAGAGAGGGCAGAACAGGTAAGACACCAGTCAACTGAATCCCTGTGGGGGGGGGAGGGGGGGGGGGTTATATAGGGTACAAGATGTTCCAGCGGTCCAGCAATAGAGAGAGGGCAGAACAGGTAAGACACCAGTCAACTGAATCCCTGTCGGGGGGGGAGGGGGGGGGGGTTATATAGGCTACAAGATGTTCCAGCGGTCCAGCAATAGAGAGAGGGCAGAACAGGTAATACACCAGTCAACTGAATCCCTGTCGGGGGGGGAGGGGGGGGGGGGGGGTTATATAGGCTACAAGATGTTCCAGCGGTCCAGCAATAGAGAGAGGGCAGAACAGGTAATACACCAGTCAACTGAATCCCTGTCGGGGGGGAGGGGGGGGGGGGGGGTTATATAGGCTACAAGATGTTCCAGCGGTCCAGCAACAGAGAGAGGGCAGAACAGGTAATACACCAGTCAACTGAATCTCTGTCGGGGGGGGGGGGGGGGGTTATATAGGCTACAAGATGTTCCAGCGGTCCAGCAATAGAGAGAGAGCAGAACAGGTAAGACACCAGTCAACTGAATCCCTGTGGGGGGGGGGGTAGTCAGGCACTGGGGGGTGGGGCTTATAACGGGTACAAGATGGTCCAGCAGTCCAGCTAAAGAGAGAGAGCAGAACAGGTAATACACAACTCTGAACTGAATCCTTGTGGGGGTGGGGGTAATAGTTGGGCACTGGGGGGCTAATGTGGGGCTAGTACTCAAAAATATTGTCCCAGGAGGTGGGGATGAGGACATTAACAATAATGAATAGTCCACACACACCCCAATGCTGGGCTGAGTGCTTGGACAGTCACCTACATCAGACCTATGGAGAGATCTCCATATCTCTGCCTTCATTGAAATATGTGTCCATCTCTGATGCGTAACTCTCAAGCAATAGTCTTGACACTCTTGATATGACTACTTACATAATGGCTCTACCTGTTTTAATACATGCTAAATGCTTTACTTGAAAAGAAAATGAGTTATATCATGCAGTCTTTCAAGTAGAATTGGTAAGTGGTGAATTCTCTAAAGAATTAATCAAGCCCTTGAAAATGAACTTGGTATTTGCCACCTTATTGTATGAATTTTTCTAGCAGGAATTTTCAAAGCCCTGCATGTGTGCTGAAAAGCGATCTTAAGCTGCCACATGTAGGTGGGGACAATGAATTTATACATAACGTCCTTTTGACTCTTTTATTAAGACTCAACTTGCAACCCAAGGAGCCAGGAAGGGTTGTGGATTGTGCCGAAGTTCCTAGGTTTCTATATCGTAACTAAGCCACCAAGGCCCTGGTCAAGGCAGAGTCTGGTGAACCTGATTTGCAAGCTCTAATGTTAGAACCGAAATACAAGAATTTTTTTGAAAATGTTTTGAGGAGGCCTAGTTGTTTTGGTCTAATTCCTTATTCTCTTTATGTTTGCAGGTGCTATCGGTTGTAGAGCACTTTGCGGTTGACCAGAAGATGAGGGTGCTGGTTCTAGGCAAGAAGCATCAGCACAGGTGGCACAGACCTACCATGAACAGGATAGAGGAGCTGGCCACTTGCTTCTTCACTTCTAATATGTACGTATCACTCGCAGAACTTCACACCAAATAATACATTTTCATCCCTTTACACCTACCACCTACATATCTTTTCTACAAGTGGCATTTTTGACAAAATAATTTCATTCCAAAACATAACCATTAAACCATTTTTTCTACTACAATGCTGATTCTTTAAATCTAGGTCTTGTTTTATTGGCTTGTTTTTGGTATTTTATGGACTTGGTTATTACATCACTTCAAATATGTACGTATCACTCGCAGAACTTCAGACCAAATATTACCTGGCTCATTTTCATCCCTTTACACCTACCACCTACACATCTTTTCTACAAGTGGCAATTTTGATAAAATACTTTCATTCCAAAACATAAACATCAAACCAATTTTACTACTACAATGCTGAATCTTTAAATTTTAAGTCTTCTTTTATTGTCTTGTTTTGATATTTAATGGACTTGGTTATTAAATGTGCTAATGTGAATTGTAAAGTTGGGGCTGGCTTATCAGTTATCAGTTTTATCACTATGTTGCAGAATGGTTTGTTTTGTTATCTTTGGCACTTATGAACTTATCATTAAGAATGTTATTATAGGTATAACTTATATGTCTTATAGCAACTAGAGTTGTGATCAGGGTAACCTGGGTTTAACATCCTATGTTGCCTTCTTTGGTGTGCCACTGACTTAGTTTTCCCTGGTTACTCTTAATTTAGCTTTAATATGACTGTAAAAGTGGCAATACAAGAAACTCCAAATCCAAATCTACCATTACATTTCCAGATAAGGATACTGCACTACTCCTGCATACTCATATCATTATAATTATTATTATTATTATTATTATTATTATTATTATTGTTATTATTATTATTATTATTATCATTATTATCATTATTATTATTATTATTATGATGATGATGATGACAATATTTCATGAAGAAATTTGTGTCACAACATCATAATGTAGTTTCAGAATTTTGAGACAATTAAGTCACATGATCAACAAGATGGCTGGCCACGTTTACAATTAAATGTAATTTATTACAGTTTCAATCGTTAATCTGGTTTCTCGCTATTGTATAAGAAGGCTTCTGTTTGCCATAAAATCACAATTATAAACGCCATTGTTCTGGTACAATTAAAATCACAATATGATTGCCACTATCTGTGAACCTGCCAGATCTCACAGGTCACTCGATTACGGTAGTTGGGAATTCTGGGCAACTATTACTCTGCTTTGTCAATATTTTCTGAAAACATCGGTGACCATGAACCAATAAATCGTAATTAGTAAAAAAAAATGTCCCATATTATCGAGAATTTGCAGTAATTGTCCTTCTAATTGTGTCGCTCAACACTTGATTCTATTTGTTTCATTGTCAGGTCTGAGGATGACCCGTTCTTCATCTATGCCTGCCTGTATAGTGGCAACCACTGTAGCTTTGTGTCTAATGACGAGTTCCGGGACATGCGTTTTGAGCTGGGTCCCAGGCTGGCGGAGGTGTTCATGCTATGGCAGCAGAGCCACCAGTTAGTGTTTGAGAGACTCACCAAGAATGGCAGACCCATTTTCATAGTAAGGGCCTTATGCTTTCAACATTGTACACACATTTAATGGTATGTGCTTTTGTAAAAAAAACACTTGGAGGCTAAAGACACCTCTCGCTTAACCCTTATGCTGCTGGCAGCTAATTTGGCCATTACAAAATGATGCAAAAAACTTGAAAAATGACTGAAACCCTGCCACATGGGTACTCATATGAGAATACTCCGTAAGAGTTTTCTAATGAATACCAACATGACAGGGTTTAGATGCTTTTCAAAAATCTTTGCCACCTTGTCTTTTGGATGAACGTAGCCTTAGCATTGGAAGGGTTAAGTGTATATTAGGCAAAACAGGTTATGCCAAGAAAAATATATCTTTATTCATGTGCATGTGTGGAGTAAAAGCCACTTTTCTTCATTTGGGAATCATGACTTAATCCTGGGTAGAAACTTGAGGAAATCCATACCAACTGATGTCAGAATAAAGAGTATTTAAAAGCAAGAAAACAGATATAGCCATTCACATGGTAAAATTTCTACCTTAGACTTAGTTACATATGCATTCTGATTGCACTTAGCTTATAAAATTACTCATGAAAATTGCCCATGGAAGTTGGTTAGTGAAAAATGGATCATTGGTGGTATTTGAATTTCTTAGTTCATTCTTTGCCATAAAAGGGTGCCCTTTCTGCATTTCTCTCTCTATGTACCAGTTGTCATATACTTATTCTCACTAATATTTTAACTAGCAGAGGCAGAGTCTTAAGGTGTTATCAGTTTGAGAATTCACGTCTTTAGGGAATAAGCTTGATTTTCACAAAACTTTTTAAATAACACATTGCATATGTTATCATAGAAAATACTTTGCATTAATGTATGATCAATAATCTGACAGTGTAGGAAGTGACATAATCAAGCTTCCATATCCTGAGACAATGCATATTGAATAAGTTTCATTAACATTTACATCACTGTCAACTCTTGATAAAGCTTCATTTTCTATGCATTGGAATGTGTTAAAATCACATAGATAAAAGCATTCTTTAAGATTATGCATTGAAATTTGATGAATTTTCCAGTAAGAATCTAAAGAATGTTTTAGTAACTTTTCATTGAATAACACGCTTCTATTTACTGATTTCAGATGCCCCAAACTCATCATACAGTCGTGCAGTCGACAGAAACTACCAGACACATTCCCTATGAGGATGGTCAGCCCAGGGCTTCCTACCTTCCCCCTTCATCGTGGCTGTGCTTGACCAACTCCAGCCATAGTGGACACTAGTTACTTATCTCCTATGAGGACGGTCAGCCCAGGGCCTCCTACCTTCCCCCTTCATCGTGGCTGTGCTTGACCAACTCCAGCCACAGTGGACACTAGTTACTTATCTCCTATGAGGACGGTCAGCCCAGGGCCTCCTACCTCCCCCCTTCATCATGGCTGTGCTTGACCAACTCCAGTCATAGTGGACACTAGTTACTTATCCCCTATGAGGACGGTCAGCCCAGGGCTTCCTACCTTCCCCCTTCATCATGGCTGTGCTTGACCAACTCCAGCCACAGTGGACACTAGTTACTTATCTCCTATGAGGACGGTCAGCCCAGGGCCTCCTACCTCCCCCCTTCATCCTGGCTGTGCTTGACCAATTCCAGCCACTGTGGACACTAGTTACTCATCTCCTATGAGGACGGTCAGCCCAGGGCCTCCTACCTTCCCCCTTCATCATGGCTGTGCTTGACCAACTCCAGCCACAGTGGACACTAGTTACTTATCCCCTATGAGGACGGTCAGCCCAGGGCCTCCTACCTTCCCCCTTCAACATGGCTGTGCTTGACCAACTCCAGCCACAGTGGACACTAGTTACTTATCTCCTATGAGGACGGTCAGCCCAGGGCCTCCTACCTTCCCCCTTCATCATGGCTGTGCTTGACCAACTCCAGCCACAGTGGACACTAGTTACTTATCCCCTATGAGGACGGTCAGCCCAGGGCCTCCTACCTTCCCCCTTCAACATGGCTGTGCTTGACCAACTCCAGCCACAGTGGACACTAGTTACTTATTCCCTTTGAGGATGGTCAGCTGTGCTTGACCATGTGGACTCTAATTACTTATCCCCAGTCAGTCATTTTTCTAATGGATCTTTTGCATAGGTTTTTGAAAAAAACAACCAATAAAGATATGACAAAAATGTAAATTTTGTTTGTTTCTTTGAAATGTCTAGGAAATACCTCATGTTTTATCTATTTGATATTGCAAGAAAACCACATGAAAACCATCTTGGATATTTCAGAATTACTGAGAAGTTAAATACACAGCAGCATCATCAAGTGCACTTTCCTGCATCCTACATCTAGCTGCTGAAATTCACATTAAGAACAGGCCGTTATCAGTATTCACTTTTTGCAAAAGATAGTCTTATCAGTTGTATTATTTTTGCCATTTGATAATATGGAAATGACTGCCTAAAAACTAGACATTATTTCTCCATCAATAAAACTCGCATGCATACTTAATATGCCTATTTTCCTGGCAGCGCTAGTTGGGAATCAATAAACTATTCCAGTGTATCAGCCAGTGCTATTCCGGCTCAGTGAGTAGGGGAGAACATCTGTTGCTCTACCTCCAGCTAGAATATTCACAAGTGGTGCACACTACGGTTTATCCCTTTGGTCGGTGTGACCCTCAGAGAGCCAGTTCACGCTCAGTGCTACCTTTAAAACATGTTATCTGGATTCTAGGATGTTGTTGATGACTCCGTAATAGAGCAGAAATATTTGTGCGAGTCAATAGTTGGTTCTGAGTTGTATTTTGCTGGATATTTTCAGAAATGTGCTTCATCATTGCGATAGTTAAAATCTTCTCAGCCTATTTGATATAATTTGGTTGAATGAGGTCCTCATCTTGCGTAAATGAGTTACCTTATCAGCGACAATTTATTTCATAAGGGGCATTTTTATATGCCCCTCATAATTATTTTTGCCCTCATGCAAAACCCTGAATATGCATGATAGATTAATATTGGCAAATATATTGATTTTGCCATGATCCCTATTCAAAAAGCTCAAAGTCTTAGGCTTAAGGGGTATGAGTATTAAGGAATTTCTCAGTTACAGGCATATTTTTGAAGGAGAGTAAAAAGCTTTTGTGCAATTAAATGTATATGTATCCTAGGACACTTCACCAGATTGATAAAATGCGTGTTTTACAAAAAAAACTGCAATGGATTTGACTTGCCAAATGTTTGAACATAGATACCCCTCACTTATTTTGCTTTATTCATAAGTCAGAACAAAACTTGATATCAGTTTTACAGTATCATGAAAATTAATTTCATATTTATCAAGATGATATTCAGATAATGCTCATTTTATCTACCTATTATTAAGCACATGCATGGTATCTTCATACTTTTTGCTCATTATTTACTCATTTACAATACTTTGTTGAGTTTCAATAAATTAACATTTATTCCATGAGTATTTTCAACGTTTGGGTTCGGTGGAATAACAGGAAGGTTCTGAGCCTATGCAACAATTAAGAATGACTTAAGTGAAGCACAACTCCCGAGAGCCCACAGGTATCAACTGTATTTCGTCAATGAAAGCAATAAACGGATCATTCATAACAACAATGTCTTTCCCCACAAGTGTATTTTTATTAAATATTTAAAATATATCTTGTTTTTTTACATATATAAACATATCCATTGTATAGATTCCCACTGCCAACACCAAGTAGCTTCCTCACCTGAACCAGTTCACCTGTCTACAGCACATCTTCCATACTAACCTGAGAGGCCACACGTCGCTGTAACCTGCTATCTATCCCACCTAAAGTACTACGGCTTGATCCTTAAAAGATGTTCAATTAACCCAGGCATGACTAGAGCAAAAAACAACCTGATTATTTTGGTTGGATTTTTGTGACCAAATCGCTTCCTCTTTTTAAGTTTTTTCTTCTAAATCTATATCTAATTCCTTAGTTATTTTCAAATGCAACTGAAGCCCCGGCCACACTTGTCTATGTGATTTTCAGGCATGAAAGGGTTAATAAACAACTGATAAAGTAAGACCGGTACCGCTTACCATTTACCTAGTGAATTTATGACTTATCTTTCATTTTTTGTCTGCAGTGGTATGGCACTATTGGACTGGTAGCAGGACTACAAGGTTTGATATTTTGCTAGTCTGACAAGCACTTTTTACAATACAACTTATTTGTCAGGCTACAAACTATGGTAGACAGAGTTTGAAATTTTGCTAAGACACTTCCCAGAAGTACAAGCAAATAAGAACCAAAGATGAAGATTATAAAACTACTAATAAATTTAAGATAGATACAGCACAATAGGGTTATGCTAGGATCATTCTCACATAACACCACAGCCTACCTTTCAGTGCATAGATATACACCCACAAATATATATAAATATATATATATATATATATATATATATATATATATATATATATATATATATATATATATATTTTATATATATATATATATATATATATATATATATATATATATATATATATTTATATATATATATATATATATATATATATATATATATATATATATATATATATATATATATATATATATATATACTAGTATATATAAATATATATATATATAAATATATATATAAATACTAGTATATATAAATATATATATATATATATATATATATATATATATATATATATATATATATATATATATATATAAACACATATACACAAATATATGTATACATATATTCACATACATATACATATTTGTGCATTTACCTTAAAAAATAGAATTCATGATCATTCTGAAGTAATACTGAAGCACTACAAGTAATATTGTAGGCCTTACAAACAATATAGAACCAGATTATATGGCACAATGCTGAATTTCATATCATTGCTCATGCTATGGTAATACCATGGTATTACATCAAGAATATTTTTCATTTATGATTGGTGATATGAAACCTACAAGGCACTCCTAAAGGCGGATTGGTTGGTTTTTATCACTAATATAAATGCAATAAGTGAGTTTCATCACTTCATTTTGTTACTTAATTTCTTGCATCATAACAACACTCACTTAACCTGAATAATGTTCAAGCCCACATATTCTCAAATTGAAGGGTTTCTCTCTACGCTGCCTGAGTTCAATACTGCATACAGCATTTGAGAAAGTTGCCAATGACATGGGGTTAGGCAATAGTTTCTCAGGGTAAGCCAATTTCCCCCATTTAAGGCTAGTGAGGATTTAGTATTAATATATGGCAGTATAAGGGACAATAAAAAATACCAAAACTTTTTGATTTTAACTTATTAGTAGTAACAATGGTCAAACTAACAACGCATGCCTCAAGTTCATTCTTAATTCAACAGTTATGTGGTCAATGGTAAACCCATCCCTAACAGCTACCGTCTTTCATGCCTGCAGCCAAATCCAAATGCTTTCTTGCATTTTCAAAAATGAAAATAATCATGTCCTTCAAGTTTTAGTGTCTCCTTTCCATAAGCTAGAGGTCAAGATTTATGGCAGGATTTGTTATTTCTTTCACAAGTAGCTAGTTAGCTGTTGAAGGAAGACTTTCACATTTCCCCGTATGATGACTGGTTCAGGAAGGAGTAAACTTTAACAGGCACACTCAAAGAGCAAAGGTGGTCTGACAATTAGGAAAATATCTGGGAAATGGAGGCGTTTTTTCAAAACGAGGGTTGCTCTTTGGCAAATATTATTTTATTTTCAAACAAGCATTCAAATTCACTTACATTTTAAAATATTGTGTTAGACCAGCAGAGGTGCTCTAGAGATGAATTAGATCACCAAGGTCTTCTGGGCATGAATTAGACCAACATTGTGTTCTAGCCATGAATAATGTTGTTCTAAGCATGAATTTCACCAACTCTGAGCATGATGCTGTAAGCACAAATTAGACCAAATGAGATAATCCTAGAATAATCACAAATGTCAGACCAACCAAGACAAGGAGTGGCAGGGGCCAATCCCACTTTCATTTCACCATCACCGTAAAATCCCCAATGAAAATACCTGTACCATCAGATATCAATTCATGTTCTATGTCACAACTACTCCCAAGCAGGCAAAGTAAATAAATCCTGAAAACAACTGGCAACAATAACCAGATGAGGGGTGAACAAGTAGTATCCAGAATTGTCCAACCAATGGAAAATATGATAAAATGCATGATATTTCAAAAGTACAATAATATCATAATCTGGCAAAAAGACAAATAGGATAGAACTGATTTTAAAAGATAATTCAGAGAAAATTAAACATCAACCATGATGTTACATAAATGTCTGACTGTATGAGTATGGTATGTACAAGTAATTCAAATCGATCATTAATCATTATTAGATGAACATGTTCAAAGTAAACCTGCTGAAGCCCAGAAAACCGTGAATATCTGACAAGTATTTCAAGGAAATATTTCAATAAAGTATACATGTTAATAATTTTATGAGATATTCGGTTTTATGTTTGGAAATTTTCTATATATTTCCTTGAACTAAATGATACACATGTCATATGACCAGGGAGGTCTGAGCATGGATGGCTTGATGTAATATTGAAGGTCAGTGAAGGTCAACATTCTTCCAGCAAATGATGGTAAATTTGTGTATAGGTTGGTTTTATTAATGAATGCATCATTTTATAATTCTTTGAGAACATGATGTTGAAAAGTAGCTCTAAACTTTTCATGCCTAAAGTTTTTCTAAACAGAAGTTGTCTGGAAGCCCAGACATCTGAGAGCTACAAAATGGGTGGTCATTGTAAGAACAATTATCAATCTTAGATTTGTAAAAAGAAAATTGTTTAATTATTATTAAATTATTGTTGAATTAATTATCACTCCATTAGAAGTACCTTCTCTTTCCACTCCTGTCAGTCAACTCCATGCCTGGCTTTGTTTATAGAACCTCTACTTCACATTCTCAGCTTAAACCCACTCATGTCAATATACATGGCAATTGGACACATTCACAGCAACTATGAAGCAGAACCAACACATAGATAATAGAACTCAAGTAGTTGCCTCATAATTTTTCTGCAGAAGCAGGTACACAATTGTCACTCATCATTTATTGGAAGTATATCTAGTCATATAGAAATTTGCATAAATTTCCATAAAGTATGGCCATGTGGACATTTTGATTTTAATTAGTTATAAGTCAATTTTTTACTCGTAGAGAACTGAACACATTCAAATATAGCTCGCTGATTCTTATACAGTCAAACTGTACTACTAAGACTAGTAGACCAGCAGCACAATTTGTCTCCACCATCATTTTGATATAAAGAGCATTGCTATTATCGTTATAAGATTAATCACCAGCCTTAGATCCATTATAGAGAATATAGGATTCCAGATGAACAACCTTCTATGAAACTTTTATATTAAAAAAGTTCCCAAAAATGATAGATGAACGATGGATAGATATGAGGTCTTTGAGACAAGTTTACTTCAACAAAGCTAAAATGGAGTGATGCTTATAATGCTAACATGCACTTTCTTTATGCATGTAAAAGAGTCTCCGCAATTGACCTAGGTGAAAGGGCCTCATGCTTTTCCATTGCTAGTAGTAACCAGTGGTGCCGCATCAGCCGACTCGGAAGCTTCTGGGCGCTTTGGTTTGGCTTTTCGCGACTGTTTGTTAAAGTAGACCCGCATGAACATGGCGGCAAAGACGACGACAAGTCCGAACATTCCTCCACCGGTGACGGGATGGTGGTAGATGATGCAGGACAGGAGGATAGCCAGCCCTTGCCGGATGGTCATGATTATTGTGAAGACCACCGGCCCGAAGGTTTGTATGGTGTAAAAGATGAACAGCTGTCCCATTGCTGAGCACATAGAGAGCACTAGGACGTGGAACGAGAAGGTGGAGTGCCGCATGGTAAATCCCATCGCTTCTATAAATCCTCCCTGCTCCATCAGAGTCAGGCCCGTGAACACCACGGAGAACATGTTCACACCCGCCATCATCTGAAACGAGCTCATCTTGTACTGGCTGAACAGCGCCCCCTGCCAGTTGGAAGTGAAACTATCGAACGCTAGGTAGCCGACGAGTAGAAGCACACCTGAGAATGTTGTGACAGTATCGGCATGCTCTCGTTGTTCACCACTTCCAGTCAGTAAGAATATGCTTAATCCGAGCGAGATCATGACCGCCGTCAGGTACTCGTAGTATTGATATGTCCTCTTCGACACCAGCTTACCCATCAGCATGACGGGGATCACCTTGGAAGCTTTCGTAAGAACCTGCGTCGGGAAGCTCACAAACTTGAGCGCCTCGTACTGGAACCAGCTGCTCAAGATATTGGAAAATGAACTATAGGAGTATTTGAAGAGCGGCCCGGTGTGAGGCGGCTGCTTTTTTATTATTATATACAGGCAGGCGACTGCGAATGCCAGGATTCTGTTCATGAAAACTAAGAACTGAGAGTTTTTGAATCTCTCTCCGGGGGCTTTGTCAGTGGCACCGTATTCGTGTGCCATGATTCTTTCCTGTAGAATTCCCCACATGAGATATGAGATCTGAAGGCCGCAGAAGCAGAACGCTAGCTGACCGGCCCTCCAGAGTTGTGACGGTTCTTTCTCGGGCACTGAGCTCGGCTGTCCCCCTTCCTCCAGGCTGCCCTTGTCCACCTCCGAGCCATACACAAACAAACGCACTGCATTTGTGATACAACCGGGACCTGAAACAACCAGAAAACAACAACACTTAAACACTACTTGACAATTCTGTATCATAATGCTTTTATGCTTGTAGCACCAAGAAATATCCTGACTAGTAGTTGTCTATTCTTAAAACTTTTATTCAGAAAATATTTGAATGAGAAAAGTGATCAAAACTCAACCAACAACTCGGTCAAGAAATATTTTGAATTCATGTTAGCCTCTTTAGTTCTTAACACAATGACACGCCCAAACTTCTAGTAAATACTTCATTCAGTGGAATATGTTTTCACCTCTTAGGTCATAATTACTAATACAGATGTCAATGATATTAAAACTTGAAGGAATAAGATTAAAACTGAAATTATTCAATGAAGCTTAAATTTCATCACTTAAACATGCAAGTCAGACTTAGAAGCTGGTTTTGTTTGGTACAAATGCTGACTTCACAAGACTGATTCTTTCAAATGAATGTAAGCAATTATCCTAAGGACAATCACCAAGGTTCATGAAGCCTTACTAAATCCATTACAGCATTTTTATCAAAGAAACCATTGAGAATTTCAGGTAAGGTGGGTCTAAAATGTATTATAAGAATGGTAGAGAATTAAATACAGCCTCACTGGGACAGTTGTCAGCGCTTGTTAGATTGTTATGGTAAATCAATGGTCAGTCCAATCTTCCTCAGGACAAAATAATCAATTATAAGAACCCATGTATAAGGATAAATATTCTATGGCTCAAAATGCAACATCCCTACCATAGTCTTGGCCAGGATTTGGAAACAGGGTGTCCAAACAGAGGTTTCATAGACTTAGGGGTGTCCAAAGTGTGGTACAAAGTTCACACTACTAATGAAATAAATTCTTTAGGCCAGTAAATGCTTTGTTTGTATTGTAGAAGTTACACTACAAAGTACATGCACTATCTTCTAGAAATAGTCATCATCACAAATCCTGACCTAAACGTTTGGGTGTCCTAACTGTCAAAAAATAGTGTTCTGGGCGTATAGGTAGCTAAGCCCCTGATCCCTACACATTGAGGAAATACTTACATAAAGCTTTCAATTCATTACAAATAAGCATTACATACCACTGAAGAGTTTTTTAAGATATGGAGAAATAGGGAATAAAAGGTTTAATTTCAGTTGTCTTCATGGTAGAGTGAAAGTCTACAGATTTCTCTTCAATTGAGAGTAATGGACAATAAGATTGTCTTACCTGCCCGCTCCAGATAGTTGCTATTGCGAATATAGCGCACGAAGAACGCGCCCGGCAGGATGAGCGTGCCATAGCCCACCAGGTTGAGGAAGAGGCGGAATACCCAGAAGTCCTTGTACTCGCCGAGCCAGCCGCTGACGGCAGAGCCCTCCGTCAGGTTGTGACTGAGCAGAAACATGGAGGCCACCGGTACCAGCGTCAATAGCACCAAGGCAAGAACCACCCTGAAAAATACACACATACAGGGAATGTAGTTGACAGTTTATGAGCAGAAACATGGAGGCCACCGGTACCAGCGTCAATACCACCAAGGCAAGAACCACCCTGAAAAATAAACACAAATAGAGAATGTACTCGACAGTTTATGATATCATTCTATAATGAAAGTAATATTTGGAAAATAAAGATGAGACATAATCAGAGTATAGCATGCATATTATATTGCTCGAGAACTGGGAGTGCGGTTGATGAAAGGGGGTAACCCCCTCACCTTTAGATTCCACATCCTGAAAGAAAAGACAGAGGCAGGAACATATGGTGTGATCAGTTCATCTTACATGTGCTATCATTACAGCAGCACACTATGTTAATTATACACAGGTTCATCGGCCCATTCATGCATTAAAAGGTCCCCAAGCAGCAAACTGTTGTTTGGACGTACCCGGGTATGATACTCTGATATGAAAATAATGTAAGAATAAAGGGTCAAATCACAAAATGTCTATGGGAGAGTTTTGTCAAATTGTGCAGTGATCAATGGTTCTCCTTCAATAATATCTTAAGATATTCTCTACTGGGCCGCTGCAAGGATGAGTGGCTTAATCCATGCACTGCACATACTCTACGTTATTAGACAACTTGAGGTATCAAACGTTACCCTGAAAACTGCATAAGACCAGAAACACCCATTAACAAACACATTTAACCCATTATTCATACAGCGATCAAAAAGCAGCCTAATAGACCTGGTGTTGGTAAAGTATTTGATGGAGAAACTTTATTTTATTCAACCAAAAACTCTCCTTCAAATAGTTTTTAAAATCATAGGTATTTTCAAAAGTTAACAATCACAAGTATCATAGATCTTGAGGATACTATAAAGAGAAACCCTTAAGCCTGAATTGCATGGTTCTACCAGTGTATAAGTCATAGAGTAAACACATCCTCTCTGGTCTCTATGAATTTCACTCCAAACTCCCAGCAGCGAGAGAGCCAGGACTCAAGTTGCGCTAGTGAAAATTGTTTGTACAACTCTATAAACAGGGTAACACCTTAAGGTGAAAGCTGGGCTATAAGAGGTATACAGTTTACTCTATGATCAGTACACTATATGGAGGTAGCCATGGCACCTATTGGTGCCCAATATGGTGGCAATATGGATATAGATTGAAGCAGTGAACAGTTTAGATAATGCCTAAAACATTTTGATGAGGATCAGGAATAAGCCAATGATGCCACATGTTTGATATTGATTTCCCCTCAACTGGCCTGAAAGATACATGTACGTAAAAGCATCGACTTAGTCAAGTTTCCCACCAACATAAGGGCCGCATTGCCTGCTGTCTGCTGCCCATTTAGTTCACAATAATGATACAAGAGAGAGTTGTTTATAAACAGGAAGTTTAGACTAAAGTTCCTGTTATAAAGCAGTCACTAATCACTCTAAAGTATACTGCAATGCCACCTATCCATGAGCAGTGTCAATTACAATCATGCCTGGGGTCTAGGCAGGCTAGTGCAGGCGCAAAAGCCACACCCACCACAAACAATGCTAGAATGATCTACAACCACTCCCACTTGAGATAAGATAATGCTTGATTCTGAAGTTATTTTGTGAAGTATCATAGGTCCAAGATGACACTTATTGAGAGGACCTGACTGGCAGAAAGGTTTAGAATATCCCTCATCTCCTACAGTGTGCCCTACAGCAGCCATTTCAGGGGGAAGACTTGGCCAGCGAAGATAGCCTAGTCTATTGGGTTAGAGTGGGCAGAACCCTCTCCTATGAAATAACGTAGTCCAGGGCCAATGAGCAACTAGAAACTATTAGGATTTCCAGTTTAACAAGAAATCTCAGGTTAAGGACCAAATATGTATGTCAATAGATAAGAAGCACAAGACACGTCAACCCAATAGATTTACCTTCTCATCTTCCTGTGAGCCCGCCATGTTATAGTCATACTGAAGAATTACACACACAGTTCTAGTGTACATGCAGGTCAGAATAAGCCCCTAAAACTGTAGTTAAACATATCATAAACTAGATGATGTTGAGTGGCTGACATAGAGAGCTTTACGTAGCTGCCTGTGTGGTGACCATCCCCTACACTCCTGCCTAAGTACTATCCTCAACTGAATAGAGGGAGTACCCTGTGCAGGTATGGCTCAGTGCTTAATTAGGTCAGCTGGTACAGGGAGGGCATGTATAAACAACCCTTGGCGGAGGGTGCGGCAGGATTGCAGCAGCAGGGGACATCCGCTATACTAACCCTTACCTTACTAAGGCTACTTTTGTCCAAGGCACAAAATGGGAAAAAAATATTTGAATAATATCTGAACCTTCTCTTGTTAGTATTCATGTTGAAAATTCTTGGAGAGCACTATCAGATGAGTACCAATGTGCCAGGGTTTCAGTCAAATTTCAGCCTTTTCCCCATCATTTTGTTTTGAACAAATTAGCGATCAGCAGCGTAAGGGCTAAGAGAGGTGCTGAATGCACGATTCCCATGGCTTTTTTCTCTATCAGCCAACATCAATGGAAGTGGTAATTTTTATTAAGATTACCTATACGTGAAATATCAGTGGAAAGTGGTACTCCTTCATGAAAGTTTTGTAAGTGACAAGTGGATTGTTGTGCACATGACCTGCCATAAAGGAATAGCCTAAACAGTTACAAAAGTAGCCATGTATATTTGATAAAGAGTCTGACTGAAAGTTGACATTATAAACAATCACATGACAATTATTTTCGCCATATAGCACTTATTCATACAGTGTTCAAACATGTAAGAGTTGAAACTGATGGATCAGGAAGAGAGTTTTTACTTATTGGAGTCCCTCATTTGTACTTAAAAAGTGGACAACAATTTTCAAAGCATAAGTTTTCAAACTTCCAAACTGAGGGTTGATACAGTTGACAGATTCTAACAAACTCTTTTTCAAGGCATGCACATGCACATAGTTGAGGGCACCAAGCCTCCTGGGATTGGGGCTTGGTCAATAAGGCTCTTGGATTTATAGGGTTGATAAGAATCATCAGAATTATAGGTAGGTGTCAAACTAGTTCTATTTGACCAACTCATGCCTATTCCTATAAAAGAAATTCTGGCAGTTTTGGCAATCCACTCTCTGGCCAACATATCTTTATGAAAATGTTTGATTGAAAATATAACCCAGAACACACTAGCAACAACCCTCTTGCTATGTATATTCTCTCTCTCTCT
>OZ012697.1:4235831-4260551 GCA_963942565.1 Maea johnstoni
GAAAGCACTATGTTGATTCTGATTGTCATACTGAATATAGAATTGATGGGTGGGGATTGAAATTTCTTTGAAGAGGTATAGAAATAAAAAGTTGAAATACTACGCTGATCCTAATTGTTGTTTATATCTTATTTGAATACGGACTAGGCTTGATGTGCAGGGATTGAAATTTCATGGAAGAGGGAATGAAAGAAATACTTAAAATACTACACTGATTCTCATTGTGGTTTTTACCTTACTTGAGTACGGAATAGGCTTGATGTGTGGGGATTGAAATTCCTTCGCTTGAAAAAAACATCTTGATTCTAATTGTCATACTGAATATAGACTTGATGTGTGGGGATTGAAATTTCTTTGAAGAGGGATTGAAATAAACACTTAAAATTCTATGCAGAGTCTCATTGTTGTTTTTACCTCTAATACTTGAATACAGAATGGGCTTGATGTGTGGGGATTGAAACTAACACTTAAAGTATTATGCTGATTCTAACTACCATAGCTAGCAATATACCATAGTGCCATCTATCCACAAGGGATGACATCTAAATATGGCCTGGGAGGCAGGCTACATCAGCCGATGAGGAGCTTATTATTTTTGATAATAAGAAAAGCGTGGAAGGCACAAGTATGTGTAAATAACCATACAGCCATGAGGATGCTCGTTCATTTCATGTGAAGTGAGGTATGTAAAGCACAACACAATAGATAAAGCTAATCCTTTTATACCCTAAAAATACCCACACCAGGCACCCTGGCACCACCCCAACATACCCGCATTCTTGGGTGCTTGGCCTCCACGCAGGGGTGGTGCCTAACAAAAGGGGTGTTTTTGGGTATGGGTGCTAGATGAAAAGTTGGGCATCATCACCTGGCGCTTTACCTGTGCACTGAGGGTTGGTTGGTGCCCAATTAAAAGGGTGTTTTAGGGTATGGGTGCTGAAGTGCATTGAGAAGAATCCACATCTGTCTCTGAAACCCTCCTGCGCAAAGGGTTGATACCCAGAAGAAGAGGGTGTTTTAGGGTATGGGTACTGATATGTACTGCAAAGAATCCACACCTGTCTCTGAAACCCTCCTGTTCAAAGGGTTGATACCCAGAAAAAAGGGTGTTTTAGGGTATGGGTACTGATGTGTACTGCAAAGAACCCACACCTGTCTGTTAGCAATGCGGGGTTTGTGCCCAATAAAAGGGTGTTTGGCGTGGGTGCTGAATTTGCATATGATTAAACCTCATCAGCCTTTAACACCTTCAAAACAGAAGAAAAGGGTGTTGTGGCATGATTTCTGGTATTGATGAATGCATCTTAGATAAACTTAACATATCCTAAGAATTCTGGGTATACCTTTCTAATGAAAATACATCTTAGATAAACTTAACATACCATAAAATTCCTAAGAATTCTGGTTATACCATTCTAATGAAAAGGATTAGCAAAACATATGGATAAATATCTTAGTTTAAAACCCATGCTATGGTATCAGGTAATTTATATAGGCACTGTGCTGGAACTATGTTGGTTACGACTGAAGACACAACAAATATCTTGTGTCAACTGCATGTTATTAAAAGTCCATCAGTGCTGAATAATCTCTATCTTACATAGCCTGCCTCCCAGGCCATATTTAAATGTCCTCCCCTGTGGATAGATGGCACTGCGGTATACTAGAAGGTCAGTTGGAAATATGTGTGATACAGACTGCAGCTCAAGTGTGTCCCCCTTGAGGATTCATTCAGAACTAAACGTGAGTGAAATCAACTCAGGTCAGATCAGTGAAAGAGCCAGATATCACAGACTTGTAGCAAGTCTTTATCTTAGAGAGACAAGGATATTGTAACAACCTGTTTCAAGTTCAAGAAAACCCCAAAACACCCTTTGAGCCCACTCAACACCCTATTGGGTATGTAGGTACCACATGAATACATGTACATTCAAAGTTGAAACTTGGGGGGGGGGGGGGGGGGGGGGGGTACTGAATAATGTATCTTTAATAACTTAGACAAGAATATTAAACACATCTGCTAAGGTATATATATGATACCAGTCTTACATCCTTTTGATCCTTCCAAAGCTTAGGCTGCTTTTAATTTTGTCTAAAGCACAAGGACGTACATATTTTTGAAAATCAACTAAACTCTATCATGCTGTTATTCATTAGATTGCTCTCACTAAGCACTCTCAGATGAATACCCATGTGCCAGGGTTTCAGTCATTTTTGGTTGTTTTTTGCAGCATTTTGTATTGGCCAAATCAGCATAAGGGTTAACAGAGCCTATTTGAAATGGATACCGCAAATATATCACAAAAACTATTCATAATTGTCAGAATTTAACAGATTCCATCAGTATCCAATATGTGTTGGGTATTCTTCATTGGGGACACAGGAAACACCTGTTAGGGTTTGTAAATCAGTAGCCGCCTTTTACAGGCGCCCTTTTAATGACCTAAACACCCTGGTGTGGGGTAGTGGGGTACCGGCAACCAGCTGAGTACATACCACAAAACACCCTCAGGTACCCTTAAACATGTGCCCATGTTTACAGACCCCTGGGGTGCTCTTTCTATTGTTTACTAATGAGAATAAAAATGTTCCCATACAGAATATAAATAAATAACACCACCCACTACTTACAGTCCAATACGTTAATGGATGCTGGTATGAATAGTCCAGATTAACCCATTCATGCCTGGAGATCTACTTGATGAGTGTCGTCTGGACCAATCATCATTTTGAAAATAACTTAGGTATAAAGCATTATTTGAAAACTATTTGAAGGAGAGTAGTAGATAAAGTCTAAATGAAGAACTCTCCCCCAAATATTTTCCAACCATGGATTTAGTTGAAGAAATATCACCAAAATAGTAAGGCGAAAGAATATTCAGAGAATATTTGAAGGAGATATGTTTTTTTTGACCTCTATCTACAACTCTTCTTCAAATATTTTGCTACTTTACATCTAAATCATAAGTTATTTTCAAAGGTATTACAGGTCCAGACGACACTTGTCAAAACGCTTGTCAAGGAGATCTCTAGGCATAAAAAGGTTAATGTTTTTGACCCCCTGGCAGCGAAGCCTGGGTATGAAATGGATATGAACAGAGCATCACTTCATCTAAAATCTGACAGGAATGACTGTGTTTGTCATCGTGGTAGTCTTTGTACAGATTCTCCGATATCAACTTGAGAGGCTTATTAATTTACAACCATATTCTTTACAATTTCTTAACCCTTCCAATGTTGAGGTTACTTTCGTCCAAAGCACAAGGATGCAAATTCCCTTGAAAACCTTTTAAACCCTGTCATGTTGGTATTCATTTGAAAGCTCTCGCTGAGTACTCTCAGATGAATACCCATTTGCCAGGGTTTTGATCATTTTTCAGATTTTTTTTTATCATTTTGTATTGGCCAAAGTAGCCTCCAAGGGTTAAGATTTCTTAAGTGATGGATCCACAGGCCGCTATAGGAAACAAACATCCGGTCATTAAAAGGAAATTACTTTCATTATAATCAGCTTTTGTGCCATTGGCAAACATGAATTTCCGCTATGAGGTGTTGGGTATTATTCAAAGCGAAAAGTATATACGTAAGTGACATATTTGCAAATAAAAGTTTATGAAAGGAATCTAGTTGCTGAGATACCACAAATTCCTAATGGAAAATGGAATTGAAATTGCGTTTTTGAAAATATGGCCTTTTAATTCATCACTTATGATTGCATTTGTTCATACCCACTTATGTTAAACAAAAGTTTTACTAAGGAAATGATTAAGGAAAAAACATTTGAAAAAATTCTAAAGCAAAAACATATTCAATACTAACTAGATGAGTTAAGGAAACCATTAAGGAAAAAACATTTGAATAAAATCTACAGCAAAAATTTAACCTATACTAATTAGATCAGTAAATTCAATTTGTTTCATTTATTTCTAAGTCTATGTTGCTTTAAATCATTTTCAAACCTCAATTATCCTCCCTTGACGAAAAAGTTTTCCAAGTTTCCAGACTAGCTCAACATGGCCTTAGATAAATAAAAACAAGTGGATATGAAACCAGCCGGTGAACCTGAACAGGCTGGCTGCGGCGAAAAGCTCAAAAGTCGCATTCTGTGCATGCTGTTTCTCTGTAATGTAAATGGTACGAGGGCCCTCATTGGTCTTTATCTACTAGTGACGTTATATTTAAAACAGAATTCCAAAACCCTGGCATAGCCAGCCCTTTACTTAAGTGCATATAGTATTTGGTCTCTCACAACATATCCATTCTTTTATTGCATCTAAGACATGGCCAATTAACAGTGTGTATAAATACAGGGTCAACAGGAAGTAGCCGGATTAAAACCCACTTCGGGTTCCAGACTTTTAATGAAGTATTTTGGTAACATGTAAGGTTTAACAGATGGATTAAGAGTTTATTTCACAGGGGGCTTAAAATCTGACTACATTATTGTAAGTGGGGGTAGAAGAGTTGTGTAACACTTTGGCATGATTGACCTTCTTGATATTCTATGCAGGTAGATTAACCCATTCATGCCTTAAGCCTTACGCTGCTGGTGGCTAATTTGGCCAATACAAAATGATGCAAAAACCTGCAAAAGTACTGAAACCCTGGCACATGGGTACCACCTTTTGATTGATCTAGGTGTTTATTTTTGCTAAGAAGGCTGATATGGTAGTGTGACACTTGGTGACAGTATTTAACCCATTCACACTCACAAATTTGCCAGGAAAGTATCGTCTGCTATTTTCATACTTTTGAAAATAACTTGGAAATAAAGCAAATTCTCACAAAATATTTGTAGGAGAGTTGTTGGTAATATTCTGATAAACATTTCTCCTTCAAATATTTTTGATAAAAACGCTTTTGTGAGGAAAATATCAACAAAATAGTCAGGCCTGTTTTGGCCGCTCTGAGTGCCAATTGGTTAAACGGATAATCTCATGGCGCCCACCAAAATTGCTGTGCTCCACGACCAATTGCCAAATGCTCCGGTACTTTAACCCATTCACACTTAGAGCAGCCAAAACAGGCCTGACAATTTTGATAATACTATTCTAACAAAAGCATTTTTTGGAAAAAATTTGAAGGAGAATTGTTAATCATAAGCCAAGCAACAACTCTACTTCAAATATATTGTGAACTTTTGCTTTATTCCCAAGTTATTTTCAAAAGTATGAAAGTAGCAGACGATACTTTCTAGAGAAACTCTGAGTGTGAATGGGTTAAAATTTTGACAACCCAGCTGATACCTTTTCTTGCTGTTGTTTCCAGGGTATTTTCAAGATAAGCACCGATACAGAAGAGCTCCAGGCTTTAATGGTTTACAGATTCATTAGCTAAGAGGGAAAAGGGTCTATTTGGAGATGTGCGTGCGTGTCCATCAGATCACAGGCCTGACCATATGGACGACAGCCGTTTCCACCTAGCCTAGAACAAATCCACTCCCCGAGGACTAATTACTGGACTAAGCACCTGATGGTCAGACAATGGACCGCAGCCTCTCTGGTCATCCACACAGGTGTAGTAAGCTGTCATCCCTTTTGTTATACGTGACATGTCTGCAAACATATGGATTGAAACTAATCCATTTATTCCCCAGTGCCCCAATTAACCCTTTCATGCCTGGAGGTCTTCTTGACAAGTTTCGTCTGGACCTGTGATATCGTTGGAAATAACTTTGGAGTTCGGCATAAATTTGCAAAATATTTCAAGAAGAGTTGTAGATTAAGTTCTGAAGAACAACTCTCCTTCAAATGTTTTCTGAAAATTGTATTTGTTAGAGAGATATCACCAAAATAGTCAGGCAGGAATGGGTAAAAAAAATGGTCGTTTGGATATATGAGACACTAACTTTAAAATTAAGAAAGACTTTAACCATTCACACCCAGAGCAGCCAAAACAGGCCTGACAATTTTGGTAATATTTTTCTTTCAAAAGCATTTTAAGGAAAATATTTGAAGGAGAAATGTCTATCAGAAGCCAAACAACAACTCTTCTTCAAACATTTTGTGAACTTTCACTTTGTTTTCAAGTTATTTTCAAAATATGAAAGTAGCAGACGATGCTTTCGAGAGAAGCTATGAGTGTGAATGAGTTAAAAAGTATTTAAAGGAGAGTACAGCCTCTAGGGATGCTATAACATGAATGTATCCTTTCAAAATATTGAAGGTATAATTGTCCATCATATTACAAAACATAACATAATCCAATCTAAACAATTGGATAAAAAAGAAAAATATTGTGTTGTTTTTCAGCCAATCACTAACCTTTGACCTATTGATTGCATTCCTTATGTGCTTATTTGCATAATTCTATTGTTAAGTTGTATTGTTATATCTTCGCTATTGTTCATCATATTACCTAAGACATCATCATCCAGCCATGCATGGTTGACTATAAGTAGGTACTAAAACATCCCCAGTAATGCCATTTTATCTGCTTGCTGAAATTTGGTAATACCTTGGACGTTTGTCTATTTTTCACCAGTTCAAGAGGTGCTACAGTGTAAATACTAATGTAAATATGTTGTTGTAGATTCTAGAGAATGGTAAATACTTCTCAAATCTCTTAACTTACTTCAAAAAGGTGGATTAACCCTTTCGTGCCCATAGCAGCCAAAACTGCCTGACAATTTGGTGATAACTCTCTAACAAAAGCAATATTTAAGCAATATTTGAAGGAGAACTGTTCATCCAAACTCTATCTAAAACACTCCATCAAATATTTTTCATAATTATGCTTTATTTTAAAGTTATCTTCAAATGTATGGGAGGTCCAGACGGTCACTATGAATCTAATGAAATACCTATCAAGTTAATGAAAGTTGTTCATATTTTTTGAAAAACTATGTTCATACATTTACATTGAAAAATTGAAAGAAGTTTTCATGGGCAACATTGGGTTAGCCCATTAATACTTAAGAGTTACTCATGGAATTGTCATCTGGATCTTTGATATTTTTCACAATAACTCAAAAACTAAGAACAAATTTCCAAATTATTTGAAGGAGAGTTGTTGGCAATGTTCTGATTAACATTTCTCCTTCATAAATTTCCCAGTTATGCTTCAACCTGATAGATTTCATCAAAATTGTCAGGCTGGTTTTGGTCTCTGTGAGCTTTAATGGGTTAAACAAGAACTAATCCCACTTCAAACCAGTTCCACAAAGAGGTTTTAAGCTTGGCGTATGTGTGTGCACCTTGGAGAGGTCAATATTGACACGGGTAGATCCCAGACGTCAAGAGACAGATAGGTGATTGTCTAGCTGGTCCCAGGGAAGATCAGGTGGCCACCGCCTGCTGGCATGACTAGACACGCACTTTGTCTCTCTCTCTCTCTCTCTCTCTCTCTCTCTGTCTGTCTGTCTGTCTCGCTCTCTCTCTCTCTCTCACTTCCCCCCTCTCTCTCTGTCTCTCTCTCTGTCTCTCTCTCTCTCTCTCTCTCTCTCTCTCTCTCTCTCTCTCTCTCTCTCTCTCTCTCTCTCCCACTCTCTCTCTCTCTCTCTCTCTCTCTCTCTCTCTCTCTCTCTCGTCTCTCTCTCTCTCCCTCACTCTCTCTCTCTCTCTCTCTCTCTCTCTCTCTCTCTCTCTCTCTCTCTCTCTCTCTCTCTCTCTCTCTCTCTCTCTTTCCCTCACTCTCTCTGTCTCTCTCTCTCTCATCTCTCTCTCTCTCGTCTCTCTCTCTCTCTCTCTCTCTCTCTCTCTCTCTCTCCTCTCTCTCTCTCTCTCTCTCTCTCTCTCTCTCTCCCTGCCACTGTCTATCTCTCAAGTTGCATACCTCTGATGTAGGTTGAAATATCACAATCAAATATCCCCTGAGAATCTAACCAACACCTTCTCAGGCTGCATCATAGATTGTCCAGCCCTACATTCCATTGTGCTGCTGCCGGGGCTGGCCATTTTAACCTATTCATGCTTAAAGAGTTTACTGAGAACTCTCTAATAACTTTTGATCATAACTTTGGAACCATGAGGGATTTTACAAAAAAAGTGAAGGATAGTTGTTGGTAATGTTCCGAACAATATTTCCCCTGCAAATATTTTCCCAACTTTGCACTTGCCTGCAAGATTTCATCAAAATTGTCAGGCTAGTTGGCCGCTCTAGGGGCATTTATTGGTTAAGAGTTGCCAGACTTACAGGTCACCCAAGGAACATTCTGCACACCTGAATGAGTGCATTTTAACCCTAGGTCTGACTTCCATTGTTACAGGCCTGCTAGCAGATGAGTCTCCCCCCACTTACACTGTAATGCTCTAATGGGTAAGAGCCATTTCCAATCTTTCTCTGACCGCTTTATCAAAATACAATAAAAGGACTTTTACATCCACCAATTACAACTATTACTCAGATATTTCCTGAGATTTAGGCAAATTGTCTTAATTACAGGTATTGAAGCTTTTTAATTGTGAATTTAGAGAAAATGCGCCAAAAATTGTGGTTGTCATGGTAGTGGTAGCCGTAGCAACACCCTGGCAACGGGATACATATGGGAACTATTCTGGGCCGGTTTGAGAGGTACTGATGGTCAGGCTCTTGAATATATTCTATGGCATATTTAGTGGTGGACAATACTCTATTCAGGTTATAACGAGACAGGTAACAAGGCATTAGTAAAATACCAACATCATCATTTCCCAGTAATACCCAAACAATGGTGACTCGTGGGAAATATCTTAGAAAGTTTTTCATTATAAAAACGAAACTCACTTTTGACCAAAACCTTATGAATTAATTGAATCATAAAGGCTTCATGCTTGTTTTATTTTCCCAAGATATTATCATGCCAACCTATGCATTTGAGAAAATAGAAGATAACGCTTTGGTCGCTCAACCATGGAACTGCCAGCGAACTGATTTTGAAACGCAACAAGTAGTTCTCCGCCCTCTTCCTGTGGTTGAGGCGTATCTTTACACCGCGTTAGAGATCGGCACCGAAAAGAAGGATGCCAGATCATGGTGCGTGTGATACGACAGAATCGGTGTAAAGAGAAAATAGGTCCACTTGAAGCGTGAACCTAAAGACTGACGGAAGAAAGAATGGAAGTGAAATCAACAAATATTAGCTGAAACCGACATCACCCCTTTAAATTCCTGGCACTGTCTCCCTTGGCAACCACAAAAATGCACTTGAATATTATGGGATGGATTCATCAGAAAACTTTTTTGTTTAGATAGACAAGCAACCACATGACTATATCTACAAAACGCATTCTCTCAAGTGCTATGTCAGGGGTGTTTTCGTCAGCTTCTTTGAGTTTCGTTATCAACAATGAAATACATAATGAGCATTTTCCTCCCAGTCCATGTCCATCTGATAGGAAGAAATTAACCCATTCATGCCTTGGATTCTCAGAGTCAAGTGTCTTCTGGATCTAAAATACTTAGAAAATAACTTTGGAATTAATCATAATTTGGAAAACTATTATCAAGGAGATTTCATTGGTATTTTCTGATCAACCTTCTGATCATCTATTTTCTGAAAATTGCATTTGTTGGAGAAGTATCACACTTTCACACAAAAGCAAAATTGGAAAAATATTTGAAGGAGGAATGTTATCCAGAACATTACCAACAACTCTCCTTCAAATATTTTGTTAAATCATTCTTAATTTTAAAATTATTATTTAAAGTGTCATAGATCCAGACGACAATTTCAAGATTTTTGCATTTTCTTCTCAGATCACCTGTGCACTTGGTGGGAAGGAATTAAATAGCGGATATTTCTCCATATCACTCTGCCACTCCCCTTAATTCAAGAGGCATCGATGTATTTGCAAAAGTAATATAAATGATAGTGTTTATTGGGATATGAGATTATGATCAATTCAAGTCAGGTCATAACTGATAGGGGTCATTCTAGACCAACTAACCTTTGACCGGTACAGCGGTCAAGACACCCACATGGCCATAATAAGACCTAGAGGAGAACAAAGACCACCTGTTGAAAAACTTTCTCAGGATTAACCTGTTAAAGCTCACAGCGGCCTGACAAACCTGATGAAAACTTTCAAGCGAAAGTATAATTGGGAAAATATTTGAAGGATAAATGTTGATTAAAGCACTATCAACAACTTTCCTTCAAATATTTTGTAAAATTATTTTCCATTCCTCAGATATTGCCATAAGTACAATAGAACCAGAGGAGAATTTTCAGAGGAACTTGAGAATTAATGGGTTAACCATGAGGAGCCGACACATAATCTGACACTAAGGGAAATATCTTGGTTACAAAGCATTGTTTTGGGAAACATTTCATCGAAAGCTGTTTTTTCTGTTGTGTGTAACGATCACATTTTAAAGAGTTTCCAAATATTGCTCTTTCTGATGTAGTATTATGCACTAAGTTGTAAGACCATGCACTCACTCTAAATGCAGAAGGGTTTAAACTCAGCTCCCAAGAGTCTAGTTATTCTATCAATACTCATTGAGTGGCCATAAGCAATCTGACATTTTGAGTGATATCTTTCCAGCAAAATCATTGATGGGAAATTATTTGAAGGAGAAATGTTGATTATAACATGACCAACAACTCTCCTTGAAATATTTTGTAAAATTGTATTCAGTTCCTTAGTTATCGTAAAAAGTGTTATAGACCCAGACGACAGTTCTTAAGCAGTGAAGTGTTTAAGGGTTTAACCGCAGCTCCCAAGGGGCTAGTTAAAGGGACATCAGCCTACACTCCAGAAACCACACAATGTCATCACTAAATACCTTTCATGTTGAAACATGCTATATACCATCTTAGATGAAGAAAAGAATGGATATGTATCTAAAGAGACGATATAGAAATAACAACAGAAATCTTTCTCAGTATATTAACAAATACTGTCATTGCTAATACATAACCATAGGAGAGAGATCAAGAGGTTTTAAACCCAGAGCCTCTAAATGTCATTTACCTATAACGCTTGCAGTGGTTAAAACCAGCCTGACAATTTTGATGAAATCTTTCAAGCTTAAGCATATTTGGCCAAATATTTGAAGGAGAAATGTTGTTCAAAACATTAAGAACAACTGTCCTCCAAATATTTTGTAAAATAATTCTTCATTTCAAAGTTATTGTCAAAAGTATGAAAAGTCCAGACGACAATTTCAAGAGTAACTCTTAAGAATTTATGGGTTAAACCCACAGCCTCCAAATGTCACATGGCTTTTAACCTACGGATGATAGAGCTTTAAGTCCCTACCTTTTTTCTTCCTCAGCTTCTTAAAGCTGTTTCTGAGACTGTAGCGATGGATGGTAGAAAGTGCCATGCTTCCGAAGGCCGGTAAAGTCCTAGATTTCTTAGTGGATGAGCTCTGGGCGTCCATAGCGTGTACTAAGTCCAGACAGAGTGATAATAAACGGCGTGAAGTGATTTCTTCGGGAGCTGGTGCTCGCTCACGCTACTACCAGCTACCAGGAACGAATTATGCCGGTGGTTTAAGATGCTGTGTGCAAGCACTTCTTGCTTAGACCTGGGAGCCCTGCTCTCAAAACATCCAGGGCCACGTGATGCCAAAATACCCTATTACCTCAGGTGAGACTCTTATACAGAGTACAGGGCACTGGTATATTAACATATATCTCAAACATGTATATTTGAATATATACACTATCCTGTTATAGGCAAAATTATAGTGGCCCCTAAACAGGAATAAGTCTTCTACACCTGCACCCTATTGTGGGTGCATTCTGGAGGCAGCACCCTTACCTGTGGGGTATTGTGCAGAACCCATTATGCCATACCAGCCAGGTGTAGGATCGACATCTGTTCACTTTGACTGCCTGGCCAGAAAATCTCCTGTCCTCTTAAAGGGAGCGTGACTGTCTGATCTGCTGTGTAACCCTTCCAATACTGAGGCTACTTTCTTCCAAAGCACAAGGATGCAAAGATTTTTGAATACCACCTAAACCCTATCATGTTGGTATTCATTGAAAAGCTCTCGCCGAGTACACTCATATGAGTACCCATTTGCCATGGTTTCAGTCATTTTTCAGGTTTTTTGCATTATTTTGAATTGGCAAAATTAGCCACCAGCGGCATAAGGGTTAAGGTAAGACATCAACACCTTGTCACTTACAAAAGGGAGGGGGGGATCCAGAAAATTCCCCATCCCCTTAAAGGGAGCGTGACTGTCAGATCTGCTGTAAGGGGGGCTCTCAGATAGACATCATCACCTCCCCCTCCGTCCCCCCCCCCCCCAAAAAAAAATCTCTGACATAATAAGACATGGAGGGGGGGGGGGGGGTATGAATTTACCTATCCTCTTAAAGGGAGCGTGACTGTCTGATCTGCCGTGTAAAGGTAGACATAATCATCTTGTCCCTTATATAAGGGATTCTGACAACTGTCAGGGCAGAAAATTCCCTGTCCCCTCAGAGGTAGCGTGATTGTTTGATCTGCTTTAGGGGAAGACATCATCCCCTTGTCCCTTACATAAGGGACAAGTGGGGGGGGGGGGGGCGATTCTGAAGACTACAAGGTCCGAAAATTCCCTGTACCCCTATAAGAAGCCTGGGGACTGTCTGATTTGCTATAGATGTCCCCACACTCCCTCACATAATAAGACATGGAGTGGGGGAGGGGAGGTGAGGGGGGGGGGGGGGGGGGGGGGGGTTTCTAATTACTACCAGACCAGAAAAGTTTCATTTCATCTTAAAGAAAGTAGGACTGTCTGATCTTCTTCAAAGGCAGACATTATCCCCTTGTCCCATACATAAGACTACAAGGTGAGATAATTCCCCGTCCTTTTAACCCATTCACACTCAGAGTTTCTCTAGAAAGTATAGTCTGCTACTTTCATACTTTTGTAAATAACTCGGGAATAAAGCAAAAGTTATCAACATATTTGAAGGAGAGTTGTCGTTTGACCTCCGGTTAACATTTCTCCTTCAAATATTTCCCCCCAAAATGCCTTGTTAGAAAAATATATCCAAAATCGTCAGGCCTGTTTTGGCCGCTGTGAGCATTAATGGGTTAAAGGAGTCAGGACTGTCTGATTTTCTTTAAGAGGCCAGGTAGATGTGCATCCCTTACATAATAACACATGGGGGCTGGGAGGGGGGACTCTCACCTAAGGATAGATACATGTGCTCAATACAATACCAAATACTAGATTCAAATGGGAAGAAGAATCATATCATGTCCAGTATCATATTGTATCGTTAAGATTTAAGATTAAAATTATGAATTCTTTTTTTATGAAATTGACTTAATTGCACATACATTTTGATTGAAAAAATCTGGCTATTATTCAAAAATACAAGACCAAAAAAAAAAAATTCCATCTAAATATTTTGATAAATTCAGTTTTGAAAAATGTATAAGCCCCCCCCCCCCCTTGCCACACGTGTGGCACAAAATGTTCCTATTACTTTTTGTAAGGGCGTCCCAATATATCAAATGGTTGTGCCTTAGACTATTTAGACTATATCTATTATAAGATGAAGGCCTTGGCTTGACAAAAGGTTATCTATCTGAGGAGCCGCGGCCAGATGTGATGTTTTAGTTTGTGATCAGTGGGGTGTTTCTTTATCACTGCCCTAAGGTGTCTTGTGGTATAACTTTCTGACCCGGCAACCTGCCCAACATGTGGTCACCACATAGTAACCTTAACCCTTTCAAGTTCTCCCTCAAAAGTTTTATTTGGATCCTGTGATACTTTAAAAAACAACTAATAGAAAAACATAAACATTTGCTAAGTATTCACAGGAGTGTAATACATTCAAATTAATTAGCATTTTTCCATAACCAAAAGGTCAGATGGGTGGAACAAGCCTTAACCCTTATGCTACTGGTGGCTAATTTTGCCAATACAAAATCATGCAAAAAAGCTGAAAATGACTCAAACCCTGGCACATGGGTACTAATCTGAGAGTACTCAGTGTGAGCTATCCAATGAATACCACCATGACAGGGTTTAGATATTTTTCTAAAATCTCTGCGTCCTTGAAAATGCTTTGGACGAAAATAGCCACAGCTGATGATGACGATGATGAGGATGACAATGAAGATTATGATGATATATCAATGGTTTAAATGAAGATTATGATTAAAAATATGTTAATGGTTATGAAGATTGTTGTTGCGGCTTTTTGCAATCTATACTGCTTATTTTGATTAAAAAAGCCCTGATGGTGATGATGTTCATGATGATGATGATGAAAAGGATGAAGATAAATATGCTGTTAACACTAATAACATACTAGGTAACCACAATATTGGTGAACCGTAAAGCGTTATATTGCAGATGACAATGATATTCTAGTGATAAACTAATTTGGCACCAGTTTGATGCAAACAACTCATTATTAGATACCTTAATAGAGCTAGCAGAGAAAATCAATAGGAATTGATTGTGACATTAAGTTAATGACAGAACCAAATTACAAAGCAGCAGCCAGTAAACGACTTTGGACTAATTGCTAAGGGCATTTAGAGGATGGCCATTTTTGGTAGCGTTACATCATGGCAACATCAGAAGCCTATCAGTATGGTATGGCTGCAGCCCTTCACCTATCATCAGCATCAGCTGCCCTTCCTCAGACCTTCCTCCTGATTACAGGTACGCCCAGGTGGACCTCATCAAATGCTACTCTGGAAGGTGGCTATTAGGGGGTGGGGGGGGGGGGTATGTACTGAGGTAACCCTGGCCACAAGGCAACAGGATCTTGAATGGTAACCTCTAGCAGTTGTACAATATCTAGACTAGGCTCTTACTTTCTAAAAAGTTAACATTCCTTTTTGAGTTGACTAATCTGCGTGTGGTCTAGTGTCAGGGTCGGTGGCCACAAGACAACAAGATCTTGAAAAATTACATGTAGACTATAAGGCTCCTAGTCCCCTCTGAGTTGACTGATATTTTCACTGTAGTGTAGTACCAGCAATTGCAGATAGGTGGCACCACTGCATCCACCTATCTCTAGTGGATTCATACTCAAACTCTGTTCACCTGGTGAGATAGATGTGAATAAAGTTGGCCACTTTGGCCACTTTGGCCACCTTGACCAATGGATGCCTGGCTACAGAAAAAAACTGACAGAAAAAAATACATATGACAGCCCAGAAATTCAGGCTAGCTCAATCCCTTCACCTATCATCATCATCATCAGCTGCCCTAGACTAGCTCCTAGTCTATGATTTACTTATATTGTGCTTTTCTCTGTTCTGGTCTATCTTTTGTTCAATATTTAGGTGTTAGTTTTAGTTGCTGTTGATAGATGGCTCTAGTGGTGGTCACCCTGGTCAGTCAGAAGCAAGAAATCCAAATAGACCCTTGCTGGCCGCCTGGTGAGCCAATATAGAACTAAATATGGGTAGACATTTTAGAATGGTATATAAACATTAGGTAAGTTATTAAAGAAGTGATAAATTTTCTTGGCCTAGGACTAGGCTACAGCTGCCCATCCTCAGACCTTCCTCTTAATTACAGGTATGCCCAGGTGGACCTCATCAAATGCTACTCTGGAAGGTGGCCATTAGGGGGGGGGGGGGGGGCATGAACTGAGGTAACCCTACATGGAAACCCAGGGGTCTGTGGCCACAAGACAACAAGATCTTGAATGGTTACTTGTATATTAGGCTCCTAGTCCCTGAAAAGTTACCCATGAGGCAACAGGATCTTGCATGGTATTAAACCTCTAGTAGTTGTATATGAGTTAGACTTGCTACTGAACAGTGTGTAATATACCTGCCTCAATGCTCTTGCCTGAGTTTAGCCTAGATTTCTAGGCTGTCACATGTATTGTTATGTCATGTTCTCTATTACCAGGCACCAAGTGGTCAAATTAGTTTACATTTAGCTCACCAGGTGGGACTCAAATTGATTACGACTAAAACCTCAATATATATAGGAGGACCAGGTGGTGCCATCTATCTACCACTGCGTGAACTACACCACACTGGTTGGTCAACACAAAGGGAATGTTAACTTTTATGGGACTAGGGTAGGAGTCTATTCTACCCTGATTTTCAATAGCCGAAGTTTAGGTATGTTTTAATCCTCAGGGTAGAGCCACAAACGCTGCAGTAAATAAAATTATAATTCAAACTAATAATGTTTTATCTAGATTCCTTGATGATTATGCTGCCATCTTTAGTTAAGCAGCAACATGTTTTCAGGTGGATTTCTCCCACACCCCTCTTATGACATTCTCTATTCTCAGCCTAACCCATAGGTTTATTTCGAACCCTGTTATCAGTTGGATTTCTGAGCCCCCCTCAGGACATCCCTGAATTCTATACCGCCTAACCCACCTGCAATGCCCAAACAGCACTGTTACAAAAATAAATACTAAAACCAACTCATGAAACCAGGCGCGTATTTACTCAGTTCCAGCATCTGAACACAGCCCTCTCACAGCTGACTGAGCTCCTGTGGAACGGAATGGATATATTGCTCTAATGGTAGATGATTTGACGGATTCAAAATTCCCAACAAAATAAGTTCAGCTTGGTGGTGATTGATGTGTTTGATGATAGTCCAGGGTATGACTTACGGCAACTTACCCGGCAGGGCAAGTGAGACTCAACTTTTACTTGCCCTCCTCCAACTTTCACTTGTATGTTTTATAATGTTTCATTTAAAACCAAGTAGAACTGGCTGCTGGCATGTGAAGGTATATTTTCTGGGACAAGTTTCGATGCCAGACCACAAAACTTGCACACGTTCCCAAAAGTAAACCTGAGATATATACAGCATACTTGCCCAGTGAGGCAGTTTTCACTTGCCCGGGGCAACAGGGCAAGCACCAATGTCGAGGCCTGTGGTCTTCTTCAAACTAATTACGTTGGGCCTTCAGGGGATGATATAATTTCATGTTTACCTTCATGTAACCTGTGCTCTTTGATCTATCTTACAATTACGATAGGTATTGATTTTTTCAAAGGAGAATGATGAAAAGAATTTGTACAGAGTTTTTATTTCAAATCCTCGCTTTTACGGTGTGTGACAACTTGTCCAAGAAAGTGTCACTATGGGGAACTGCCCTATTAGCCCTAAAATCAATTTCAAAGACCTGGATCATTCAACAATAAAAAAAGATAGATTCCAGTGACATAAACATTGCATTCTTCCTCAGAATTTGCAGTTTCATCCTTCTCAATTGATTCAACATGGTTTTGAAATCTTTGTCCCATGATGTAGGTGTCTGAGTTGTAGGGTAGCCTAGTTTTCCAGGCTGTCATATTCATTTTTCAGTCTTCTTGTTTTTCTGTTACCAGGCAGGCACGGAGTGGTCAAGGTGGCCCGAGTGGCTAAATTAGTTCTCATTCATCTCACCAGATGAATATACTCAGTTTGAGTATGACACCTCTAGAGATAGGAGAACCAGGTGGTGCCATCTATCTACCATTGCTGGTACTACACAACACAGGTTGGTCAACTCAGAAGGGAATGTTTTCAAGAACTACTGGAGCTTAATCTAGTTGACTGGGTTACAATCACTTCACACTCTCACCTAAATTAAAGGCAGGTGCTGAGCAGGTTAGTCTCTCATTGGCAACTTAAGCCTTCCAATGCTAAGGCTACTTTCGTCCAAAGCACAAGAATGCAAAGATTTTGAAACCCATCCAGGCCCAGTCATGTTGGTATTCATTGGAAAGCTCTCACTGAGTACTCTTAGATGAGTACCGGTACCCATTTGCCAGGGTTTCAGTCATTTTTCAGGATTTTTGCATCATTTTGTGTTGGCCAAATTAGTCACCAGCAGCATAAGGGTTAACTTAGTTGACTGGGTTACAATCCCTTAATACCTCACACCTACCTTAAAGGCAGGTGTTTTGTAGCTTATTCACTCATTGGCAACTTAAAGGTCTAATTGCTCATCAATTAATTCTTAATCCAGGAGCACTCTAGCTTGTCAACAAAAAGAACACACACCCCTTCATTAAACCCCGCCTGCAGACCTAATGTCAATATGGCATCAGGCATGAAACGTGAATGATCGAACAAAACTAGCGTGGCAGCATTTCAATTTCACAGAAAGGGACACTTAACCATAGCCAGGTCCTCATACAAAATTTGTAAAAAGAAAAAAAGATGCCAATTTTACATTTAGTTAATGAACAACTTGCAAAATAGCTCACTAAATTTCATTCATTTCTTCATTCTTCTTTCATTCTGCAGGCAGACTTTAGAAAGATAATTGAATCTCTTATAATACTTTTTCCAGCTGGCCACCTTAAGGTAAACATTAACAATAATGCTGAATTGAAATTTTCCCCTACCTGCGTGAGAGCACTCATGCATACGCACACCACCCTCCTTTCTGTGTGTAATTACGGTCTTAGTTGTGGTATTTCTCGAATAATTAGCTATTTTGTTAACTCCACATATACAGCTGTGACGCTGGCAATTCACTAATTGTCACAATGTCTGCTGTTGCTTCCGATGGGTAATTCAAACCACTCTTTCAAAGATGAAATATCAAGTTTTGCATTAATGATTTTGCAGTTAAAAGTTGGACTTTTCTATGCTATTGTTGTGGAATTGTAAATGACATGCAACCAGAGATATGGATACACATTAATGGCACTCTGGATCATACAATACAATTCTCTGGCTAAATTCAGATCAATTAATATTAACCCATTCATGCATGGACCAGTGTCGCCTTAGAAAATAACATTCGAATGAAGCATAAGTTCACAAAAAATGAAGGAGAGTTGTAGATAAGATTCTGAAGAAAATCTCACCTTCAAATATCTTCTGAAAATTGCTTTTTGTTAGAGATATATCTCCAAATAAGTCAGGCAGTTTTTGCTGCTTCGGGCATGATGTCAATCTGGGATAAGTCTGGATCATACAATAAAATTCTCTGGCTAAATGCAGACCAATTGATATAGGGTTAGTGGAGGAAGGATAGGGGTGATTCTAGACTAGTCCAGGAGTTAACAATTCCTTATTGAGTTAGCCAACTTCTGTGAGGTAGTACAAGCAATGGCCAGTAGATGGCACCACTTGGTCCTCTTATCTCTAATGGTGTCATACTCAAACAATCTTCTATCCCCCTGGTGAGATAAATGTAAACTACCTTGACTATTTTGACCACCGCCACACTAACCACCCTCACCACTTAGTGTCTGGTATTACACATAAACCTGATAAATTTAAAGTACACATGACTGCCTAAAATCTAATCTAGGGTGATTCAAAAGATCCTTCAACCCATAGTCTTAGCCAGCAGGGCGTCTGGTAGCCTAGCTACAAGGCTCTGTTATGATTTTACACCATTATATATAGAAGCCTGCACCTATACTAGATAGGGACTTGTGGCCTACTGTTGGCCATTTAGTTCACACAATTGCCACACTAGGGAGATTACTGGTATTTTCAAGTGAGCTCCTAGTATACCGCAGTGCCATCTATCCACAATGGAAGACATTTAAATAGGGCCTGGGAGGCAGGCTAGACTAGTCCAGGAGTTAACATTCCTTATTGAGTTAGCCAACTTCTGTGAGGTAGTACAAGCAATGGCCAGTAGATGGCACCAGATGGTCCTCTTATCTCTAATGGTGTCATACTCAAACAATCTTCTATCCACCTGGTGAGATAAATGTAAACTACCTTGACTATTTTGACCACCACCACACTAACCACCCTCAACACTTAGGGCCAATTTCATTAAGGTGAGATAAACCCACCCTACTTAGACTAGGTGTCAACTCTGATACCTGGTTCGGCTGTTACCTAGTCTAGAAGTTAAACCAGCCTAACTTCAGTCCAATTTCATCAAATGAGTTAGTACCAGGTAACAACCAAACCTAGTCTCAACTATCTAGGCCTTAGTTTTCGCTCTATTTTGGGCATTGGCAAGGGCTCGTGGTCAGAATAACAAAGGCTATGAGTAGAGGACCCCATGTTGAGAGAATAGAAACCTTCTCTCCCTCAACAAAGCCTATTGCATCTATAGTGGATGACCAGTATAGGGTATTATTTCTTTGGAATGAAAAATACATGTATTAAGTATTGTTTGCAATTATGATGTAGAATGCTAATTAAAACTATGGGATATAAAACAAAGTTGATATATGCAATATTTACCATTGTCAATTTTAATTGATTTGATATTTATTCTGACTTGTGTCAGATGCCTCAATGCTGCACTCTGCAATTCAAGACATGTACGTATCAGCACCACTCAAACTATTCATGAATATCAAAAGGTAAGTGTAGAAGCAAGATATCTTTGAAATGCAAATGCCAGTAGTTTATTCTACTACTAAGACAAGTTTTTTAGTTTGCTTCCAAACTGTGTTTTTTTTTCTTTTTATTTGAGAGATTTTTCAAAGAGAGCGGTACCTGACATTTTTGTTGACAAATCTATGACAAAAAGCATTTTTTGGGAAACGTGACAAATGCCATCTGTACAACTTTATTAGCATTAAGGTGTGTTAGATTTGTCTGCATCACATAATATATGCAAATTTACAAGCATGTTTTTTTCTTTCTGAAAAAAAAAACGTGTTTTAGTTATGATTGTACCAGAATAATCATAAAATGGCTATTTATATGCTAAGTCCAGTTTATATACTCAAAAATAGCTTTTATATCAGCCATATGAGTATTTAGACCAGGCCCTACTAGGATATAAACCACCCCTCCCCTGGTCTAAAGTTAGTCCCATATTTGTGACCTGGTTCAACTTTAGACCAGGTACTAAATGCTTAATGAAATTGGCCTAACTTTGAGACCTGGTCTAACTTCAAGTTGTGACCTGGTTTAACTTTAAACCAGGTATCAAGTGGCTTAATGAAATTGGCCCTTAGTGTCTGGTATTACACATAAACCTGATAAAGTACACATGACTGCCTAAAATCTAATTTAGGGTGATTCAAAAGATCCTTCAACCCACAGTCTTAGCCAGCAGGGCGTCTGGGTGTCTTTTTAGACTCCCAAACCCTTAAAAATCACCTCTCAGGACACCCATTTTTTGTGAGGATTTTTTTTTAAATGTCAGTCTCAAGCATATATATTATAGATTTCTTTCATCTCCATATGATTCCCATGATATTGTATAAGGATATAATGTCTTACCTTGATGAAATATACATGTTTATGGTTGGAATCTGAGTATATTGTGGTCCCCTTAAAAATTTGGATGCCCCAAAAATGTTACCACTGCCAATTTTAGGCACCCAGTTTCTAAATCCAGGCTAAGACCCTGCTTCAACCCTCTTTATTTTCAGACATAACACTTACAATATCCCTACATCCAACATCATTTTGAGGGCCACACACCCAATCTGTGTACCTTGGGATGAAATGAATAAGGTAATGAGATCCTACAGGTATTTCTATTGTTCTCTATTGTTCTCATCCTGTCCACATTCCTGTGTCAATTTCCCTTCACATTTCTTTAACCCATTAATGCTTAAGAGTTCCTCCTGAAATTTTTGTCTGGATCTTTGATACTTTTGATAATAACTTGGAAATTAGGAATGATTTAACAAAATATTTGAAGGAAAGTTGGTGGTAATGTTCTGATCAACATTTCTCCTTCAAATATTTTCCCAGTTTTGCTTGTGCATGCAAATTATCATCAACATTGTCAGGCTGCTTTTGGCTGTTGTGAGCATAATTGGGTTAAGGAAAGAATCTGTTATACCAACCTTGAAGCTGAAACCACTAACCTCTCAAAAAAGCAGTTGGAGGATTTGAAGGTTAACCTTTCTGAATGATATTCGGCAACTTTTGTCCAAAGCACAAGGATGCAAAGATTTTTGATAACCATCTAAAAATCTGTCATGTTGGTATTCATTGGATAGCTCTTGCCGAATACTCTCAGATGAGTACCCATGTGCCAGGATTTCAGTAATTTTTTTAGGTTTTTTGCATCATTTTGTATTGGCCAAATTAGCCACACGTAGCATAAGGGTTGACCTTTCTCATCCCAGAGATGTTATTTATTTTAGATATCATCATTACTTTTTAGCAAGGTTAATATGTTCGGAATGTACATAAGGTAATATATTCTACCTGTGGAAACTATGTGACCGCATCCTAAACCTGATAACAAAAAGATATGGAGAACATATCATCTGAGTTCCAACAGTTGGACCACTAACACCATGCATTCTGCTCCCCTAGGAAAGCAACAGTGTGACCTTTGTGAGTCCACATTGTAATTTTGCCCACAAGTTCCCCATTCCATGTTGTAATGCCAAATTGCTTTTGCTTTTTTGAAAAAAATACAGTGCTTCTACCACAAGTGAATGAAAAGATGAAGAATCTTGCTTCAGCAACTGTTTTTGTGTCTTTGGACGTGGCTAATTGCTAAGTTTAAGGCACATTAATCACTCAAAAGTTCTCTCATGTGTTCCATACACAGTACAGGCCTCTGTTTGGTAGAATTGATACTTTCTTATTTCATGATGACAGTGCTGCCATCTATGCTCACTATAGTGGCATCATACCTATTATATTTACCATGAAATTTATTGGTGTCATTACACCTATTTAGCCGAGTCTGAGGACCAGTCTAGCTAAAAAGGCTACACAGAAAAACACTTACACTTACTCGAAATTACCAAATAATCTAACCCTGACAGGTAACAGTATGTGTACAAACACTCTACAAGCACAGTTAATGGATCGAGTGTGTATTTCTTTTAAAAGTTTACTACTTCCCCATTAATTGATGTTTAACCATCAGGGTGCTTTGGTTGAGAATTACTAACAGCCTCTTCAAGTAACAATACTGAGTAACTAGGTAAAGCTTTCTCATAAATCAAACATTAAACAGCTTAGGTCTGGTTATTGCAGATATTGCTAAATGGATTGAGTGCGTACTTGTTTTTAAAGTAAGTACTTACACATTGATTACTGTTTAGCCCATTTACACCCAGAGGGGCCAAAATGGGCCTGACAATTTTGAAAATACTAAACTTACAAAAGCATTCCTGCAGAAATATTTGAAGGAAAAATGTTAATCAGTAGCTAAACAACAACTCTCCTTCAAATATTTTGTGAATTTTCCCTTTATTCCTTATTTATTTTCAAAAGTAGAAAAGTAGCAGACGATACTTTCTAGAGTACCTTTGAGTGTAAATGAGTTAACTGTCAGCATGGTTAGTCAAGAGCACCTGGTGTTTGTGAAAAACATTAATCCAGTCTATTCAAGTAACAATACATTAAAAGCATTAGTCAAACATTAAACTATTCATAGGTCCTTAAAAGACCTAGATATAAAGGTAGTATCAATAAAACTACACTTGGTCCTGTGGCGATACCAGACTCCAATAGCTTCCTGTTTCCCTACAAAACTTAAATTCCCAACATATCTTATTTAATATTAAAAAAAACATGTCTTTTAGAATTAGCTTTAAAGTCATACCTAACAATCATCTTCAAATGATTCATGTAAGATCTGGGGCTTAGTTGCATCAAAAGCAATAACTGATATGGCTTTAAACATTAAGTCCAAGCCAAAGCCGAATGACTGTAGGCGCAATTGGCATGTGTTGCATTCTTGACAAAAATTGACAGAAATTGAAATTAGTGCATGAATATTGAGTTTCTTTATAGGAAAAGTCTGAGTGGGAATTAGTTTTACCCAATTCAAATTTTTGACAATTCCATTGGTGTCCTGAACAAACAGGAAACAGTCAAGTCAGACTCCTTCTCGCCACGGCAGTGATCATTACTGCTGCTGAATCTACTGGCGATAGAGCAGACAGGTTCACCATTATGCATGGTAGTGACACCTATTGAGTAAACTGAGAACTAAACTAGATCCCACCTACTTTTCAGTACCATCTATTCTACTCATGGTATTCAAACTTTCTTATCTATAAGAGTGTTTGGGTGGGAAAGGTAATTTCCTGTAAGGCTACAGAACTATGTAAATTATAGGTTAGAAGTTTAACATACTCATAACTTGAATTTCATGAGTGTTATATGGGATAGTTATATTTCAAAGGGATGCAAATGTTCTGTCCAAATAATCATGATTTTCATGATGATCATAAACATTCAATTCAATGCATATATATATATATATATATATATATGTTGCAGCCCAACTTCCGATCCAGCCCATCTTAAGATGGGCCAAGCCCAACTTCCGATCGGAAGTTGGGCTGGATTTTGCTGGCCCATCTTAAGATGGGCTACCCAACTTCCGATGACCCAGATAATACAGCAGCCCAGCCCAACTTCCGATGGCAATGATTTTTTATTAAGTGTTCATCTAGACGTTTATAGCTTTGTTGGAATATTTGTTTATTGAATAAGATGTGAATTTCATGAGACAAATTACTTGCATTTTATTGTTAAATCTTTATTAAACACTACTGAATACTTCTGATTATGCTGAAATTTGAATATAAGTTGATTACAGATTCTCTCCTCTCCTTTTGTAAAAAAGACTAGAAAAACAAAATAAAGAAATAATTATTCAAACACAGCAGATTAATTTACACGTGTAATGTTTCTTATTGTGCTGGATTCCAGCACCTGTTAATTGCAATCCTTGATTGATGACATTCTTTTCTGGCTTCTAGAATGAGTTAAGAAAGTTGTATATGCCCTACAATTTTTTTACCTGTCTAACAAAATATAAGTATCTATTACATTATTCATAACAGATGTCTGTAAAAGTATAAACATTTCATAATAATTAGCCGGTACATCTATATTACTTTTCTTTATCTAATTCAGGATGAAGGGCTTCTTTCTGACACATCTTAATAAAGGTCTCAAATTTAAAAGTTCAACGACCAGTTTTCTGATATACTCATT
>OZ012697.1:4260751-4268251 GCA_963942565.1 Maea johnstoni
ATTTTGCCGATATCTCTCAAATAAAAGCAATTTTCTGAAAATATTTGAAGGAGAAATTATGGCTAGCATGTATTCCACAACTCCCCTTCAAATATTTTATGAATCTATGATTAATCTTGAAGTTATTTCCAAAAGTTTCACAAATCCAGACGACAAGAGTCAAGTTTATGTAAAGTCAGGTGGGTATTGTATTGTATTGTATTGTATTGTATTGTTTGTATTGTACCCAGGAGTGTGAAGGATACTGACCATGCTTACTGATCTCAAACAATGTGACCATACTGTGACCAGATCAGTTTTCCCGAGCGGACATTTGATAACTCCCTGTGCACCCCACGGTAGATGACATATGGGTCAGGGTTTACCTGTATCTATACTATTTATACTGATTGTTGTACAATGGCCACCAAACATTGCTGTGCTCTAGAACCGATTGTCAGCGCTCCAGGATCTCACAATTTGGACACCCCTGTATGACTCCCTGCTCTCTCCACAGCAGATGACATATTGGGCCTGGGTTTACCTGTATTTATTCTATTGTTGCACAATGGCCACCAAACATTGCTGTGCTCCAGAACCGATTGTCAGCACTCCAGGATCTCACAATTTGGACACCCCTGTATGACTCCCTGCGCACCC
Source organism: Maea johnstoni (assembly GCA_963942565.1). NCBI lineage: Eukaryota > Metazoa > Annelida > Polychaeta > Spionida > Magelonidae > Maea > Maea johnstoni. The sequence continues at coordinate 4,261,391 of OZ012697.1, forward strand.
CACGTAGATGACATATGGGCCTGGGTTTACCTGTATTTATTCTATTGTTGCACAATGGCCACCAAACATTGCTGTGCTCCAGAACCGATTGTCAGCGCTCCAGGATCTCACAATTTGGACACCCCTGTATGACTCCCTGCGCACCCCACGGTAGATGACATATGGGCCTGGGTTTACCTGTGTAACCTTGCCAAATGGCCACCAGGTGAACATCAAAGGGAAGGGGATTTACAGGTAAGGGACACTAAAGCTGCCTAATCACACAGCTTAAGCCGTGAAATTGCTATAAAATAACACAGCCGTTACTCGCTACACAGACAATGGACCACCATCTGTCCAGGGGATCTGGATTCTACATATCCCAACCACTTAACCCATGCGACCTTGCTGAGTGTCGTCTGGTCCTGTTATACTTTTGAGGGTAACATTGGAATGAAGCATAAATTCAGGAATTATTTGAAGGAGAGTTGTAGATAGAATTCTGACAAACAATTCTCTTTCAAATATTCTCTAAATATCATCATTTTCTATATTATTGATGAGTGTCGTCTGGACCTGTAATACTTTTGACAATAACTTTGGAAGGAAGCATGGATTCAGAGATTATTTGAAGGAGAAATGTAGATAGAGTTCTGATGAACAATTCTCTTTCAAATAGTTTCTGAATATTGCTTTTGTTAGAGAGATATCACCAAAATTGTCAGGCGGTTTGACTGCTACAGGCATGAATGGGTTAACCTATCCAAGCCTGCAGAGCTCAAAAATGTCAAAACAATTTTGGTGGTATCTTTTTAACAACAGCGTGTTTGGGTAAATATTTCAAGGAGAAATATTCCTCAGAACACATTACATAATTCTCCTCCAAATATATTGTGAATTAATGCTTAATTCCTAAGTTATTGTTTAAAGTATTATATGTCCAGACGACACTTGAAAAGCCTTTTGGGCATGAATACAATAACTCATCAAATAGTGCAATTTATACACTTTTCTGAAAGTGAACACAAAATTTGAAAATGGACCCCCTAGAATGAAAATCTATATACCCCCTTCTAAAGTGTCAGTTACAGTGCCCATGCTATTGTTCTTTTATAACAACACTTTTCAAAATTGAAATTAATGGTAGAATCACATGCAAGGTATTTCATTGTGGCGAACAAAAGATCCACTGGACATCAAAATCTCTGCAATTTTCAAACACAATGCACGGTAATAAAAGTAACAGCAAACGTGTGATTTTCTGGTACATAAAATAGCAGTAAAGTAGTGTTATAACTGGCAATTAATTACATAGTTCTCAACATCTGCCACACCTAACTCTGATAGATCATGCAAAATGAAACTGATCAGATATATAATAATAATAATAATAATAATAATAATAATAATAATAATAATTATCTTTATTTAAAGAGGGTAACTCAGTCCAATTGTAAAGATCTTCCCTGAGGCCCTCTGGCATGTTTACAAGTAGCCTGAGGGCCCCAGGGTTACAAAGTAGTACAGTACATTGCTTTTAGGTATCGAGACTTGAAGGAAGGTAGAGATGGTGCACATCTGATTGCTTCAGTTAAGCCATTCCAAACTTTGGGCCCTGAGTATGAAATGCATTTTTGACCAATTGATTTATTACATTTTGGAAGAGCTAATAGTGAGGAGGTTGCATTTTGAGTACCATATATACCAATTGCACCTGCAATTTTCCATAATCAAAAGATGTCCCTGGAATCCAGAATTTCCCGGGAAAATTCTGTGATTTCCTTGGTATTTGAAGTTTCACTTTATAAGGGCTGACACTGCTAGGTAAGTTATTTGTGTGTAATATTAACCCTTATGCTGTTGGTGGCCAATTTGGCCAATTCAAAATGATACAAAAAAAACTGAAAAATGACCGAAACCCTGGCAAATGGGTACTCATGTGAGCGTACTCAGCAAGAGCTTTCCTATGAATACCAATATGACAGGGTTTTGATGGTTTTCATAAAATTTTGCATAAATATGCTTTGGACGAAAGTAGCCTCATCATTAGAAGGGTTAACCTACTCAGTATGAATACATTGATAGTATAATGACATGTTAGAGATCTAGGTTTTCTTACTGCAAACCAGGCTGTCCAATAGTGATATGAAGCAAGAGCTTTCCAATGAATACCAATATGACAGGGTTTTGATGGTTTTCATAAAATTTTGCAAAAAATTTGCTTTGGACGAAAGTAGCCTCAGCATTAGTAGGGTTAACCTACTCAGTATGAATACATTGATAGTATAATGACATGTTAGAGATTTAGGTTTTCTTACCGCAAACCAGGCTGTTCAATACAGATATACATTGACCTCAGTGTATATAGATTAAAAAAACAAAGAGCTCACCTGCCTATATAAGGAATAACTAACAAGTAGTCTTCATTTCCCCTGTGCAGAAAACTATATGGTGTTGAATTAATCCAGGATTGAAACTATGACTAGCACTAAACTGATGTGTCCATGTAGTGAACTGATGTACTATAAGAAACGTTGTATCTGAAGTACTGCAACATTGTATTTTGTTTATTTGGAAGTCATACATTCAATACTCCTTTTGAGAATCTTCCTATCCAAAGAATAAATACTCTGTATGGTGTTTATATGGAAATCCGACATTCAATGCTGCATACAAGAAACTTCCTATCAAAAGTGCAGGTACGTTGTATGGTGTTTATAATTGGAGTCTGACATTCAATACTCTGCATGAAAAACTTCCTATGCGAAGTACAGGTACGTTGTATTGTGTTTAAATAGGGAAGTCAGACAGGAACTAGTGATACTGCCCTATTCCTGTAGTACATATACAAAGATAACAATGCTATCGGGCAGATCTAGGTTTCCTTATCTGATAACGAATTATTCTATGTACTAGATCTAGTACATCAATCTTCCTTTATAAACCGAATGAAGCAGGGAATATTTGAGAATTCCTAGGAAAATAAGAGGATTTCCTGAGAAGTCTAAGCTACATTTGGGAAAGATTGTTAGATAGATAAAAGAAAACATTGTTACCTGTATTTGTAATTGATAACAAAGGATCTTACCTAGCAATATACAGGTAAATTATAGAGCGTTAATCCCCTGGAATAAAACTATGGTGAGTTTTACACTGAGCAGGCTTTAGTCTATTTTCCTTATCAAAATATAATCCATTCAACATTGAAGTAAATTGATCTCTTTAAAAAGATAAAAAGAAACAGCTCTCGCCTATTTCTCTAATTACTACCTGGGATTAATTGTGTAAACCATCCAACCAATCATCGATAGAAAGAAACAGTTCTCATCTGTTTTTGTAATTACTAACGAGGTATTTCTCCACAATGCACAGGTAAATTGTGTGGTATTAATGCAGTAGTAAGTCTCTCACCTATATTACAGGTATACTCAAAGCAATCTCTTACACATACACTGTAAAGGTCTCATATCAACCACTGACCAACCACCCCTTATTAAATAGAAACTGCTCTCACCTTTTTTTGTAATTACTAACGGGGAGTTCCTCCACAGGTACATTGTGTGTTGCTACTACAGTAGTAAGTCTCTCACAGCTATTACAGGTAAACTTCACCTGTTTCTCTAATTACTAACGAGGTAGTTTCTCCGCAATGCACAGGTAAATTGTGTCATGTATATCCAGTAGCAAGTCTCTCACAGCTATTACAGGTATACTGCACCTGCTTCTGTAATTACTAACGAGGATTTCACGACACAATGCACAGGTAAATTGTGTGGTGCTACTACAGTAGTAAGTCTCTCACAGCTATTACAGGTTAACTTCACCTGTTTCTCTAATAACTAATTAGTAGTTTATCCACAATGCACAGGTAAATTGTCGTGTAAATCCAGTAGTAAGTCTCTCACCTATATAACAGGTATACTCCAAGTGGTCTCCTATCACTACTGTCTACTGGACTACCCAACATAAAATGAAACAGTTCTCACCTGTCTATGTAATTACTAACGAGGTAGTTTCTCCACAATGCACAGGTAAATTGTGTGATGTAAATCCAGTAGTAAACCTCTCACCTATATAACAGGTATACTCCAAGTGGTCTCCTATCACTACTGTCTACTGGACTACCCAACATAAAATGAAACAGTTCTCACCTGTCTATGTAATTACTAACGAGGTAGTTTCTCCACAATGCACAGGTAAATTGTGTGATGTAAATCCAGTAGTAAACCTCTCACCTATATTACAAGTAAACTCCAAGCAGTCTCTTATCAACCACTGGACTACCCAAAAACTGACCAACCACCCCTAGATAAAAAGAAACAACTCTCACCTGTATATGTAATTACTAATGAGCACCTTCTCCACAAAGCACAGGTAAATTGTGTCATGTAAATCCAGTAGTAAGCCTCTCACCTATATCACAGGTATACTCCAAGTGGTCTCCTATCACTACTGTCTACTGGACTACCCAACATAAAATGAAACAGTTCTCACCTGTCTATGTGATTACTAACGAGGTAGTTTCTCCACAATGCACAGGTAAATTGTGTAGTGTAAATCCAGTAGTAAACCTCTCACCTATATAACAGGTATACTCCAAGCGGTCTCTTATCACTACTGGACTACCCAAAAACTGACCAACCACCCCTAGATAAAAAGAAACAACTCTCACCTGTTCTTGTAATTACTAATGAGGACCTTCTCCACAAAGCACAGGTAAATTGTAAATCCAGAAGCAAGCTTCTCACCTATATTTCAGGTATACTCCAAGCAGTCTCTTACACATATACTCTAACAGTCTCCTATCACTACTGGGTTTAACCCAACAACAGGGCAACCAGCCCACCTTGCTGTATGCAGGAGGCTGGGGCTTAAGCTGTGTTGTTTGGAGAGGAGAGGGTCAATGTTTACCTGAGTTTCACCTGCTCGTTATCAGCCTGGAACAATAGTGTGACATATCCCGCTCTCTAGGTGTGAGTTATCAGAAGTACCTGCCCCAGCCGGCCCAGGAGCAATCAATTAATTAACCCTTCCAATGCTGAGGCTACATTCGCCCAATGCACAAGAACGCAAAAATCTTTGAAAACCATCTAAACCCTGTCATGTTGGTACTCATTGGAAAGCTCTCACTGAGTACTTTCAGATGAGTACCCATTTGCCAGGGTTTCGGTGATTTTTCAGGTTTTTTGCATTATCTTGTATTGATAGAATTAGCCTCCAGCAGTGTAAGGGTTAAAGCCCTGATTAGGTACACAAACTATAGCCGACCCAGACTGAGCCAAATCAATTAGAGAGTATGTGATATACACTCAATTAAAGCCCTGATTAGATACACAAACTATAGCTGGCCCAGACTGAGCCAAATCAATTAGAGAGTATATGATATACACTCAATTAAAGCCCTGATTAGATACACACACTATAGCCAGCCCAGACTGAGCCAAATCAATTAGAGAGTATATGATATACACTCAATTAAAGCTGTACATATTGAGATAGCGTGTCTAAATGATTGCTGGGAATATAATGGGCATGAAAATAAGGTAGGGGCTCAATTTAAAAGAAAAATTTAATCAGACGTAAGTTCAATTTAATGAAAAGAGGATTTTATTGTGGAAATTGTATCATGAACTCTTGAACCCTCTTTTAATCAGCAGGTTAGTATAGGCAATAAAAAAATCCCTTTTTTCCCTTGATTCTTTATTGTCATATAAATTTAATTTTATGTCATTTTTTGCCTAAAATGCTTTAAGGGTAACTCAAGTCCTGCGTCCATTAAGGATATTGATCAGCATCACTCAAAGTGTATTCATACCAAGGGTCATGCTTTCTGCTTGAAGTGCGCAAATTGGCCAAATTCCTGAGTTAAACGCCCAGCTAAAAGATATGTATAACAGGGTTGCCTGTAAAAAAAAACAATATAGAAGTGTGATGAATATCTGAATAAACCCTACCTTTCTCAGCTTCTTCTGGAGTTTTCTGAGGAAGCGCCGCATCCCTGGGATGAAACGGTCCCATGGCCGGCGAACTCCAAAAATACACCACTCGATTGTCGTTATCCGCCTTGTCCTTTTGCGGCGAATCCCTGGGTGAGCTGGACGTAATCCGTTTTGGCGTTTTTTGTGTGCGTTTGAAGCGTTGCAATCTGGGAGTGGTCTTGGTTGAGCTGCCGATAGTGGCACTGCTCGAGAAGAGCGAGGGCATCATGTAATCCATGGCGTAATATAGTGGCGCCCTCTATTGGGTAGTGTTTATACTACGAAGATCAGCTGCTGCACATTTTTAGCGACATCTGAAAAAGGTAAGAAAAATATCAATTAACTGATTTAACTGGAATAGACTTGTAGCACGAATGTCGATCACCGCATACGCAACCAGCAGATCTTGTTCAACAGCCTTGATAGGACTTCTAGCCCAGGTGTTGACGAGAAACACTCAAGAGGTGTGTTCTGTGCATGTGCGTGAGCAACCTGAATGCATGAATCAGCCACTGAATTGCCACTCTCACAGTCTGAAAGATATCGGTGTTAACCATTTCATTGCTATACCGCTTCTTTTGTCCAAAGCACAAGGACGCAAAGACTTTTGAAAAACATCCAAACCCTGTCATGTTGGTACTTATTGGATTGCTCATGCTGAGTACTCTCAGATAAATACCCATGTGCCAAGGTTTCAGTCATGAAGTTCTTTTGCATCATTCTGTATTGGCAAAATTAGCCAGCAGCGGCATAAGGGTTAAGCTCTAATCACACATATGTACTCAGCACGGCTATCTTGTTAGACCTATGTTTGATCATAAGGACACATGTAGATAGTGTGGTTATCGTAATCTAGCAGTATCTAGTACTATCCACCAATGACAGGGTCTTAGTCAGGATTATA
>OZ012697.1:4273251-4302827 GCA_963942565.1 Maea johnstoni
GTGTTATTTGAGAGAGTTTGGGGTTGCACATGTAAATAAAAAATAACCTGATCATCTATTTATTTTCAATTCACAATTTTACAAACTGAAGCATAACTAAAAAGCCAATTGTATATTCTTTTCATGGCACTGGATAATATCTAAGGTTTCACATAAAAAGTTATGCAACCAGGTTATAGTTAAAGTATTGTATTTGTTTATCCAAGTCATACCTGGTCACACTCACTTTCAGTTTATTACTGACGTTTTGGCTGCCCAGATTACGATTTGCAAACAACCACCATTTCCCAAGGAAGAGGTTCTGCCTTTGGTATTGGTCATAGAAATAGATATATTCTACTCCCAGGTATTGGTGTATTTAGTCACGTGACTGTCAATTCTGTAACAATTCTTTTAAAACTACATATGATCATAATAAATGTATATACTTTTTGTCACTCAGTGAGCTGCTGTATTTCTATTTAAAATGTACTGAATTTTTTAAAGATGATTTCTACTTATGTTTACAAAAACACCCAAATGAATTTTAGATCCTCATTGATTGTTTTTTTAATTGAATTTTCTATGCTTTTCCTCACTGAACTGTTTAAAGGTGCTCATTAATTTCATGATTTCAATATACTCGAGATTGTTTCAAGAGGATATTTCTTGGAAAGCTGACTTACTTTCATTCCCTACCTTTTTGTGCCATTTGTTCTAACTTCTTCCTTGGAATTGTTTGCTCATTGTAGACTCAGCAAATGGGTTGACTACTCTTGAGGGATGAGCTGCTGAGTTGTTGGTTAGCTAAACATTTAATCTCGGCTACAATCCATCTCTAGTTCATGACTTAAGTACAATGTATTCATGTATTAATGAGGCCAGATTTGTTGTTCAATGTACACAGCTGTTGGGTGAAATTATATGGGCCATGAGAGTAAAAGAAAACAACACATTTTATTTTTCTTTCAATTTGTTTCTGTCACTTTGAAAGTGAGTTTAAAATATTTATTCCTGCTGCACTGAAGATAATCATTTCCCTTTGTGGTTTCTAGCTAGAGCTCCCAATGCCAATATCTCATTTCAAGTGCCAGGAAAAGGCAGAAAATGCATCTCAGAGAGTCTAGACCCCTAGAGCTTCTGGGGGCCTTGAGCGGCCCCCAGACCCCCGGCCTTTGTTGGTCGCAACCCAGGACGCCCAAAATTTTTCAGCTAGTCCAAAAAAAGCACCCACTTTCAAATTCCTGGCTAAGACCCTGCAACTCCCATCCCTCTCCTTTCTGAAAACATTTTTCATGTTTCTCCCTCAACTCATCAAATATGGAAGAGCTCTTTTCTGTTACTGCATCGTAGCATTATTCTGTCAGTCAAAACTTGTAATATGGAAATGTCAAGATTGTACATTTCTCAAATATGATGTAGAATGATGACTAAAGCAGGCAGTCAGGGGCTATTATTCAATCATTTGAAGAAACAAATACCTAACTGAGTATTCACATTCAAAGTTTTATTTTTTAGACTATTATTTAACTCAATCTATATAATTCCTACAAGAAGTGCTAGCTTTTGGAAATTTCCGCCTCATTTAACCCCCAAAATGTGATGTTTAGGTTACATATGACATAAATTATATCACTTTAAATATATTAATATCCATAAGGAAATATATGTTGTAAATTTGATGCATACCACAAGCCAATGAATGTTTTTATTTGCAAAATCACAAAAAAAATGTCAGTTTATATCTAATTAATATGGCTTAAAATGGCCCAAAGATAGGTCATAGGGGTGACCTACAATCTGTGTCCCCTTCCAATTTTTATAAGAATTCCCTAAACCATGATTGTACAAAGTTTCATGCTTCAATCTGAAAGTAAAGGATGTTTTATTAGCCAGACCCCCCTAAATTGTCCGTTTTTGACCAATTTTGGCTTAAAATGGCCCAAAAATAGGTCAGAGTAGTGACCTACAATGTGTGTCCCCTTCCTATTTTTATAAGCAATCCTTAAACCATAATTGTACCAAGTTTCATGCTTCTTCCAAGATCCATGAAAGTACATATCTGCAAAATCACCAAAAATGTCCTTTTTTGGCTTAAAACAGCCCAAAAATAGGTCATAGGGGCGACCTACAGCCGGTGTCCCTATCCAATGTTTATAAGCATTCTTTAAACCATAATTATACCAAGTTTCATGCTTCTACTCAGTTTAATGAAAGTGTCTCATATGTAAAATCACCAAAAATGTCCATTTTTGACCTAAAATGGCCCAAAAATAGGTCATAGGGGTGACCTACAGCCTGTGTCCCCTTCCAATTTTTCTTAGCATGCCTTAAACCATAATTGTACCAAGTTTCATGCTTGTACCCCAAAGTGCACGATTTGGCCAAAATCTTGATTTATCCGCCCCACTATTAGATGTTTTTTTTTCTGAATGTTTTTTTTTCTTGCCAGAAGAGGTGCCATATTAATCACACGGCTCCTTGCCATCAAATAACACAATAACGCTACAGCACACACAATAATAAACTCTACCAAGAAACGAGACACAAAAAATGTGCCACGGAAATAGCGTCATCTTAGATGAGTAAAAGAATGGATAGGTAGAGAGATGTCTACAGATATCAAATGTCCGCTCGGGAAAAATGATCTGGTCACATTATGATCAAACTGTTTGAGGTCAGTATTCTCTTAGATGAATAAGATAATGGATATGAAGCAAGAGACCAATCACTATATGCGCTATAGTGAAGATTTGGCTATCCCAGGGGTCTCGAATCTGGCCTCAGTGTGACATCACTAGGAGACAAATACACCAATGAGGGCTCTCGTATCTTATACATTATAGAGATAGCTGTGCACCAACATGAGCAGAAAGCAACTATTAGGCTACTGTAAATTTGGAAAAGATTGCATTAGTTAAATTTTTGAGGTTTTTTGCCTCAGAAGCAAAATTAAAATTCGCAATGATTAGTGCTGCCACTTTAAGTGTATAGCTGGCACTCCATGTTGCGACCAATTAGCAAAGTTTAAAAAAAGTAAAAATCGATTTTCTGTAAATTCGCAAAATTTACTCTACACAATCTTTGATGAATCTACAGTATTCGGCGCAGCCAGGTAGTTCAGGGAGACCAGTTCCGAGACATCACTGAATGAAAAAAAAATCCTTTTGTTCAAGTTATTTGGGGACTAACAATCCCTTTTCAAATATATTCCAAACATTTCTCTATTGAAAAGTTACATAGAAAGTCATAAGATCACGGGTGCAATTCAGACATTAATGGGTTAATCCTGTCATGCTTGGAGATCAACTTGACAAGAGTCGTCTTGAGATTTGATACTTTTGAAAATAACTTTATAGATAATCATAAATTCACAACAAATTTGAAGGAGAGTTGTGGGTTAAAGGTTGATCAACATTTCTCCTTCAAATATTTTCTCAAAATTCCTTTGGTTTGAGTGATATCGTAAAAATGGTCAGGCGTTTTTTTTGGCGCTCTGGGCATGTATGGATTAATGAAGAATATCTCTCTCTCTCTCTCTCTCTCTCTCTCTCTCTCTCTCTCTCTCTCTCTCTCTCTCTCTCTCTCTCTCTCTCTCTCTCTCTCTCATTACGCAGTCTTTGGCAAATTGCCAGGTGATATCGCTAATTCCCCTATTGTGTCAAAAACCAGTCATGACACCATTGTCAGCAATTAGACAACTCAGCACATCTGACACCAGAACAGAGGAAACCAACCTTCTCTTTAACAGCCACAACAAAAGACAGCAAAGCAGTAGGTCGTGTTAACCTAATCGTGCTGTAAACTACTTCCTGAATATGTCAGCTGAATGTAACCAAAATTTAAAAAAAAAAAATTGCTGGTATTTTCAGCCATAATTCACAAAAACAAATTAAGAGAATTAATTGTTTGAGCACATATAGAAATAGTAAAGCTGGGAATACCAGGGAATTTCCCAGGATTAACCTAGAAAAATTCTGGGATTTTCTTGAAAGTCTAAGCAACATCAATTAAGGAAAAGCAATATTTTGAGAAATATTTGACTGAATAATGTTACTTCTGTTGTCTTCAACAATACCTCTTTAGATATTCATCAAATATTACTCTATTTAATAAGTTATATTCAGAGGTATCTGATAATGCACACACTCCAGATGCAAGTGGATTTAGTTTCAGTATCTGTATCAGGCCACTAATAGCCTAGATTTCTAGGCTGTCATTATGTATTTTTCTTTCATGTGTTTCCTGTTACCAGACACCAAATAATCTAGGTGGCCATAGGGGCCAATTTAGTATGCATTTATCTCACCAGGGGAATAAAGGATTGAGTTTGAGTATGACCTAAAACCTCTAGAGATAGGAGGATCAGGTGGTGCCATCTATCTACCATACCTGGTACTATACACTTTAGAAGAACTAGGAGTCTAAGTGCACAGGCCACTCTGTACCAGACCTGAGATGAGTAGACAGGGATCGGGCACTGTCCATGCATCATCAAATGTCGCTGCCTCCCATCTCCTTCGCAACTATCTGACCTAGAAAGGATGCTGCATGCTAATTGCACAGATCAGATCACGTGACCAAGGCTACACTGCGTAACCCGAGGCGCACATACCCTAGGTGCTAGCATGCTGTGCCTATGGCGTTGCGGTTCAAGGGGATGTATTTCTCTGGTCAGACTGACAGACACTGACAGACATAACATCCACTGCCAGTGTCTGCTACCCTAATGTGGGGTCCATTAGTACAAAAGGGTATTATGCAACCGGACAGGGTTCTGCACTGGACCCACCACCCCTCCCCTCTGGCACTGTATATAACCAGCAATAAAAGTTATACCTAGATAATAGCTCCCTTAACCCAGTAACACTCAGAGCAGCCAAAACAGGCCTGACGATTTTTGAATTATTTTACCTTCAAACACATTTTTCTGGAAAACATTTGAAGGAGAAGTGTTGATCAGAAGCCAACCAACAACTCTCCTTCAAATATTTTTTTGAAATTTCCCTTTATTCACAAGTTATTTCCAAAAGTATGAGAGTAGCAGACGATACTTTCTAGAGTAACTCTGAGTGTGAATGGGTTAAAATCTTAATCCCACCCCCTTTTTCCCCACAGAAAAGGGATTATGGTACCTTATCATTTAACCCATTTACACTCAGAGCGGCCAAAAGAGGCCTGCCGATTTTGGAAATATTTCCCTTACAAAAGCATTCTTTTGAAAACATTTGAAAGAGAAATGTTGATCAGAATACAGACAACAAATCTCCTTCAAATATTTTGTGAAATTTCGCTTCATTCCCAAGTTATTTTCAAAAGTATGAAAGTAGCAGACTATATTTCGAGAGGAACTCTTGAGTGTGAATGGGTTAAGATAGAAGGGGGAAATCTCCTCTTTGTGAGAGGGCGGGGGGGGGGGGGGGGGGGGGGGGGGGAGAGAGGGTAAGATTGTTTGTCTAATCTTGGGATCTCTTTAAAACTCAATGCCACCCTCTCTCTCACCAGAGAAAAGGAGTCATCATACCATATCGTTTATGATAGAAGGGTAAAATTTCTCTTGAATGTTGTGCGTAGAGGGGGGGGGGGGGGGGGGGATAGAATTTCACTAAACTCAAAATCCCATCTCTCTCTTCCCCATGGGGTCAATATTCTGCTATGTTCAATGTAACACACAGAATCTCATGGGACTTGGACCAGGAAGGCACCTAATCATTTAATGTTGATTACATTTTCTTTTCTTAAAGCTTCATCCCAGAAACTCTTAGGTATTCCAAACAACAGTTGCTGAGGGAAGATAGGAAGGGGAAATGTCCTTAGTGGTTTCTCTAATCCTGGAATTTCCTTTCCCCAGGGGAGAAAATATCAATATCGAGATCAATATCAATATGTATACATTAATATATATACATTAATATATATTTATGTATATATATATATATATATATATATATATGTATATATATATATATATATATATATATATATATATATATATATATATATATATATATATATATATATATATTTATATTTATATATATATTTATATATATATATATATATATATATATATATATATATATATATATATATATATATATATATATATACATATATATATATATATATATATATATATATATATATATATATATATATATATTATATATATATATATATATATATATATATATATATATATATATATATATTCAAGATAACACAATTCCAAAGGGACTATGACTTTTCAATCCCTGCTAGTGCTATGGTTAGTGGCATATTTCAGATATATAATGAAGTCTGACTCGGAGTATCCCATTACCGTGGCAACAGTCAGTTATGAGCGAGTGCCGTCACTAATGACGGGCATGTTTTGGTTGGTTGCAATGTGTCACATGGGGGTTAAAGAGAGAACGTCGTAAACTAGCCACACATGTACTCCACAGGTCTTGACGATGTAAGTCCTGGTAACTTAAGCATGGAGCATGTTGGATTACTCAATAATGACAGCGTGCTCGGAATTGTCAGCAAGTGACACTCATCATCCAAGTACAAAGCTAACAAATTCCTCAGAAGGGTGGATCCAGGCCTTCTGTATAGAACGCATGGTTTCTGAATGTCATTCGGAAACTCTGTGAAAATCACACACCAGGACAAAAATGATTTTTCGCTAAGAATTCTGATGATGTCAATTTCAAGCAAATAATTGAAAATATTTTCACTGGAATTTAGATGCTAGGACATTACTAAAAGACTCAATGGGTATACACTTGTTTGTGGTTATCTATATGACTTGTGCCTTTCAATGCAACATAAAACACCCACAATTCTAAGAAATTTTCCACTCCCTTTTTTCAAGATTCAAGATTTATCACTGGATGATAAAAATGTTTTGACTATCTCTATAAGGCCACTCCAATTTAATTACTTGTCTTACAAGCTTTTTTTGGAAAACAAATCCTGTCAGACTCCAAAAAAAAGAAAGAAAAAAGTCGACTTTGGTGTCTTACGGACGAAAGTGGTTTGGAGTTAATAAATGATGTGGTAGAGCCTCATATTTGAGGATGTATATCTCCCACCCTTAAGGTTACAGGGATTAATTGATTTTGATTGATTTTATTTAGTTAACCCTTTATCACTCAACGCAACAATGTTGCCATGTCCCCTGCACTGCATGAGGGGTTACTCCTCAGAGACATTGTTGCGCAGTGCGTAGTGCACTGCAGTGCATAGGGAGCAGTGCTTTAAACAAGTTAAACGAGTAATTTCCGTTTTTTATTTGTATCTTTCATTTCGTTAGATATGATATTATTTGTGTTTAGAATATATTAACTTAAAAGTTGATTTTTTGTCTGATTTTGCGCTTGACGCACTGTCAATAACGCACCTCGGCAAGTTCGTCTTCGTTGAGTGGTTAAATGAGTGGGATATCATCGTCTGATTCCCATGGATCGTGAAGGGGACGATAGTCGATCCTCTTCCACTCTTCATCGGAATTATCCTGGTTTAAACTAGCCATTTGATGGCAGAAACAACGAAAAAACACGGGAGAATATCAATGGTTTTGTGTGTTGCTAAGGACGCCACAACACGACGACGTCACTGGCGGGAATTGCCCATGACTTCCATATTTGGAGGGGGTTTTCCCGTAGTTTTCCCGCCGAAAATCACGGACTTCGAGTCCGAAAATAAGCATTAAATAACTATAGATTACGATTAAAAGGTAAGGCCAATAATATTGTATCTTTATTTAACAATCATTTGTGTACCAGCGATCTAAGATCGTGGTACCCAAAATACGCCAAAACTCGCTTCGTAGGAATAAGTGCACAAATACAATGACGCAATAACTCGCTACTGAGGAAGTGCAGCTGCACTCATGTTACGAGTTATTGCGTCATTGAGTGATAAAGGGTTAAGAATATGCTGTTAGAAACATCTCGCTACCAGTTCTAGTCAGCAGACTATAAAAAAAATTAAATAAATTTAAAAAACCACATTTTTCAACTTTTTTTTTTTATTCCAAAATGGCTCATTTCCTACCTCCTGAGCACGTAAGACAAGTAATTAAATTGGAGTGGCCTAATGTGATATTTCAATTTCTTTTTTTTCTTCAGTTTTTTTCTCAATGTGAAAAGGAACAGAGGATTTTCTTTTGGGTTTTTCCATTCAATTTTTTCCTCAATATGAAAAGGAACAGAGTATTTTCTTTGTTTTTTTTATTTAATTTTTTCCTCAATACGAAATGGGACAGAGTATTTTCTTTGGGTTTTTTTTATTCAATTTTTTCCTCAATAAAAAAATCTTTTTTTAATGTGAATAGGGACAGAGTATTTTTTTTAATTTATTTTTTAAAATTTTTCCTCAATGTGAAAAGGGGCCAGAGTATTTTTTTATTTTTTTTCAATTATTTCCTCAATGTGGAAAGGGGGCAGAGCTGCAAAGGATTCGCCCATTCCCTCTCTCTACACAGACAGCTGGCCCTATATGATTCAATTAAGGACCAAAGTTATCTAGCATCTGTTAAGTTCTTGGTATGTGTGTAAAAGGGGTTGTATGATGAAATACCCGGGTATGCACTCACCTAGGGGTGCTCAGGGTGCCAGACGGCATGCCGGATTAGGGTATGACTGTACCCCATACCCAATAAGGTTAATGCAGTGGGTACAAAGGTGTCAGAGGGCATCACACCATGTGGTGGACAAAAGGGCGTTCTGTACCCCACCCACAACGTACCCGGCCATTCACAGTGGTCAGCACCCTGAATGAACCGGATAGGGTGTTTTTGGGCATGCCGTCCATAATAGGCTAATTAACCTGCTCGCTGCGGGTACCTAAGACAGTCATCAGGGTGCTTTAACGGGTCCCATCACCCGTCATCAATCTGAAAGGGTATTAGGGGTTGCGTGTGGGTGGCATATATAATTAGGGTTGCCTAATCCTAACATGAGGTATGCCATTTAAGGGTTGGATTTGGGTGGCACAGATGCATGCTGGGTAGCGGGTTCGATCGGTAGACTCGGGTTTCGGTTGCACTCAAAGAGGTGTTGAACTCTCAGCATGCTTTACAGGTATGTATCTTCACATGACACTGAGTTTGAACTCATTAAAACTTGAAAGAAACAAGTCCCATTTCTGTGCTATCATTTCTAAATTCTTACAGCCAAATGAGATTATTATCTAAATGTGAGAACATGAAAGAATCCATACTTATATAAAACAAGCAATCTTTGTGATAATTTTTTTATTTTTTTGGAAATTATGGCTGAAAATGAAAATTTCTTATTGACAAATTCTAGCCTCAAATGCTGCATCTGTTTCTTCGTATAACATTTTATTATATACATACTTATCAAACATTGGGTAGGATATTTCATTCATCAAAAATGAGTAAGTTTGGAAGGCTTATCCTCAGAGATAAACAAGACAGAGCACACATGTGTAGCTGAAACATCACTTTGCATTATCTTTTTAACGAAGGAAGAACCTGACTTCTTCATGTCCTAATTGGGTTAGCAATTTTAACTATCATTTACAGTGTCCCTAGATCTAATGATCAAATATTGATGTATCATACATGTATGTATCAGGCTGAAACACACAAATCATAATCTTACCAGAAATAACAACTCTGTACATTAAGATTATGTCCCAATGTCTCTGTTATACTGAGTTGATAAATTATTAAGGTTATGATCGCCTCAGATCATATCCATACTTATATGTCATTTATATATTAATGTCATTTATATATTAATTGAATTACTATGATCTCACTCCAAAACGAGGTACTTATTAATTGATAACCATTATCATTCGTTCAAAAATGCGTATGAGTAGGCGAGTAAATCTAAACTAGCAAATTACTCACATAATAATCACTTCATCCATAATTTATAAATCTTTAGTCAAGGTGGTTGGTCCGTTAAATTGATTCAATTCAATTCAAGTCTAGACCTGTCGCTGCTTCAATTCACCCTCCTATATACATATCCAGAGTTGCAGTAAGGCTGTAGTGTAGAATTGGTAGTCCTAGTAGCAGTGTAATCCAAAAGGAAAATAACAATAAATCAAAAAATCAAAGAAATCCAAGTCTAGAGCTGTCATTGCATCAACTCACCCTCCTAAATAAGTATCCAGAGATGCTGCAAATCCCTAGTGTAGTATAAGTTGTTCTAGCCAGTCATTTTTCTATATAAGTATCCTGAATTGCAGTTAAGTCCCTAGTGTAGTACCAAAAGCGGATCATGATCCACTTTTGGTAGTATTAGTAGTCCTAGTAGCAGTATTACAGTCCAAACAAAAATCTAAAAAATCAAAAAATCAAAAAAATTCAATTCCAGTCTATACATGTCATTGCATGAACTCACCCTCCTATATAAGTATCCAGATTTGTATAAATCCTTAGTGTAGTAGTACTAGCCCTAGCCACTCATCTTTCTATATAGGTATCCAGAGGTGCAGTAAGTCCCTAGTGTAGTATTAGTAGTCCTAGTAGCATTGTAATCCAAACGAAAAAATCAAAAAAAAAAATCAATTCAAGTCTAGACCAGTCACTGCTTCAATTCACCCTTCTATATAAGTATCCATATTTGCTGTAAGTCCCTAGTGTAGTATTAGTAGTCCTAGTAGCAGTGTTACAGTCCAAACAAAAATCTAAAAAATCAAAAAATCAACAAAATTCAATTCAAGTTTATACATGTCATTGCATGAACTCACCCTCCTATATAAGTATCCAGAGTTGAAGAAAATCCTTAGTGTAGTAGTACTAGCCCTAGCCACTCATCTTTCTATATCCATATCCAGATTTGCTGTAAGTCCCAAGTGTAGTATTAGTAGTCTTAGAGGCAGTGTAATCCATACAAAAAGTTTTTTAAAAATCAAAAAAATTCATTTCAAGTAAAGACCTGTCATTAAATCAACTCACCCTCCTATATACATAAGTTGTTCTAGCCACTCATCTTTCTATATAAGTATCCAGAATGCTGTAAGTCCCTAGTGTAGTAGTATTAGTAGTCCTAGCGGCAGTGTAATCCAAACAAAAAAAATCAAAGAAATTCAATTCAAGTCTAGATCTATCACTGCAGCTACTCACCCTCCTATATAAGTATCCAGAATTGCTATAAATCCCAAGTGTAGTATTAGTAGTCTTAGCGGCAGTGTAATCCAAACAGCTATGTATGTAATCCACGTCTAACCACTCACACACACACACACACACACACTAACACGCACCAGCGAGTGAGCGAACCAGCTAGCGAGTGTACATCCAAATATTATACCGTTCTGGCTACGCAGAAGTGTCACTTCATTGGCTGCGCTTGCTACAGCGTTTTCCGTTAACGATGTCGAGTCTCTCCCTCTCGACTCTGTTCCTCCCCGCAAACTGTGCACACCCCTAATGCTCCCTATTTGTCTGATGGTCGAGTGCCGCCTCTTAGCAGACACGCGCCTGACCATTCTACTGCTTCTCATAAAAACTCTCCATACACATGTTCCAGGGCCAATGTATAACAGTCACTTCACTGTTATGTATATCAAATTTTACATTTCAAATATACATGTTTTGAACTGAAGTAAGCAATATGTGGCCCTGTACTATGAATATAAAAGCTGTTTAAGAGGGTAATGGTTTGTAATTAGTGGTATGGCTTTGTGGAACAGCAAAAATCCACTACATTTGTCTGCTACCTCGAGGGCTTTGGGAAAATAACACCCACCTCCTGTTCCTGCGTTTTTGGGTGCAGGTTGGGGATGAAATGGGAGGTCCCAGTAATGAAATCATCCCCTGTTTTATTTGACATCAATCTGGCAGCTGAGAACTGGATCATACTGAAGTGGTACTCTTCATGGGGTCATCAGGCTACTCAGGCATAATACATCCTCTTATTACTAAAATATCATATATTTTCATTTGTTTTGTATGATGTTTTGTCTGAGCGAGAAATGGATTCCTTTTTTCCTAAAAATTCTGAAAATTTTAATGGTCATTCTGAAGTGGTCCTGTGAGTGGCGGCGTCATTCGTACACTTAGGCACATCCACTCCTAAACAAAATATTGTAGTTTTTAGTTTGTATTGTATGATGTTTTGTCAGAACCATTCTGATTGAGAGACAGGTACCCGTTTTCCTAAAAATTTTGAATTACTTAGGGACATTACATCCACTTATTACTAAAATATCATATTTTTGTTTGTTTTGTATGACGGTTTGTCTGAATCAGTCTGAGAGACAGATCCCCTTTTTCCTAAAATTCTTTTAATGGTTATATTGTATTATCAGAGAGACAGACCCCTTTCCTCATTATATTGACTGTTTTAGAAGTTTTGCATTGTGAGAGGATATTTCCATTTGTGTAAAGATTTTTAACGGTTATGATGTATCATCTGTGTCTGGTAGAGGCATTCTTTTTCCTTATCTAGCAATTTTGTTTAATCCTCCCAATGCTGAGGCTACTTTCATCAAAGGCACAAGGACGCAAAGATTTTTGAAAAACATCTAAACCCTGTTATGTTGGTATTTATTGGAAAGCCCTTGCTGAGTACTCTCAGATGAGTACCCATGTGCCAGGGTTTCGGTGATTTTTAGGGTTTTTTGCATCATTTTGTGTTGGCCAAATTAGCCACCAGCAGCATATGGGTTAATATAGATAGATAATCTTTATTTCAAGTCGGTAATAATTTTACATAGTAAACACGAGCTGCCAGGGCTCTTGGCCGACTAATGGATATGATGTTTTTGTCTGGGTCATTGTGGAAGGCACTCGGGCATATGAAATGATTTCTGGCAAGCACTGTTTTCTTTGAGGGATTGTCTTACAAGAAGTTCAACAGATACAGCAAGCTTGACATATGCGGGATGAATCCACTCACGTCTTGTACTTATGTTTTGTTGATAAAACCGCCTTTCTACTGAAACCCACAAGCGAATATATTGATAGGATACATACGCCAAGTGGATTATCTTTAGAGTCACAGAATAACTTAAAGTCGGCTGATATAATTTCACAATGCCACAAACTAAAACACAAAAAAATCATGTCACCATGGGCCATTGAGAAATGTATATCAGAACAGACTGTGCTCACAGGGAGCCATTCAAGATTTTTTAAATTTCATTTATCGTCACTTTTTCTGCCATACATATGCTTAATTGTGACTTTCCAGTTGTAAGTGGCAAATAAGGAAACCAGAGTATTTTACCAAATGAAGCAGGGAATACCAAGGATTTTCTAGGATTAACCCAGGAAAATTATAGGAATTACAGACAACACTTTTTTCCAGTAGATCTCTTTAAGTTGAAAACGTTAATAGATAGATCTACACAGGTAAAAATTGACAGGTCCAAACGGTCCAAATCTTTATCAAACATTTGTGCCATTTCATAGTCAATATAAATAGAGTGACATAATACACTTAACCACACATGGTTCTTGATATTGGTGGCTCTAGTAAGCTTCTACGGAACTATTAAATAGTCAACATTAATAGAGAGACAAAATGCACTATAATACACTATACCACAATACCCCACAATGCAAAAAAATGGAAAACAATAAAATATAGCACAATACAATACAATACAAAACAATACAATACAAAACAAAACAATACAATACAATCCCTGCAATAGACGAGAGGTGTAGCCTTTAGCACAAAAGAAGTAGCCATTTCTCAATGGCGTAAGTGGCCACTACGGTTGGCCAAATATTTACCTACAGCGGGAATCATGTAACAACATTTATTCATGCTTTGTGTGCGTTAAGAGTGGGAAGGCGAGATTTGATACTTGATTCTTGAGCAGCTGTCGGGAGGAATGCATAAGGTGTCGGCCGCTGTGCGCAGGTGTCGCGTGTGAAATTGTCGTCTGGAACTTAGATACTTTTGACAATAACTTTGTAATTAAGAATCATTTTATGAAATATTTGAAGGAGAGTTGTTGGAAGTGTTCTGATTGACATTTCTTCTTCAAAAAAATTCACAAATATACATTCCCCTGAAAGAATTCCCCAAAATTGTCAGGATCTTTGATACTTTTGACAATAACTTGGAAATTAAGAATAATTTAATAAAATATTCGAAGGAGAGTTTTTAGTAGTGTTCTGATTAACATTTCTTCTTCAAATATTTTCAAAAGTATGCTTTCCCCTGAAAGATTTCCCCAAGATTGTCTGGATCTTCGATACTTTTGACAATAACTTGGAAATTAAAAATAATTTAACAAAATATTTGAAGGAGCGTTGTTGGTAGTGTTCTGATTAACATTTCTCCATCAAATATTTTCCCTAATACACTTTTGCCTGAAAGATTTCCCCAAAATTGTCAGACAGCTTCTGCCCGAGCCTCAAGCATCAATGGGTTAACACAGCGCAGGTGTGTCTTGGTAAGTTATACCCACAAATCAAGATAAAACACTTCTGATCAGCAACATCATATTTCATGCTAAAAAGCAAAACGCAATTTTCTGGTTGCAAAACAGTAATGCCTTCTTTTATTAGTGTGATTGAAAGTAATTTTGTGTAAAATTAGTTTTTTTTTACAATTTTTTATTGGCATGACTAATAGTAGTTTTGTGTAAAATGAGACATTATTTTGATAGTCATTTATATTGCTTTTGCAGCAGATTGATATAAAAACTTCACTCCGTTCATGCCTATTCACATGTATGGGTGAGTTCAGGGATAAGAAAGATAAAACTTTTAAAAAAGCAACCGGAATAAATCCAGCAATTTACATAAAATCTTGCAGGAAAAAGCAAAACTGTGAAAATATTTGAAGGAATAATGTTATTTGTAGCATTACAAACAACTCTCCTTCAAATATTTTGTGAAATAATTCTTAATTCCAAAGTTATAATCAAAAGTATCAAAGATCCAGACAACAATTTCCAAAGGAACTCTTATGCTGGCCACAATATGACTCAACATAGTGCAGGAAAACAAGAACAAAGCAATATTGAATAGGAATACATCGTTCCCTTTAGTTTCTGACATTCGTAGCCCAACCGAAATCCCCTTTGAGCCTTGACCAATCGTATCAAAGAGAACCATCATCGCTGTCAGTCAAACTGAAGTCTGAGCTAAACATATCACTCGTGGGCATCATCGCAGCTGTCAATCTAAGCCGACATCAAAGAGAAAACAGATAGAATCAGGTGCTCGTCTTATCTCTCTGCCTCAAGCTCAAAATCACAACGTCTGGATCTACGATACTTTTGACAATAACTTTAAGATTAAGAATTATTTTGCAAAATATTTGAAGGAGAGTTGTAGGTAATGTTTGAAGCTCAAAACCACAGCAACTGAACAGAGAAAATATATTCAATGTCTGGATCTATGATACTTTTGACAATAACTTTGAAATTAAGAATTATTTTACAAAATATTTGAAGGAGAGTTGTAGGTAATGTTTGAATTAACATTTCTCCATCAAATATTTTCCTAACTATGAATTTCCCATTGCCTGCAATATTTCATCAAAATTGTAAGGCTGCTTTTGGCTGCTGCGAGCATAAATGGGTTAAACTGCTCTTAGGTATAAGGTGTCGTCTGGGAACTGTCATACTTTTGAAAACAACTTCCCAAAGAAGCATTGATTTGTAAACTATTTGAAGGAGAGTTGTAGATAAAGTTATAATGAACAACTCTCCTTCAAATAGTTTGCAACTATTGCTTTTGTTAGAGAGGTATCACAAAAAAAGTCAGGCAGTTTTGGCTGCTACAGACATAAATAGGTTCACTGAATATTCATGAAAAAATCTGCACATGCAGTCAGAACCCTCAAAACCCTAACAGCCAGGTATAGAAGGTACCAATCAAAATCAGGTGCTCAAGTCAACACCTGCGTCTGAACCCCTAATACCCTGTCTCTTGGGTATACCCAACACATGCCTAAAAAGAGGGGTGCTGATAGCACTAAGAGTACCCAGAGGGCGATTATCTTATCCGCATCAAACCTGCACGCTCCACGCGTTAGAAATTGAAAAAAGGGTGAGGTAATGGGCACAGTGCCTATTATCAGGGTGTTCCAGACCGCTGGGGGCCCGTGGGGTGGAGGGGTGGGTTTAATGATCCTCCAACCGTCACTATGTCCTCGCAGCACTTCAAACATATTCACAACTAATTGCTACTAGTACTTGGCTTAGCACTTTTTTTCACTTCTTTAACCCATTTCACACTTAGTTTCTCCAGAAAGTATCGTCTGCTACTCTCATACTTTTGAAAATAACTAGAGAATAAAGCGAAAGTTCACAAAATATTTGAAGGAGAGTTGCTGTTTCGTTTTTGATCTGCATTTCTCCCTAAAATGTTTCCAAGAAAATTCTTTTGTAGGTAAGATATTTCAAAAAAATTATCTGGCCTGTTTTGGTGGCTCTGAGTAACCTAAAGCTTAAAACAACTCTAAAATGTCTTCCTTTATTTCTTTGTCACAAAACACGATATATATATATATATATATATATATATATATATATATATATATATATATATATATATATATATATGTATATATATATATATATATATATATATATATAAATATATATATATATATATATATATATATATATATATATATATAAATATATAAATATATAAATATATACATTTCTTAAAAAACACACAGTGATCCTCAAAACATTTTTGCAGCTCTACCTTCCAAAGTTTTTAGAAATATTTCTTAACCCTTCTAATGCTAAGGCTACCTTCATCCAAAGCACAAAAATGCAAAAATCTTCGAAAACCATCTAAACCCTGTCATGTTGGTATTCATAGGAAAGCTCTCGCTGAGTACTCTCAGATGAGTACCCATTTGCCAGGGTTTCAGTCATTTTTTCAGGTTTTTTGCATCATTTCGTATTGGCCAAATTAGCCACCAGCAGCATAAGGGTTAAGAAAAAAATGGAGATCCTCAAATATTTCGTTGTGGCTGCAGTTATCCTAAGAAAGAAATATTTCTTACTTAAAAAATTTAAATAATTTCAAGGTCCTCAAATATTTTTTGTGGCTACAGATTTCCAAAGATATAATTATTTCTTACTTCAAAAAATTTGAAATAATATCAAGGTCCTCAAATGTTTCTTTGTGGCTGCAGTTTTCCTAAGATATAATCATTTCTTACTTAAGAAAATTCAATTAACTTCAAGGTCCTCAAATATTTCTTTGAGACTAGTTTTCCAAACTTATATACCCTACTGGCCAAAATGGTGACAGCCATGCCGGACCACCCAAAGATGCCCTGATTAAAGGGTAAAATGCACCGAGTGACCCCAAGCCACACAATACACATAGTGGATCCATGACACGTAATTAACACAAGACAAATTACGATCAATTTAACGGCCCCATTTCTCAAAGCCGATATTACATTCAATTTAAAATCAATCTTTCTTGTCTATTTCCGAGTGGAAACTGACTTCCCTCCCAGGTTTCGGTTCCACCCTATTATTACCGAACGGGATCAAAGACACGGAAAGCGCACCCCACGTTCGTTCGTTGAAACTCTTACGTGGCTCTCAGCTGGACAACAATAGCCGCGTGTAATGTAGCGAAGAGTTTTAGTTCCGCCTTAGCGGCTACCCACATGTTGAAGAAGTCGTTGGGGAATAAGAAGCGAATCGTCACCATTTGGCAGGCACGTGCGCTGTCAAAATCTAGCTTTCCTGAAGACGTCTTGAAACAAAGAGATTTCCCGGCTGGGCGCCCAGGGGACAGCGGGATCAAGAAGAGAGGAAACTTAATCCTGCGCTGCTGATTGGCTGTCAGCTCACGTTATCGTGTTTCGTTTTTTTTTCATATACAGGTGTGTATTAACCCTTTCAAGCTTAAGGGTTCCTTCAGAAATAGTTGTCTGGATCTATGGTACTTTTGAAAATAACTTTTGAAACAAGAATAATTCTACAAAATATTTGAAGGAGGATTGCTGGCAATGTTCTGAATAACACTTTTCCGTCAAATATTTTCCCACCTTAGCACTTGCCTGAAAGATTACATCAAGCATGTCAAACTGGTTCTGCGACTGCAAGCACTAATGGATTGAGAACTCCTTCAGAAATAATTGTCTGGATCTATTTCTAGTTTTGATTATAATTTTGGATTTAAGAATATTTTAACTAAATATTTGAATGAGAGTTGTTGGTAGTGTTCTGATTAACATTTCTCATGAAAACATTTTCCCAACAATGCTTTCGCCAGAAAGATCTTCCCAAAATTGTCAGGCTGCGTTTAGTTGCTGCAAGTACTAATGGTTTAACCCATTTGGACTAAGTGATCTCAAATACAATTTTCATTTCATTTATGCAGTTATTACAAATAACCATAGAGCTAATATTGAAAAACATCCAAACAAAAGCAAGGCAATGAAATTCAGTATATAGAAATGCAATACTAAAAACATGGATTTGAAAGTGGTGAAAATCTCTATGAAATCTTTATAACGACTGTCATCTAGACCTGTCATCATTTTGAAAATGACTTAAGAATTAAGCATTAATTTGCAAAATATTTGAAGACGAATTATAGATAAGACCTGGGAGTAGTAGACAGGGAGTGGGCACTGTGCATGCGTCATCAAATTTCGCTGCCTCACACCACTATGAGTCATAGATAACATGTGTACCCCAGGATTGGCTGCCTGCTGGTTTCACAGGCCCTGGGTCAGACTGAAATTGCCGCCAAACCAATCACGTGACCAATACTTCCCCAAGCTACACCGCGTAACCCGAGGCGCACATACCGTAGGTACTAGCATGCTGTGCCTATGGGGTTGCGGATCAAGGGGATGTATTTCTCTTATAAGACTGATGAACAACTCTCCTTAAAATATCTTCTTAACCCATTAATGCTCACAACAGCCAAAAACAGCCTGACAGTTTTGATCAAATTTTGTAGGCAAAAGCACAATAAGCAAAATATATGATGGCGAAATATTATTCCAAAAATTACCAACAACTCTCCTTCAAATATTTTGTAACATCAATATCAATTACAAAGTTATTGCCAAAATTACCATTGTTCCAGACGACAATTTCTGGAGGAACTCTTGAGTATTAATGGGTTAACTTGCTTTCGTTGAAGAGATATCATCAAAATAGTCTGGTGATATTGGTTAACCCATTAATGCTCACAGCGGCCAAAACCAAAACCTGAAATCTTTCAGGCTTTAGTACAATTGGCAAAATATTTGAAGGAGAAATGTTGATCAGAACATTACCAACAACTCTCTTTCAAACATTTTGTAAAATCATTCTCAATTCCAAAGTTATCGTCAAAAGCATCATCGATCCAGATGGCAATTGCTGGATGAACTCTTAAGTATCAATGGGTTAAGTAATGAATGGTAAATAAATGGTATGGGATGTGCTAGACCACCTGGCCAAAGGTGAAGCCCCTGCATATGGTTAAAAGCTCACTTCTATTTCCCATATAACTCAAGGAAAAGGAAAAGAAGAATTTGGTTTTCATGCTGCTTTCAACAGCTTAGGTCGCAAGGAAGATAACACCCGGAACCACAAAAAAAGAAATCCCTTCTAGAAATTATAACAGTCTGTTGTAAAGGCACCATAACCAGCCTTTCACAATGCTGCACATTTATATAGCAACCGCATTCATTCAGCAGACACTCTAACCTATGACCTCTGGGGAGCCAGGTGTCAACCCCAACTCAATTATAAAGGGCTCCAGTAGAGATGAACCATTTTAGATGGGAGCAAAGTAAAGTATCCTTACCATTAGCTTAGATGAATAGACACATGAATTGGTTGCCAGAGACCAATTGCCATAGGACCCATTTACAACGCACTGGACACACCTAATCTCACCAAATCTAGTGTCAGTGTGATGTCACTAGGAGACAAAGACCAATGAGGACTCTTGTATCTATTACATCATAGAGAAAGTTGTAAAACCAACATGCGCAGAACACACCTCTTGAATGGTTCTTGTCAACATCCGGGCTAGGAGTTGTGTCCAGGCTGTTAAGCGAGACCTGCTGGTTGCATATCCGGTGATTGACATTTAATTGTGCCATCAGGCCACGGCAGATCCTCCCCAGACGTTACCCAATACCTGAGAGTAGTAGACAGGGAGTGGGCACTGGGCTTGCATCATCAAATTTCGCTGCCTCCCACTTATGAGTCATAGATAACCTGTGTACCCCAGCCTGGCTGCCTGCTGACCCCATCTCCTTGGCAACCTATCTGACCTAGATAGGATGACATCCCCCAGCCAGCCAGTCGGTCAGCCAGTCTCTCTGCTGCATGCTTACAAAAAAATCACATGACCAATACCTCCCCAGACTATACACCGCGTAACCCGAGGCGCACATACCCTAGGTACTAGCATGCTGTGCCTATTGGTTTGCGGATCAAGGGGATGTATTTCTCTGCCAATACACATCTATTACCACAATCTACACTGTAACATAACTATTTACATATGATCCCTATCTGGACAGCACCAACATGTATATATAATACATTACCTCATAACATGACTATATGCATATGATTTCTATCCTGAGAGATTTCTGAATATGAAAGGGATACATTATTTCTATCACCCTTTATTGATGTAGCTATAATTGTTATCATTAAAGGCCCACACATCAGACAACCGCTGAGGCCTCTATATACTTCACATTACATAATGAACTAAACTATATGGATTCTATGATGTATGATATAATCTAATGGTCTGTGGTTTATGTACAATATCATAGAGAACCCAGTCTTGAGAGTAGCCCTTCCCTAATGCTTAGATGAATAAAAGAGTGGATGTGTAGCCAGAGACCAATTACTATATGTGCTATATCATCAGCGTGACATCACAAGGGGACGAGGACCAACCAGGGCTCTCGTATCATTTACATTCCAGAGAAATCTGTGCGCCAGCATGCGCAGAACACAACTTTTGGCCTATTCGTCCAGGCCAGCCGGTTCAAGTTGACCAGCTGGTTTCATATCCACTTGTTGTTTTCATCTAAGCTTAATGTAACTCAAAATTTCTAGGAAATTCTGGAATTTTCCTAGTTTTGCTTTTTCAGGAAGGAATCATGTATGCATTATGACTGAGTCACTTATAGCAGGGGAATAAGTGCCTGCTGGTAACTGGTATTCTTAAAAGGACTTGTATCAGTGCAGACTTGTATCAATGTTTGGATACAAAACACTTCTGAAAATATTAGTGTGACTCTTCCCATTCTGAGGCTGCTTTCGTCCAAATCACAAGGACGCAAAATTCTTTGAAAACCATCTAAACCCTGTCATGTTGGTATTCATTGGATAGCCCTCGCTGAGTACTCTTGGATGATACGGTTTCAGTCATTTTTCAGGTTTTTGCCAAATTAGCCAGCAGCAGCATAAGGTTTCAGGTTTTTAAAGTTGGATTTAAATTTAGTATATCCCCTGCAAACATTTTTCAAAAAGTTATTGAATATAATAAGATAATATTTTCGCATAAAGAGGTTAATTATGTTGTTGTTGCAATGACCCCTTAATACTCACAGCAGCCAAAAGCAGCCTGACAATTTTGGTGATATCTATTTGGCAAAAGCATATTTTGGGAGATATTCGATGGATAAATGTTCATCAGAATATAACCAACAACTCTCCTTCAAATATTTTGTAAAATCCTTCTTCTTTTCCTAATTATCTTCAAAAGTATCAAAGATCCTGACGACAATTCAAGAGTAACTCTTAAGCATTAATGGGTTAAAACCTACTCTACTTATAGCCGCTTGTTTATCACTATAAGTGGTGCACAAACAAGACAGTTACTGAAAGAAATTATGTATCATTTTCGTTCTTGTCCTGATAGTAGCAATTTGTGTTCTTGAAAATCACTTAAAAGTTCTCTAGGTTAAAACTGTGCAATATTTCACACCAATAAGTACCCACGGCCATGACAGGAGTTGCCTGTTTCATCCTACTAATCTTTTAAACCCATCCATGCCTACATATGAATTTACAACTTATTCATGTTTTACGTCATTCATGCCTGTAGAATTCCTTTACAAAAAATGTATGGACCTATGGAAATTTTGAAAATTTTGAAAATTTTGAAATAAAGCATAAATTGACAAAATATTTGAAGGAAAGTTGTGGTTTTAATTCTTAATGACATTTCTCCTTCGAATATTTTACAAAAAATTCTCTGGTCGCAAAGATATAACCAGCTGAAAATAGTCAGGACATTTTTTGGGGGGTTAATGCTTTTTTATTATTTACACCAATAGGTCAAATGCTTTTTAACCCATACATGCATGCAGCTCTCCAGTTCATTTATTGTCTGAATTGTAGATAGATTGTTTTGAATATAACTGGAAGTTAATTTAGCAAACTGTTGATTTCTTGCTAAAAATTGTCACTGTTGTTTATTTTTATGCTTTAAATTAAAGAGGTCGGTACACATCTGTGTTGAGATGAACTTCCCTCACAGAAAATGAGCCCCCCTACACAGAAATCCTGGATACGCCCTTGTAACTACATAAATAAAGAAAACAAGACTTGTAAGTATAGCTTGTAAACATTATGGGACAACTCCCCACTTGTTATGGTAGCAATTTGCCTTCTTCAAAATCACTTAAAGGTTTTTGAAGTCTAAATAGAAAATCATCACTCAAAGCTAAACATACACTCCAAGACCAGAGGTACTCATTTCATCCTCCATTTATTCAACTCTTTCATGCCTGTAGTGCCAAAAACGGCCTGACAATTTTGGCGATACCTCTCTAATAAAAGCAATTACCTAAAAAAAAATTGAAGGAGAAATAATGACTAGCATCCATCCCACGAATCCCCTTCAAATATTTCATGAATTTATCATTAATTTCAAAGTTATTTTCAAATGTCTTACAGGTCCAGGCAACAAAAGTCAAGGAGATCTAAAAGCATTCATGTCTGGAGTTTTTCTTGACAAAAGTTGTCTGGACCTGTGATAGTTTCAGAAGTAACTTTGGAATTAATCATAAAGTCACAAAATATCTGAAGGAGAGTTGTTGTTGGGTTCATAGTGATATCCTTCTTTCAAATTTAATTTTCCAAAATTTTATCTGGTCACCAGAATACTACTATGAGAGCCGTACAATTTTGGCCACTATAAGGCATGAATGGTTTACTCTAGTTGAGAAGTTATGATCGTTGTTATGATTAGAAGTAAACATTTTTATTTTGAAGAAGTTTTTTGTTTAGAAGTAAAAACTTTGTTGTTAAAGCATTTTTTGGAAAACATTTGAAGGAGAACTGCTGGACAGATCCAAAACAACAACTCTCCTTCAAGTTTTTTGTGAACTTATGCTCAATTCAATATTTATTTTCAAAAGTATCATAGATACAGACGACGCTTGTCAAGTAGATCTGTAGTCATGAATGGGGCAAAGGTACGAGTGGAGTTGTTGGTGTAATCTGCTGACTGTACTACCTGCAGGCAAGTACCTTTTTCATATAGTGAACATCACTGCCCATGTACACTTACAGCCAAACCTAATCTTTGCCTTGCTAGGTGAGTATAAGTAAGTTAACCCACTCTCTGGAGATCTTGTTAAGTGTCGTGTGGATCTATGATACTTTTGAAAATAACTTCAGCATTTGGCAATTATTTTCAAAGTATTTCATGAAAAGACATCAGTTTGGTTGTGAACAGCATTTCTCAATTGAATATTTTATGAAAAATTAGCAATTATTTTCAAAGTATTTCATGAAGAGCTATCAGTCTGATCGTGTAAAGTATTTCTCCCTCAAATATTGTCTGAAAAATGCCCTGATCACAAAGATAATACCAAATTTGTGAGGGTTGGGCACAGCACCCTGTAGGAGGGTGGTGGTCACCCAGGGTAAGGGTGCGTGCCATGCCGGTTAAGACCCTTAAGGCTAGCCACTGGCCGCAGCGGCAGCCAAGCTGAAAGATATTTCCTAATAACAGTAATTCCTCTGTTTACCGGCAACAGGTGGTAAAGATGAAAGTCTAGGAAAGGTGCGAACTGGAGATAGCCTCGTCAAACTCATGATTACCGCATTCAGTGGCTTATTTAGTGGCCATAATGCACCCCACGGGGGCGGCCATTATCTCAATAGTTACCAATAACGCACCCCACTCGGTGATCGTTATTTCCTTAGTTACAGGGTATAATTGAAAACTTTACATTGAGGATGTGGGGCAGTGTCTTATCTAGGGTATCATTTCAACACCTGCTTCAAAGTTGAAAAGTGTCCTCTAAACAACAATCCCAATCACTGTCATACATAGCTAGCAGGGCATGTGGGCGTCTTTGTACACCAAAACCCTCAAAAAACACTCCTCGGGACTCCAATATTTTTTTCTTTAACCCATTAATACTTAAGAGTTCCTCTAGAAATTGTGGTCTGGAACTCAGATACTTTTGACCATAACTTTTGAATTGAGAATGATTTTACAAAATATTTGAAGGAGAGTTGTTGGTAATGTTATGATCAACATTTCTCCTTTAAATGTTTTTGCCAATTATGCTTTAAGATGAAAGATTTCATCAAAATTGTACGGCCATTTTTGGCCTCTGTGAGCATTAATGGGTTACTAAACTATCATCCCAATCACTGTTCTAGCCAGCAGGGCATGTGCACCTCATTTGGACACAGGGACCCTCAAATCCCCCCTCGGAACACCCACTTTTTTCCATAAATAATTTCTTAAAATTTCAATTCCAAGCATATAAATAAATATTGATACATTGTAATTGTCTATTTATAACATATTTTGTTACATAGGTAACAAAATAAATACTTTCATTTTTATCCAACTTATGTGTTTGTTTTGTCTACATTGCAAAAAATATTTTTTTTCATCTCAATATAGTTCCCAATCACATAGTACAATGATAGTATGCCTTGTTTCAATAAGTAAATACATGTTCATGGTTTTAATCTTAGTATATTGTGATCTTTCTTGAAAAAAGGGTACCCAAATATTTTGAAAAAGCCATCTGTCGTACAATATATAGTACTTTATGGTTTGCAATCAAAGTGGCATATATACTGCAAGAAGTTCTCCAATCATATTAAACTATTATAAAGTCAGATTTATTTTTCAATTGTTAATGATATACAGTCTAGGATTACCCAGAAGAAGCAAGTCATGTATACGTAAATCCTTCTCACAGTAGCTCTAGAACAATTGGTGCACAAATCACAAAAGATGACATATCTTTTTGTTGTTTTATTCTAGTTGACTGATCCTGTCATGTTAAACCCTAACAGGATGTATGAATAATACAATAGAAATATGCAAATACGCACCATATGGATGCCATCTATACCTTAAGCTATTCATGCATACAAATCTCTTTTACTTTTACAAGTGTCATCTGAAACAATGATACCTTTACAACTAACTTTGAAATTTATCAAATTATTGATTCACAAGCTATTCGGAAGGTAGATTTGAGTTGGTTTCAGATCAACATATCTCCCTCAAATATTTCCCAAAAGATGTCTCACTACAATTTGTTGATTTTGCAGGCTTAACAATCATTCCCTCTCCAAATATTATTCCAAGTGTTACTCTAAGTGATAAGTTATGTTTTGAGTTGTAAATACATGTGTGCACTCAAGATGTGAATGGGTTAACCCATTCATGCCTGTAGTGCCCAAAACATCCTCACTATTTTGGTGATATTTCTCTAACAAAAGCAATTTTCGGAAAATATTTGAAGGAGAAATGTTTATCGAAATCCAACACAAATATCTCCTTCAAATATTTTCTGAATTTGTGATTAATTCCAAAGTTATTTTCAAATGTATCAATGGTCCAGATGACTTTTGTGAAGAATATTTCCAGGCATGAAAGGGTTAACATAAAAAAGGCGTCAGCTCTGTGTGTAGAGTGTTTTACAGCACTTAACAGCAACTTATGAATACATCACAAACAGTGTCATGTGCACCATTATGGTATTATTTACAGCTTTAACAGGAAAAGTGGCATCTCTATAGTAAATTAGAACACAGAATGGTAACAGGTGCTTATACAGGAAATAGGGAACACAACAATGGAAGCTAACAATGAGTTCTGCCATTGTTAGATAGAAGGTACACCCACATTGGGTCAGATGACATTCAAAATCAACAATATTTATTTTTATCAACAAAATGCACCGATTTAGAAAAAAAAATGTGAAAAAATATTTTTTCTGTATAGTTTTCATAACACTATGACTATTGCAAGAGTTTATAGTTTATAGACTTATTCATGTGTTCTATAATGTTCAATAATGCACAGATTTAGAAAAAATGATGAAATACATTTTGCTGTATAGCTTTTATAACATTAAGACTACCAACATGGCAAATGTTTATAGTTTATATATTTATTATCTACTCTATAATGTTAACCCATTCACACTCAGAGTTCCTCAAGAAAATATCGTCTGCTCCTTTCATACTTTTGAAAATAACTTGAGAATAAAATGAAAGTTCACAAAATATTTGAAGGAGAGTTGTTGTTTAACTTCTAATTAATATTTCTCTTTAAAATATTTTCCAAAAAATGCTTTTGTTAGAAAAATATTTCCAAAATTGTCAGGCCTGTTTTGGCCGCTCTGAGTGTAGATGGGTTAAATCGCACACTAGCCCTATAAATGACATGAAAATGAAACACTTTTGGCTTCCCTCAAATTCATCACACAACTGCTCCAGCATTAGTAACCCAGAAAACCATGGAGAACAATCAAGGTATACTATTCCTAGACAGAAGCTTTCAATTAACTGTGACAGGGCAAGCTGATAACCATGACACAAAGCAGTAGGAGACAAATACAATGCTCATTATGGTTAATTTGGGGTGCAATATGGGAATTAATACAACCTATGGAGAGTGAGAACTTCACATATGAGCTATTGTTAGAATGTGATTGGTCAGTCATTGAGGGGTCATGAACCCTGTGACCCCTGGGTCATATTAACCCATTCATACTTGGAGTTCCTCTAGAAAATGTCGGCTGGATTTTTGATAATTTTTACAATAACTTGGGAATTCAAAGTAATTTTACAAAATATCTGAATGAAATTTGTTGGTAGTGTTCTGATTAACATTTCTCCTTCAAATATTTTGCACATATTGCTTTTGTGTTAAAGATTTCGCCTAAATTGCCAGGTTGATTTTGTCTGGTGCAATAGTTTATGGGATAGCCCATTTATTCTTCTAGAAATCATTATCTCAACTTAGAATACTTTTGACATTAAACTTAGGAATAAGAAACAATTTTACAAAATATTTGAAGGAGAGTTGAAGGAAGGGTTCTGATCAATATTTCCCTTTCAAATATTTTTCAAACTATGCTTTCACCTAAAAGATTACACCATAAAAAAATTCTGACAATTTTGGATATATTTCTCTAACCAAAGCATTTCTTGGAAAATATTTGAAGGAGAAATGTTAATCAGAAGTGGAACAACACCTCCCCTTCAAATATTTCGTGAACTTTCGCTTTATTCCCAAGTAATTTTTAAAAGCATGAGAATAGCAGACAATACTCTGAGCACACATGGGCTAAGTCAATGTTTGTCTTAATTTGGCTGTTTGGTTAACCTGCTGAGTCAGTGAATGACCATGAATACCTAATGGGGCAATCTAGACAAACAATGGTCTGGAGGGACAATAGATGGACATTGTGACAGGTGCACTAATTGACCTTTGATGGGGCTCTGCTTAAAATTAGAATAACAACAGCATGTCTGTAGCTCCTAGAAATGGCATGATCTTTGTGGTAACATCTTTGTAAAAATCTTTAAAGAAGTAATGGTAATCAGAACTCAACCCACGAACATTCATCAAATATCTTGGGAATTTAAGTTTTGTTCCAGTTAACTGGAAAACAGACCAAGACCCAGACAACCCTTAATTAATTGTCAAGAAGATCTCCAGGCATGAATGGGTTAACTAAAAACCCTGGGTGAAATGACAACAGGAGTCAACAGTGAATTATGTAGATGGCTGTCATGGATTACTTAATTACCTTACTACTTTAAAACCTGTAGGAATATGTCCACTTATTTGGTCAGTCTTTTGTGATGTCCAGTTTCCTGTGCAATTTAGAATGATGCTATTTGTATAAATCGTGGGTGTTAATCACAACCACAGTAAAACTGCACATAGAACCACTTCCTAATGTGAACATATTTCTATCTACAATACGACACTGGCCATCATTAACCCATTCCGTGCCCAAAAAATACTCACAGCGGCCAAAGGCAGCCTGACAATTTTGATGAAATATTGCCGGCAAAAGCAGATTTTGGAAAATATTTGAAAAGGATGTGTTAATCGAAACCTTACCCACAATTCTCCTTCAAATATCTTTAAAAATCATTATTTTTTTCCAAGTTATTGTCGAAAGTATTATAGGTCCAGACGAGAATTTCTAGAGGATGTCTTAAGCAACATCTCTTTGACATAAAATAATTGAAGGAGAAATAATTGGTCAAAATCCATCACACAACTCTCCTTCAAAGATTTTGTGAACAAATGATTAATTCTGAAGTTATTGTTGAAAGCATCAAAGATCCGGACGACACTTGTCAAGGAGATCCCTGGGCATGAACGAGTGAAGCATTCTCTGTACATGTGTTCCAGTTTGAACTTTCATGTATTTTCCTTTTAGTTTTCATAAATATTGCAAGAGTGTTCTTACCAATAGCAGAGAAATACATCCCCTTGATCCGCAACCCCATAGGCACAGCCTGCTAGTACCTAGGGTATGTGCGCCTCGGGTTACGCGGTGTAGCCTGGGGAAGTATTGGTCACGTGATTTTTTTCAGCAGGCAGCAGGCAGCCAATCCCGGGGTACACAGGTTATCTATGACTCTTTATAGTGCGAGGCAGCGAAATTTGATGATGCATGCACAGTGCCCACTCCCTGTCTACTACTCCCAGCCAATAGTGACAATGAAGCATCATAATGTAACATATACAACCAACCCTAAACCCTAACTCATTACAAACACCCCTGCCCCTCCCACCCCTCCCATGCATAGTGGTGTGAAATATACAAAGAGAAAAGAATTCCACCTCAGTGGATGATTACAATAAGGAGCTGTCCAAAATCCATTACATGCCTAATATGACTTTTTTCAATTATGCCATATTTTATAACAAAGGATTTTTTTTTCTTTCAATAACATAATTTTTTCGCTCTATTGACTCTCTGTTCCGCGCATTAATGGAAGCCACAATTTATCAATGGATTCGTACTTTTCATCTTGGACGAGAGAAATGTGGAAGCGGAGACGCGATGGAGACATCAAAAGTTGCAAATGGATTTCCTGCTGGGAATCTCAGCATGCGATCTGTGAAATATTAATTATGACTCTTTGATCTATTACACCTGTTGTAAGGTGTGTGCGAGGCACACCTGAGACTCGTTAGACAGACAGCTAGTCTGATATATGATCAAGAGATAGTACATATCAGTATAGAATATCTCTCTCTCTCTCTCTGTCTCTCTCTCTCTCTCTGCCTGTCTCTCTCTCTCTCTCTCTCTCTCTCTCTCTCTCTCTCTCTCTCTCTCTCTCTCTCTCTCTCTGTCCTCTCTGTCTCTCTCCTCTCTCTCTCTCTCTCTCTCTCTCTCTCTCTC
>OZ012697.1:4303027-4305527 GCA_963942565.1 Maea johnstoni
CACTTGATGAATCGATGCACCAAATATGGCGCAATAGATTTGTTTACTCTTGAGTGTTGACACGGAGCCGTTCCGTGTCACTTAAACGAAAGTTCTAATGTTTTTGTAAGTTTTGGCCGCGTAATTTCACAAAATTTCTTCAGAAATTTTGCATTTGAAATAATCGATTATTTCAAATGCCATTCAAACGGGTCAAGTCGGCCTCAGCTCAACCAAATGCTTGAGTTCTCGCTTAATCGTCCGACCACTAATTGCAGTCCTAAAATAATGAAAAGGAACAGCCCTAACATCCTTTTATAACATTGCAAATGATTTATTTATTCATATAAGATATGTTATAACAACCACAGTATTTTATAGAGTAGCAACAATTGTCTATAATGTAGCAAATTATAACGATATCAATGTAAGATATATTGTAACCTTGCAGTGTCTTACAGAGTAGCAAATCCTAAAGGGTAGTTAGTTTGACATCTACTGTTCAAGCAGACCTTGCATAATTTCATATTACAATAACTAAAATATTTAGTATGCCGGCTTACATTAGAGGGGCACATTTCTGGTTTGATAAACAAAACAAAGGAAAGCAATTAAATTTTATAAGTATATGTAAACATATCTTGCCAACAAAGCACTTCAACAAATCACTGGCGTGCCTTATTGTTTACACTACAGCTTCCGGCAGCTTCCACAAATGCATTGTTATAATCCTTTGTTTCTATAGCCTCTCACTTACTCACCTGATGTTTGCATAGGTAATTAATTGAAAGGTATTTCCATCTATGATAGATCATATATCTCACATACTGACCAGGTGTCATATTAAAACCAATTTAGTCGTTATAACCCTTTGTTTTTCTAGCCTCTCACTTACTCACCTAATATTAGCATATGTGATTACATGAAAGGTATTTCCATCTATGATAGAACATATATCTCACATATTGTGGACTCTCTGACCAGGTGTCATATTCAAATCAATATAGCTTTGGCTTAGTCGTTATAACCCTTTGTTTTATAGCCTATCACTTACATACCTAATATTTGCATAAGTAATTAATTGAAAGGTATTCCCATCTATGATAGATCATGTATCTCACATATTGGGCCATACTGCCCAGGTGCCATATTAACAAACAATATAGCGCACGCTTTATTGTTATAACCCTTTG
This sequence comes from Maea johnstoni, assembly GCA_963942565.1. Taxonomy (NCBI): domain Eukaryota; kingdom Metazoa; phylum Annelida; class Polychaeta; order Spionida; family Magelonidae; genus Maea; species Maea johnstoni. Next base: position 4,304,200 of record OZ012697.1, read on the forward strand.
TTTTTCTAGCCCCTCACTTACTCACTTAACATTTATTAATTGAAAGGTATTCCCATCCATGATAGATCACATATCTCACACATTGGGGACTGTCTGACCAGGTGTCACATTAACAATACAGCACCAGCTTAAAGGGGATTTCACTAATTGAATAAGTAATCAATTGAAAGGTATTTCCACCTACATTAGATCATATATCTCACATATTAAGACCAGGTGTCACATGAACAATTCAACACCAGCTTAAAGGGGATTACGCTAATGGGACGGTTTTCATGGGAAATCAATGGTTTTAAATACTTGTATTAGAGTTCAATGATGACACACCTGCTGGTTCTAGGAGGGGAGGGGGTATCAGGGGTCTGACACTTAGTTTCAGGCTAAGGACCCAAAAAGGTCTTTTGATAAAAATTAGTGGTCAAAAAGATTTCTGTTATCAAATATACTATTTTGGGCCCCTAGATTTTTCAGACTAGTCAAAATCTAGGGGCATATGACCCTGGGCCCCTGGAAAAGTCGAACATTGGGATATAGGCATGGATATATAGTGACTTATAATATAGGCATGGGAAAATATCAATTAACCCATATGTTGGTGGTGGCTAATTTGGCCAAGACAGCATGATGCAAAAAAGAACCTGAAAGAGGACTGAAACTCTGGCACATGGGTACTCATCTAAGAGTACTCAGCGACAGCTTTCCAATGAATACCAACATGACAGGGTTTAGATGGTTTTCAAAAATATTTGCGAGTTTGCATTCTTGTGCTTTGGACGAAAGTAGCCTCAGCATTTGAAGGCTAAATCTGATCTTTCTGCTTAGTAAGGCTATTGTGACAAACTGTAACTGGATGTTTACAGACTTACTTGTATGTACCCTTAAATATTCTTCGTACTATAGCTTCCACCGGTAGAAGTTGTAATATCCGACCACACTCACTCGTGGTTTCTCAAGGTATGCCCATATAAGGCTGGTCCGAAACCACCTGCCTCACTGTCAACTTAATTTCAATGCTTGATCTGGCTTGAAAAATGATATCACGCTTTAACCTATAAACACCTGGAATACATGTACAACCTGGTCTGATAAATGTTAACCCTTATGCTGCTGGTGGCTACTTTGGCCAATACAAAATGATGCAAAAACCCTGAGAAAATAATGAAACCTAGGCAAATGGGTACTCATCTGAGAGTACTCGACGAGAGCTATCCAATGAATACCAACACGACAGGGTTTAGATGTTTTTCAAAAATCTTTGCATTCCTGTGCTTTGGACGAAAGTAGCCTCTGCATTGGTAGGGTTAACAGAACTCTTCAATGAGAGTGTT
>OZ012697.1:4310527-4350857 GCA_963942565.1 Maea johnstoni
TATCAATGGGTTAAAGGAGACCATCGGATAAGTAAGACCTCTTTTATATAATTCCAATATGGAAATACATACTTGGCCTCAGAATAACCAGGATTTTCACTAGCCGAGCAGGGCTATCACTAAAATGGTTACTGGTAGGTGACTTTTGACCCAACATGTGTGAATGGGTTAAAAAAATACACACATTGAAAACTTTTGCATTTGTGAAAGTTTCGGTAACACTATGGTTGATATCACAAATTCCTCTACTAAATTCTGAAGTTTTTCCTTCCCTTTGTGCCACATTTCATTCTAAAAGTACCATATTGTTTTTCAGTAAAGAGACTTAGGCCACAGATGAATAAGGTCATCCATACTCTTACTAGCTGGGAGAAACTAAGAAATGCTAGGAAAATGACAGGATTTCCTAAGTTTCCTGAATCAAAACTCTAAAGCAAATCTCTGATATTGTCATCAAAGGGGAAATACTATCAACAAAAAGGAAGGTAAATACAGTGTAAATATTGTCATCAAAATCAATAGTAAAAATGAAGTAATGTCATCAAATAGATATAAATCATTATCACAAGTTCTCTCTTACCATCGACAGGTTAATTTTGTGACAGGTGAAAAATATCAAATATCAAATAAAATTCCAGGCCTGTTTTTTAATTCCCATCATTAGAGGTCAATTCTAAGCTCTGGGGCCAATCCATCTGATTTTAGCGGGAATTACATTTTTAATCAAAATCAACAAAAATACATTTTGACAATAAAATACATATATATATTTTGATTAAACCCCATTGTATCTAAATCTACCTATCTATTGGTTCAGGGCTCGACGCTAACAGTGGTCCTATGTCCCCAGGCCAGTAAAAATTCTCAAAAATGGCTTTGGGCCATTAAAAAACGACTTCAACTGGTCCTACAGGGCCAGTAAACATTTGGGGTCATTCTTATTAACAAGTTTCCCCTCAAGAATATCCCAAATGTTTTTGAAATAAATAAAGATAAAATAAATAAAAATAAATGTTGTCTGTGAATTTTGGACAGTGTATTTTTCTTTAAATGTTAAAGAAAAATTTGTAGGACCAGTAAAAATGTTGCAAGACCAGTAAATTGTTGGTGTTACTGGTCCTACGGGGCAAGTACCATTTTCAGTAAGCGTTTAGGCCTGTGATTTTAACAGTTAAAAGAGGTAGTTGAATACAATACCTGAGAAGTGCTGTGACTGTACTTTCCGTGGTATATCCAAAAGAATTCACATGAATGCTGTCAATGGGTTCTTGCATCCAATAATCCTATGAGGTAGTAATAGTCATCTACATGAATAGCAGTAATATTCCTCCAAACACAATATTAAATAAGCCGTTTTTTTATTGTGTTCTTGTAAATGGGTCCTGGTGTCTAATAATCCTAGGAGGTAGTACTAGTCCTCTACATGAATTATGAAGTAGTACTATTCCACCTCAGAAAATAACAATCTTTTTTTAAATTCTGCGTCCTTGTAAAAGGGTCCTAGTGTCCAATAGTCCTTTGAGGTAGTAAACTTCCTCTCCACAAGGTATGATGAGGTAGTAGTATTCCTCCACTCAAAATAACAAGCTGCCTTTTTCTTTTTTCCGTGTTGCTCTTGTATGCATCAGTATCCGAAGTACAAGAATCAACACAATTGTTGTTAAAGAATTCTAGTTGTGTGCAATACTCCTATGTGGTAGTAAACGTCCTCTACATAAGGACTGACTTTGTAGTATTCATCCAAACACAATATCGAGCTGTCTGTTTTTCTGCGCGGCTCTCGTTTGCTTGTATGTGTCAATAATCTCTATAGGGGTAATCCTATATGTTTCTACAGTGCTCCGAAGAGTACCAAGCTGTCACCCTTCAATCTCGAACACATCTCTCCCTCCTGCCCGCGCTTCGCTGGACAACCACACTGCATGCGTGTGCGCTACGGCAGATTTCTTCCGACGACGACGTAGACAGCGGATGACTGGCTCTGGCATGTCCTACAAACACCTCCCACTATCTACCACCACCACTACTACTACCACTACTGGTGCTCTGCTAGAAAATAGACTCACTGCCAGTTTGTTCTTACCGGAGGCTCATTCAATATTGGAGAACTGGGGCCAATTGCACCAACGTGACTCAGGCTCAAACTTAGGCTCAACTTGATTGTCTACAACAATAGATGCCTGCTGTTGAGTACAATATGAGAATGTGGTAAGGGATAAGGGAAAGAAAATGTATATTTGGTGAGATGAAGGAAAATGTTGGAATCTTTTGGAATTCCATTTTTCCTCACTTTTTCTGCCATATTGTGGCTAAATAGTGGTGAATAGCCAGTTGTAACTGGTTGAGGAAACCGGATTACCCAACGAAAACAAATCGGGGTAAATTTCTCACATGCCCTGGGTGGGATTCAAACCCAGACGGTGGTGAGAGACAGTTAGCAATTAGTGGCAATGCCTTAGACCACACAGCCCCAGGACAAAGGAAGAAAAGATTTGTTTTTTACATCACTTTCAACAGCTAAGGAGATATCATGACCAGATTTAGAAATCTGGAATCAAAAAGAAATTCCCTTGTCTTTGCGGAAAATACTTAGGGTTCTTTCTACCTATATATATTAAACCTATATTTCCCCACCTAGACAAACTCTACCCTATCTCCTTTATATGTGCTTATATTCCTTACCCATAATTTTCTCACGCATATCAGAGCATCTATACAATATTTTACAGTCATTATCCTCACAATAAATTGATTCACATTCAAACTCAAGATCAGGTATATCAAATATATCAGGTATATCAAATTATACCAGCTTTCAGGATATCTTGCAATCTTATGTATCATTTATACTCTATATGCAATGTGAAAAAATAAGAAAAAATATTTCTAAAATCTAAAAAAAATAATCAGGGTCAAGAGAGACTGTCAGACTAGTCTATTGCAGTATTTCCATAGACTAGTGGCATGAAACTCCAGGTAGTGTCGGAAATCAATGGGGCGTAAGACCAACGCTTTTCATCAGCACACAAGAAGCTACCTTTAATTCTTAAAGCCACCATCCTCACTTACATCCTCCCTTTGTACCAGGAGACCTTTAAGTGGCAGTTAATTTTCAATTCAATTTAGAAGAGCAGATCTTTATGGGAGTGATGAGAGGATGGCACCCTAGGCATAAAGGGTGTTCATGCTGTCATTACAGTTAGGAATGTGTGTGTTTCCTGTTATAAGATAGACGCACAGATAATGGGCTTTTACAAGGTATACATATATCTAAACAATTATTTCTTTTTATTATTTTTCTGTGTATTTTTCCTAAAGAGTAACTTTAAGTGATTTTATTTTCAATGAATGTGTGTGTTTCCTGTTATAAGATAGACGCACAGATAATGGGCTTTTACAAGGTATACATATATCTAAACAATTATTTCTTTTTATTATTTTTCTGTGTATTTTTCCTAAAGAGTAACTTTAAGTGATTTTATTTTCAATATCATTAAAAAGTCCTAACACAAATTTTTGGCTTTTCCTAAAAATCTTCCACAGATGTTGTTTTTATTTATCAAGATTGAATTTGCCATCTTGGTTATAACATTACCATCAGAACCACTCTGATTCTAGCAGCTGATCGGTCAATTTATTTGTTGTATTAGACTGTATTGGGCTTCTACCATTGCTTTTAACAATTCTCAATATTAGGAGCCCAATAATGATCCTGTGCTGGGATCCTAACCATGCTTTTTACAATGCACGTTGTTAGGACCCAAATATTATCATGTAGTAATATATTTTTTTCAAATTTTCCCAGCTATGCCAGAAATATTTCACCAACAATGTCAGGCTACTTTTTGATACTGCAATTTGATATCAGAGCATTTTTGAAAATATTAATACTTTAAGTGTAAGTTGTCTTAAAAAATATCATATGTCCAGAAAACACTTTCCAGGAGAGTATTAATGCTCTGACAGTGGCTTAAAGTAGCCTGGTAATTTTCATGAAATCTTTCCACCAAAAGCATAGTTGTGAAAATAAATGTTGTGAAAAGGAGAAATGTTGATTAGGACGCTATGAACAACTCTCCTTCAAATATTTTGTAAAATAAATCTTGGTTCCAAAGTTATTGTCAAAAGTATCATAGATCCAGATGACAATTTCAGAAGTAACTCGTACAAGCATTAAATGAGTGAAGACACTAATGTGCCCGTACAGGTAATCACTCAATTTCCAGCCGTCTCTCTCAATATCCTATTATTGCACCTTCCTCACAGACCAGAAGTGCACAGATTGTCCGAGGGAAATGCACTTGGGATTATTTCCGTTAAACCATCTGCACACTTGTGGATTGAAAAGGTCAACTCATCCATGTCTGCAGCACCCAAAAATGCCTGACAACTTTGGTGATATCTCTCTAGCAAAAGCAATTTTCAGAAAATATTTGAAGGAGAAATATTGTTTAAATCCCAACCTACAAGTCTCCTTCAAATATTAAGTGAATTCATGACGAATTCCAAAGCTATCGTCAAAAGTACCAAAGGTGCAGACGACAATTGTCAAGAAGATCTTCAGGCATGAATTGGTCAATCTATAGCACCCAAAAATGTCTGACAACTTTGGTGATATCTCTCTAACCAAAGCAATTTTCGAAAAATATTTGAAGGAGAAATGTTGTTCAAATCCCAACCCACAAGTCTCCATCAAATATTAAGTGAATTTATGACGAATTCCAAAGTTATTGTCAAAAGTACCGAAGGTGCAGACTACATTTGTCAAGAAGATCTTCAGGCATGAATGGGTTAATCTGCCTGACAAATTTGGTGATATCTCTCTAACCAAAGCAATTTTCAGAAAATATTTAAAGGAGAAATGTTGTTTAAAACCCAACCCACAAGTCTCCTTGAAATATTATGTGAATTTATGACGAATTCCAAAGTTATCGTCAAAAGTACCGAAGGTGCAGACGACAATTGTCAAGAAGATCTTCAGGCATGAATGGGTTAATCTGCCTGACAACTTTGGTGATATCTCTCCAACCAAAGCAATTTTCAGAAAATATTTAAAGGAGAAATATTGTTTAAATCCCAATCTACATGTCTCTTTCAAATATAAAGTGAATTTATAACGAATTCCAAAGCTATTGTCAAAAGTACCGAAGATGCAGACGACAATTGTCAAGAAAATCTTCAGGCATGATTGGGTTAATCTGGTGCAGGTGATGATTAGGTGTTACTGAGGTAAGGGAGTGGACAATGGTCAGCGGTCAACTCCCGGTGGCTTACACAATCACCACGCGCATCAAAAGCCAAATCACATCGCAATCAAACTAAGCCTCTCTTAATGAGGCGTGTTGCATTCGTGGAGATCTAGAGTTAACCCACACATGGGGTGATGAGCACTCAGTGACCTGGACTTATAGCCCCTTTCCTGTACCATCAGAACAGAAGTGTCCCAACTGATTTTCTACGATATTTTTATCTGAAACCATTAATGCTTAAGAGATTCGCCTGAAATTTTCGTTTGGATCTATGATACTTTTAATAATAACTTTTGAATTCAGAATGGTTTTACAAAATATTTGAAGGAGAGTTGCTGGTATTATTCTGAATAACATTCCTCCTTCAAGTATTTTTCTAACTTGGCTTTTGCCTGCAAGATTTTATCAAAATCATCAGGCGGTTTTGGCCGCTGTGGGCTTTAATGGGTTAATATTGTATATTCCTCTTCGTCCATATGGTCTCCTGCAGGTCAAAGTTGACCCTCCATTGTTTAATCATGTCATGTATACATGTATTATTCAACTATGGACGAGACCTTAACAAAAAAATCTTATATCCTATCTTATTTTATGTACCAAATGAAGCTGAGAATTTCCTAGGAATAATTTAACCTAGAAAAATCCAAGGATTTCATAAGATGCCTAAGCCTTACTTAATAAGGGTTATCAGTTTGATGCACATTATGAATGATCAAATGAAGGAAGTAAACCAAGGAATTTAACCCTTCCGATGCTAAGGCTACTTTCGTCAAAAGCACAAGGATGCAAAAATTTCTGAAAAACCCCTAAACCCTGTCATGTTGGTATTCATTGGATAGCTCTCACTGAGCACTCTCAGATGAGTACCCACATGCAAGGGTTTCAGTCATTTTTCGGGTTTTTTTGCGTCAAAATTAGCAAAATTAGCCACCAGCAGCATAAGGGTTAAAGGATTGACCTCGGAAATCCAGATATCTAGGATTATGACCTTGACTAATCCAGGACATGTTCAAGCACTAATCCTGAAGTCATTAAAATGGTTGGTAAATTTGTAAATGCTATATTTTCTCTCAGAGAGTGCATTTACATTTATGCTCATATTCTCTCTGTATACTTGTTTCAAGATCTTAATGCTTGTAGTCATATTTGTCAGGTTGTATATCGATGACTTATAACTCTGTACTGAGTTTGTTTTGAGGTCAATCAAATCAATCAATCAATCAATCAATCAATTACAGAATGTGTGGGGTTACTCCATGATCTGGATTAACCTAGGAAAATCCAAGGTTTTTAATAGGTTGTCTAAGGCTTCTTAACCCTTCCAATGCTAAGGCTACTTTTATAAAAATCACAAGGATGCAAAGATTTTTGAAAACCATATAAACCCTGTCATGTTGGTATTCATAAGATGTCTTAGCCTCATTTGATAAAGGTTTACAGTGAAGGGCTGGCTGAATTTATATTTTACTGCATATTTTGAAGATTAGTGAGGACTCCAAAAATCACCAAGAACTCTTTCTGATATTTCAACACAGTCAACTGAAACCTACAATAACAATAACAATAACAATAATCTTTATTTCACGAGGGTAACACAGTCAAATAAAAGATTTGATTTTCGCTGTGGCCCTCAGATTTAAGGATTATACATTCAATTCTTCAGGCCACAGAGTTGAAAATTGTTCTTCAAGGTATAGTTTCTTGAATGATGAGAGAGATGGTGCCATTTTCATATTTACAGTCCAGGCCACAATGTGGAATTTTGTGTACCGTATTCCTCCGAATAAGTGCACATGCGGGTGACAAGCTTGGAAAAATTTGCTAGAAGGGTTATTGGTAATGCTTCTATTAGCCACACCCCATGCACCATGGTCTTAGCCAGCAGGGCGTCTGGGTGCCTTTTTGGACACCCAAACCCTTAAAAAGAACCCCTCAGGACACCCAAATTTTTTAGGGTGGAATTTCTAAAAATCTCAATCTCAAGCTTATAAATGAATTTTTTCATCTCCTTATACGTCCCATGACATTGTTTAATGATATCATGCCTTATTTTGATGAATTTATTCAATGTTTATGATTGAAACATGAGTATATTGTGATCCCTCTTAAAAGTTTGGACGCCCAAAAATTTTACAACTGCCAATTTTAGGCACCCAGTTTCAAAATCCTGGCTAAAACACTGCCATGCACTACTGATCATTCAGAAGGCCAGAACTTAAATGTACGCTGGCTTGCCCCTTCAAACCTTTTTTTTTCAGAAAAAAGGGAGGGTGTGCTTTTAATTTGGGGTCTGTGCCCTTAATGGAAGCAATATGGTATTAACACTTTTCTACCACGTTCTGGCTAGGTCATAACTATAGCCATCTTCAAATAGAAGAGTAGTCCTGATTAGCCGTGGAAAACCACAGCCTAATGTACCCTAAGTCAATGGCAATTTTCTCACATGACCCACGGTTGAATTGAAACCCCTGGGACAGCGCACGGCCAGTGGCGATGTGTTAGAACTCTCCGCATTTAGAGAAGCACCCTGCCAGCAAGCTACAATATATATTACTATTCACTCAAACACAAGTCTTTTAGGGTACTGGACATCAAGGTTGATAGAAGAAATGACCACTGTAGCATGTACCCAAGAAAAGCCTCCATACCCCCTACCCTCCTACCCCGCCGGCAGGCCACAATATACATTACTATTCACCCAAACACAAGTAGTGGACCTCGAGGTTGTTAGAAGCGATGACCACTGTAGCATGTACCCAAGAAAAGCCTCCATACCCCCTACCCCCCTACCCCACCGGTAGGCTACAATAAGCATTACTATTTGCCCAAACATGAGAGTAGAGGACCTCAAGGTCGATAGAATCAATGACCACTGTAGCATGTACCCAAGAAAAACTTAATGACCATTCTCACCAACTACAGGGAATTCCCTCTCTACCCCCTACCAGCAAGCTACAATATACAATACTATTCACCCAAACACAAGTCTTTTAGGGTAGTGGACATCAAGGTTGATAGAAGAAATGACCACTGGAGCATGTACCCAAGAAAAACCTGAAAGATAACTGAAACCCTGGTAAATGGGTACTTATCTGAGAGTACTCAGCGAGAGCTTTCCAATGAATACCAACATGACAAGTTTTGGATGGTTTCAAAAATCTTGGCGTCTTTGTGCTTTGGACGAAAGTAGCCTCAGCATTGGAAGGGTTAAAACATAATAACCATTCTTGTCAACTACAAGGGAAATACCTCTTACCCCCCCCCCCCCCCCCCCCCCCCCCCCTCGCTGGCAGGCAGAATTCTCTCTCCCCCCTTTAGGGGGGGGGGGGGGGGAAAGAAGGGGTTTTAAGTTTAACACTTTCTAACCACGCAAACATCCATCACACAAGATCCTAGTGTTTGAGCTCCGTGCAGACATCTTGACAACTGCGTACAACTAGAAAACTTTGAAGACTTCTGAGGAATGTTTCAATAAAAGTTACATTATTATCCCAAGAAAATGTGACCTGCCTACTAAGATCAAATTCTCTCAAAATAAATTATTCATTCTTAAGATATTTCTGAAGTTGTAGGAGTCGTAATCATAAAAAGGCTATGTTTGTAGCATATAAAAACATCTGACCAAAAAATCCCCATCAAATATTTTGTGAATTAATTCCTGATTCTGGAGTTATTTCCAAGTGTCTTAGATCCAAACCGCACTAGGTGCTTTAAAGTATGAATTAGGTTAGCCCAGAGCATCCAGAAAAATCCTGACAAATTTGGTGATATCTCAGTTAAACCAGACAACTTGGGGGAAATATTTGAATGTGAAATGTTTTTCGGAACCCAACTCACAGATCCCTTTCAAATATTTCATGAATTAATTCCTGAATCCGGAGTTATTTCCAAAAGTGCCTTAGAAGCAGACGGTAATTGTCAAGGATATCTCAAGGCATAAAAGGGGGCCACACATCTTTTACTCCATGTTAAGGTTAGGTGACCCTGAAGTAAGTACCTACCTTTCAGTAGCCGGGTAATCTGACCCTTAGTACTGAAAGGTACAACCATGACTTGACGTGACCCAGGTATACCAACCAGCACTAAATCTTCCTCTTTCAGTAGCTAGGTAATCCGACCAGTAGTGGTGTGACCATGACATGACAAGACCTAGGGATATCAACCAACACTAATAGTAGGGCGGTTAAGGAAAAAATCGTGCACTTTGGGGTAGAAGCATGAAACTTGGTACAATCATAGTTTAAGGGATTCTAAGAAAAATTGGAAGGGGACACAGGCTGTAGGTCACCCCTATGACCCATTTTTGGCCCATTTTAGGTCAAAAACGGACATTTTTGGTGATTTAACATATGAGACACTTTCATTAAACTGAGTAGAAACATGAAACTTGCTATAAATATGGTTTAAGGAATGCTTATGAGCATTGGATGGGGACACAGGCTGTAGGTCACCCCTAAGACCTACTTTTGGTCCGTTGTAAGCCAAAAAAGGACATTTTTGGTGATTTTGCATAGAAATACTTTCATGGATCTTGGTAGAAGCATGAAACGTGGTACAATTATGGTTTAAGGATTACTTATAAAAATAGGAAGGGGACACACATTGTAGGTCACTGCTCTGACTTATTTTTGGGCCATTTTAAGCCAAAATTAGACAAAAACGGACAATTTTGGGGGATTTTCTTATAAAACATCCTTTAATTTTAGGTTGAAGCATGAAACATTGTACAATTATGGTTTAGGGAATTCTTATAAAAATTGGAAGGGGACACAGGCTGTAGGTCACCCCTATGACCTACTCTTGGGCCATTTTAAGCCTTAATAATTATATATAAACTGACATTCTTTGGTGATTTTGCAAATAAAAAAACATTCATTGACTTGTGGGACGCATTAAATTTGCAACATACATTTCCTTATGGATATTAATACATTTAAAGTGATATTTTTATGTCATATGTAACCTAAACATCATATTTTGGGGGTTAAATGAGGCAACAATTTCCAAAAGCTAGCACTTCTTGTAGGAATTACATAGATTGAGTTAAATAATAGACTAAAAATAAAACCTTGAATGTGAGTACTCAGTTAAGTATTTGTTTCTTTTAATGATTGAATAATAGCCTCTGACTGCCTAATTTAGTCATCATTTGACATTATATTTGAGAAATGTACAATCTTGACATTTCCACATTACAAGTTTTGACTATGAATGGGAGAATAATGCTACAATGCAGTAATAGAAAAGTTCTCTTCCATGGTTGATATGAGTTGAGGGTGAAACATGAGAAATTATTTTAAAAAAGAGAGGGTTTGGTTGGAGCGATGTTGAGGATACCTTACTAATTACATAACATAAGGCTTGTGCATTATTTACAACTTTGCTTGATAAAGGGTATAATTTTCTACCATTTCACTGCTTTTAAAACTGAAATTTTCAGAGCAAGAATGCATGATTTTAGCATGCTACCTTTTTACTCTTGAGAACTGTGTCCTCCACATCCAAAAAGACATGTGTGCGCAATTGAGACTATCTTCATAACATTTACACTAGCACTTGCATGCTTTTCTACACTTACAGTGAATGAGTTCGTAATTCATGACAGATTTGTCCGAAAAAGGTTTTCCATATCGAAACGTGTTTTTTTCAGCCTCACTTAGCAAGATTTGGGAGCTTTGGGTCCCTCTGTGTTGCTTGCCCCCAAATATGTCCTCCCTGATAGGCAGCATCTAGAATATGTTGCACAAGGGCTGACTGTGATGGGAGAATGCTCTCTAAACAACACAATTTCCAGGAGAAAAGGTGCTGTGTTGCAGAATTGACCCTACAAAATTCATTTGTTATGTCATATATCAGCACCACAAACATTTCAATCACTATCAATGCATTCTCAGACACTTTATCTGGATCATCCTCTAGTGACAAAAATGTCTTGGTGAGTTCTGAGAAAACAGCACCCAGAAATCATCAAGGCAACAAACACAGAGGACCAAGAGCTAACAAGTCCTGCAAAGATATGGAAAATCTTTTTGGACAAATCTGACACAGGCTCAGGAAATGTGTTATTAACTCATTTACTGTAAGTGTAGAAAAGCATGCAAGGGCCAGTGTAAATGTTACAAAGCTGATCTCAATTGCAGTCTTCTTTGTGAATGTGGAGGTCACTTTTCCGAAGAGTAAAAAGGTAAAATGCTAAAATCATGCATTCTTACTTTGAAAATTCCAGTTTTAAAGCAGTGAAATTGTAGAAAATTAGACCCTCCATCAGACAAAGTTGTGAATAGTACGCAGGCCTAAAGAATTAATCCAAAGTACGACTCCCATCCCTCTCCTTTCTGAAAACATTTTTCATGTTTCACCCTAAACTCATCAAACATGGAAGAGCTCTTTTCTGTTACTGCATTGTAGCATCATTCTGTCAGTTATAGTCAAAACTTGTCATATGGAAATGTCAAGATTGTACATTTCTCAGATATAATGTCAAATGATGACTAAAATAGGCAGTCATGAGCTATCATTCAATCATTTGAAGGGACAAATACTTAACAGAGTATTCACATTTAAAGTTTTATTTTTTAGACTATTATATAACTCAATATATATATATATACATCCTACAAGAAGTGCTAGTTTTTTGGAAATTTTTTGCCTCATTTAACCCCAAAAATGAGATGCTTAGGTTACATATGACATAAAAATATCACTTTAAATATATTCATATCCATAAGGAAATGTATGTTGTAAATTTGATGCATCCCACAAGTCAATGAATGTTTTTATTTGCAAAATCACAAACAAATGTCAGTTTATATCTAATTGATATGGCTTAAAATGCCCCAAAAATAGGTCATAGGGGTGATCTACAGCCTGTGTCCCCTTCCAATTTCTATAAAAAAATCCCTAAACCATAATTGTACAGAGTTTCATGCGTCAACCTGAAACTAAAGGATGTTTTATTAGCAAAATCCTCCAAAATTGTCCGTTTTTGACCAATTTTGGATTAAAATGGCCCAATAATAGGTCAGATCAGTGACATACAATGTGTGTCCCCTTCCTTTTTTTATAAGAAATCCTTAAACCATAATTGTACCACGTTTCATGCTTCTACCAAGATCCATGAAAGTATTTATCTGCAAAATCACCAAAAATGTCCTTTTTAAGCTTAAAACGGCCCTAAAATAGGTCATAGGGGTGACCTACAGCCTGTGTCCATATCCAATGTTTATAAGCATTCCTTAAACCATAATTATACCAAGTATAACCCTTATCCTGCTGTGAAACCTATAAGCACTGTTGCACACCACGACAATTGTTGTGGTTAGCAGGATAAAGGCTAATGCTTCTACTCAGTTTAATGAATGTGTCTCATATGTTAAATCACCAAAAATATCCGTTTTTGACCTAAAATGGGCCAAAAATGGGTCATAGGGGTGACCTACAGCCTGTGTCCCCTTCCAATTTTTCTTAGCATTCCTTAAACCATAATTGTACCAAGTTTCATGCTTCTACCCCAAAGTGCACCATTTGGCCAAAATCTTGATTTATCCGCCCCACTATAAATCTTCCTTCTTTCAGTACATAAGTAATCTGACCACTAGTGGCGCGACCATGACTTGACATGACCCTGTACATTATCTTACGCTAAATCTTCCCCTTTTTGTAGCTAGGTAATCTGACCAGTAGTGGTGTGACTATGACATGACCCAGGTATACTAACCAATACTAATATATATGCATATATATAAATATATATATAATATATATATATATATATATATATATATATATATATATATATATATATATATATATATATATATATATATATATATATATATATGCATATATATATATATATATATATATATATATATATATGCATATATATATATATATATATATATATATATATATATATATATATATATATATATATATATATATATATATATATATATATATATATATATATGTATACAAATATATATATATATATATATATATATATATATATATATATATATATATATATATATATATATATATATATATATATGTATATATATATATATATACATATATGTATATATATATATATGTATATATATATATATACATATATATGTGTGTGTGTGTATATCCCTTCATGTAGAGCATGTACCTTTTACTAGCTTTATCCCATGTGAAATTTCCCTGCATGTACATTAAAGGCACGAAATAACATGACACTTGAAGTACCCCTCTCAATACCTCTCTGTGTGTTCACCCAAATGGGTCGTGAATAACATGGTTATTGTTGAATATGGAAAGATAAGCAGTTGTTCAGTTGAAAGCATTACAACTCTTCACCCATTAATGCCAAGACCCCCACTGAAACAGTGTCTTCTGGTCCTATGAATATGATACTTTTTAAAGAATATATCTGGACAAAATATTATAACCCTTCCAATGCTGAGGCTACTTTTGTATGTAGCACAAGTCCGCAAAGATTTTTGAAAATCATCTAAACCCTGTGAATTTGGTATTCATTGGATAGCTCTCGCTGAGTACTCTCAGATGAGTACCCATATGCCAGGGTTTCAACCATTTCACAGGTTTTTGCTTCATTTCGTATTGGACAAAGTAGCCACCAGCAGCATAAGGGTTAAGGAGATTATTGTTTGGAGAATTTTTCATCCAAATTCTATCTACAACTCTCTTTCAAATAGTATACAAATTAATGCTTCATTCAGAAGTTATTTTCAAAATTTTGACAGGTCCAGACAACACTCATCAATATCTACAGACGTAAATAGGTGAATCAATAATTAGCAAAGGACTCTAGTATAGAAGTGGGTACAGGACTTAAGGGTGGGGGTCGATTGTGGGTAGGGGTCGATTGTGGGTAGGGGTTGGTTGTGGGTAGGGGGTGGTTGTGGGTAAGGGTTGGTTGTAGGTAGGGGTTGGTTGTGGGTAGGGGTTGGTTGTGGGTAGGAGTTGGTTGTTGTATAAAATATACCGTCTCCATCAGGGCTTGATGCCAATAGTGGTCCGCTGGCCCCAGGCCAGCAAAAATTACCCAAAACAGCTTCGTTCCAATGAAAGAAGACCTCAACTGGTCCTACAGGGCCAGTAAACATTTGGGGACATTCTTGTTAACAAGTTTCCTCTCAAGAATGTCCCAAATGGTTTTGAAATAAATGAAGATAAAATAAATAAAAATAAATGTTGTCCGTGAATTTTATGAAATGTTTTTCATTTTATGTTCAAGAACAACTCACAGGACCAGTAAAAATGCAGGATGTTACTGGCCCTGCAGGACCAGTAGATCCTCGGTGTTACTGGTCCTACAGGGCCGGTAACATTTTGATTTAGCGTTGAGGCCTGTCCATTGAATTCTTGTTTCAGTGTAACAAGCCCAGCTACTAGGGCTACTCTATACAATATAAACCAATGCTCCTACCTACACAAGGGTATGTGGCCTACTAGTTGGTTATATAGTTCATAAAAATGCCACAAAGGGGAATTTATCATGCAGTTAATTCACAATTACCCACACCAGTATACCACCGGAATGCTATCTAATCTCAAGGAGTGACATTTGAATATGGCCTGGGTTTGACCTAGCAAGCATATTTACGGTATTTAAGGTATGAATGAATCAACAATAATCACACATGGAACGCACATCGCACATCGAAACACCCTGGTGTAAACCCTAATGACCCATGCTACCCAGAGGTAGGTGAGATGTGCATTCTTGGTCACCTACCCATTCATGTCTTCAGCGTCCCGGTGGTCCCACACCTACACTGGCAGTCAAGCGGTCAAGTCAAGCGGTAAAAAGAATTGGAGGAAAAAGGTTTAAATTTTCCCTTTATAAGGTTTCACATGTATTTTGGGAATATCAGAGGAAGATCCAGTATTTCCGTGTAGTAGGGGGTTTGTTTTAAAAAAGAGGTAGATCTACCCCATCAGTTTTATGCAAACTCAAGAAAAGTGACTGCGCTAGAAAACCAAATGAACATTTTGAATCGTAAGGGAGGGGGTCATATCGGACTCTATCAGTCTAATGAATTTTAACTCAAACCCTCCCATACAGATGTCAACGAGCCTTGATTCCTTGAATATCACTTAAATTGTACAAACATTTCTTTTCTGTTCCTTCACTCTGACACTCTCTATTTTAGTTACATAGTCAGATGCTTTTTGGTGAAATACATGTAACAGATCGGGTGCACTGTGATGAGGACAATGACAAAATAACAATGACAATGATGATGTAAATGATGATGATGATGATGTAAATGATGATGATGATGATGATGTAAATGATGATGATGATGTAAATGATGATGATGATGTAAATGATGATGATGATGATGATGATGATGATGACAGGGGTCCAGTTAGACACTAGCCCGATAGCCCGAGGCTACAGAAAATTATTTCGGGCTATAAGAATATTGATGATGTTGATGATGATGATGATGATGTTGTAATCCATGATGTTGTAATTCATGATGTTGTTGATGATGATGATGATGATGATGATGATGATGATGATGTTGATGATGTAAATGATGATGATGATGTAAATAATGATGTAAATGATGATGATGATGATGAGGAGGATAACAATGACTATGAGGATGATGACAAGCAGGTACCAGCTTTTACAAGTACAAAATAAAAGTGGATTTGTCATTGCACAAATATAATTCAAAACTGTATATGGTAATGCTTGTTCTCCCCTACATAGCAGGCTTTGTTAAACAATGTTTGAATTCTTTCCCTTGAGGATTCTACCCGTCCCTCAGACCCCCTATGGTGTATAAGTACATGGTGACAGGTATGTCAGACACTATACACTATATAGAGTCACTGGCCATGCTCACTTCACAAAGTCTGCTTCACATAACCTCAATGACCATCTACCTGTCTAATTAGGGCTTTCACACACCTGTACAAGAACAGTTAGGTAATACTTGGCTAGAAGGATGATAACGATATTGACGATAACAACAATATTGGTGATGATAAAGTTGATAATGATAAGAAGGTACAAGCATTATGAGTACAGAATAAAAGTGCACAAACATAATTGAAAACTTTATATGGTATTCCTTGTTCTCTCCTACATAGCAGACTTTGTTTGAATTCTTTCCCTTTAGGAGTCTACCCGTCCCTGAGACCCCCTATGGTGTATAAGTACATGGTGACGGGTATGTCAGACGCTATATAGAGTCACTCTGCCATGCTCTCTTCAAACAGTCTGCTCCATATCATCTCAATGACCATCTACCTGTCTAATGAGGGCTTCCACACACCTGTACAATAACAGTTAGGTAACACAAGGGTAAACTAGAGGGCAACTGACCCTTTCTCTACTTTATACTGTCACTGGTGCGGGGAACAGGCTTTGAGATTAGTACAAGAATTGTTAGGTAATATATGGCTAGACTGATGGTAATGATATTGATGATATTGATGACAATGACGACAATGTTGGTAATGATAATGATGATGATGACAATGATAATGATGTTGGTATTGATAATGATGATGATGATGATGATGATGACAAACAGATACCATTGATATGAGTACAGAATGAAAGTGCACAAATATCATTGAAAACTGTATACGGCAATGCCTATTCTCTCCTACATGGCAGGCTTTGTTTGAATCTTTTCCCTCAAGAGGACTCTACCCATCCGTCAGACCCCCAATGGTGGCCGCTATGCAGACACTAAATAGAGTCACTGACCATGCTCACTCCAAACAGTCTGCTCCACATAATCTCAATGACCATCTACCTGTCTAATTAGGGCGTTCACACACCTGTACAAGAACAGTTGGGTAACACACGGCTAGACTGGAGGGCAATTTATTTCTTCTCCGCTGGGCATGCTGGGTAAGCACAGGATTTGAGAGTACCCATACCAAATCATGGTCTTAGCCAATATTTGGAAATAGGGTGTCCAAATAGAGGTTTCATAGACTTTTGCGTGTCCAAAGTGTGGTACAAAGTACATACTACTAATAAAATAAATCCTATATATCAACTGATTTTGCTTTTTTGGCCAGTAACTGCTTTGTGTGTCTTATTAAAGTGACACTACAGCTTCTACATCTTCTATCTTCTAAGATAAGTCATCATCAGCAAATTCTGACAACATTTTTTAGGTGCCCAAACTGTCAAAAAACAGTGTTCTGGGTGTCCAAATGACACGCTGGACGCATAGGCGGCTAAGCCCCTGTACCAAATAGAGCTGGCAATACCAATACCTACAAATTCCTGGGATAATGGTAGATAAATTGCTGGGGCCCTCTGTACAAAGAATCTAAGTCAAATCTTAGCTAAGTATCTGTCTTCAACAAACGAAAAATCTTACGTCAACAATTAATACATTAGCAATCAAGTTAGTTTTTCACTTAAGTTCCGTTGAGCAGCTGAATTTTGTGAGAAGTTTCAGCTACAATTGATTAGGGTATCAGCGGATATTTAGGAGAAGTTGTGATTTGAAACAAAAAAAAAATGCAAAAAAAGAAAACAGTTCTGGACATGTATGGGATTCACTGAGATTCCCCTTAAATCCTTCCATCAGCTTATAGTTCTAGAATTGATGATGCTATAAGGCCTAAATAAATTGTTTGTTTCCTGTAACAGCTCGAAAGAAAATAGGGTAGGTAGGTCGGTAAAAAGATTTTTTTTTTGCATTATTATTTTGGTCAAAAATGTGTGTTTTATGCATGTTTTACATTGATTGGGAGTTGGGAGGGCGATAAAAACTTTAGGGTAGGGATTTTTTTGAATAAAAACTTGTTAGGGTAGGGTTAAAACAGGAACCAAACAACTTTTTTTAGGCCTAATGGTTACCCAAAAAGTCATACTAATACCAGAATATCGCTGATGTCGTCACAAAAATCTTGCCTAGTAATCTACACAATCCTTTATGGGGTTGACATAAATGGGGCTTCAAATAATTGTTGCAAATAGTTTAGGTATATCTTTATTGATCATATGTATGACCATTGATTGCTTAAGTACAGGGCCGGTAAGATATCAGAAAACCTTCAATTCATATTTAAAATGACAATGATCATCAGCAGATGTTCTTCGATCCTTACTTTTGTAGTCATGCTTTTAAAATCTTCAACCATAACACTACTTTTTCTCTATTATTGCCTAGATTGTTGAGTGTCCCAATTTTTAAAAAGGTCATACAAATAAGCTTCACATCAACAGTTACAATTAACCCTTCCAATGCTAAGGCTACTTTCGTCCAAAGCACAAGGAAGCAAAGATTTTTGAAAATCATCTAAACCCTGTCTTGTTGGTATTCATTAGATAGCTCTCGCAGAGTACTCTCAGATGAATACCCATTTGCCAGGGTTTCGGTCATTTTTCAGGTTTTTGGCATTATTTTGTATTGGCTAAATTAGCCACCAGCAGCATAAGGGTTAAAGTTCCTGTTTGAATGAGGGGTTTTGACAGTGGTACATCAAGAACACAACACAATTCTTAGCCCTTATGCTGCTGGTGGCTAATTTGCCCAAGACAAAATGATGCAAAACCCTGAAAAATGACTGAATCCCTGGCACATGGGTACTCATATGAGAGAGCTCAGCGAGAGCTTTCAAGTGAATACCAACATGACAGGGTTAAGGCAGTTTTCAAAAATCTTTGCATTTGTGTGCTTTGGATGAAAGTTGCCTCAGCATTGGAAGGTTTAAACAGTTACAAATGCATGAAGTTTCTGTTTGCATGATGGTACTTGACAGTGGTACATCAAGAACATAACACAACCATAGTACCCAACAGGTGGTACAGCTGTCATCAAAACAGTACAATACAAAAAGAGTAAATTCTTCTGTATTCCAGCATGAGCATTTCCATATATGTAATCCAGTATTGTTTAAGATTGTTTTCCCCAGAAACAGTTCATGAAAAACACTAGATTTTATAGTTTACCAATACAGAAAAAGAAAATTCCTCACCTTCCTCTGTATTACAGCATGAGCATTTCCATATATGTAATCCAGTATTGTTTAAGATTGTTTTCCCCAGAAACAGTTCATGAAAAACACAAGTTTTTATAGTTTACTATTAAGGTTGCCATTACCTGCTGTTAATATACCGGTATGCCTAACTGAGGTATCAAGGGTAGGGATGCCCTGTGTGGGGTATGTATACCTAATGGGTACAGCACCCTTGGACTAGTGCCAAGCGTCGGTACGTCGGTACGGTACAGGGCAAAGATTGCAAGTGACGCGAGAAATATTGCATGTCAAGTGATGAAGATAGAAAGCTTCAGAACTCTCCTCGCGCCTCAACAAAGGAGGGGCAAAAGTGCCATTGCTCGTCAAGCTCCGTAGAATTCAATTAGAATCGTGACATCTCTCACCCCGTTAAAAAGCTCGCTACTCGGGAGAAAAAAGATCTACTGTAAAAAAGTCTTGAGTGCTTTTGACAATTCTCTCATTCAGGCCGAGATTTTCTTAACAAGTCTCCTCCGGAGTGGTGACATATGATATTTTTAGAAATAACTTTGCATTTAGTCATAAATTCCTAAACCATATGAAGAAGAGTTGTGTGTTGTTTTCTGATTAACAATATTCCTTCAAATATTTTCCAAAAATATGCCACAGTCACAAAGATGTTGTCAAAATCATAGTCAGGATATTTTGGGTTCTACCCGTGTGAATAGGTTAAAAAGCAACCCATTACACGAGGTTATAAAATAAGTAACTAGGGATTGGGTGTAAATGCATTTACAAGGTCAAATAACCATACGTATGACCTTGAAAAAAACTCAATGGGAGCAAACAGGATACAATATATATAATTTGCCTATTTACACTATTGAAACAATAAAAGTAGACAAGGATTTAGTCATAATGGATATCTTTCTGAATATAGTTTTTACAAAAAAATCAGATTAAAAATTTCATTTGAAAAAACGTTGTCAGAAAAAATCTTTTATTGTAAGGATCGATTATCATTATTATTTTAGTTGCCTCTAAAGAAAATGATGCATGCCTGGAGTCTTTGATATTTGTGAAAATTACAATGAAAAAAACATTCATTCACAAAATAAATCAAATAGAGTTGTTAGTTAGACTCTGAATAACATTTTTCTTGCAAATATTTAACAAAATATACTTAGATCAATGAGGTATATGACAAAAAGAATTAAGCCTTTTGGCACCCACAAGTATGAAAGAGTGATGACTGCTGAATGTGCAACATTACATATACTATTAATAACATACCAAAAGTTCCACATCATTCGTTTGAGAAAAGCTTGTTTAGCATTTTGTTAATAAGAATTAGGCCTTGCGGCACCCTCAGGTAGGAAGGAGTGATAATTGCAGTATGTGTAACATTATGTACACTATAAAATGTACAAAGAATCCCACATCCTTCCTTTGAAAAGCATTTTTAGCTTTATGTTAAGAGGAATATTACAAAAAGTTGGAATTACCGCCAATTTCAGCCATGACTATGTACAGGAAATTGGGATTGAATCAACATAGGAAATAGCGAGGAATTTATTTCGATCAGCGGCGGCCGCAGGGTACTTCTGGCAATTCCCAGATCTGATTTCCTGCTCAGAAAAATCAACCAGCATGAAATTCATTAGAGAATGCAGAGGACTGTTTGTTTTCCTATTTTAATTCAAGGAAACCTATCGTAGGTCTCTGGTATGCCGGCCGCGCTAGCTGAGAGAGGCTTCAGGCAAAGACTGTCATCATGACTATCATAATAGGAAATAGCTATACTGTAGCTTTAACCCATTCATGCCTTAAGCTTTTCTTGACAAGTTACGTCTGGACCTATGATACTTTTGAACATAACTATGAAAATAGGTGTAAATTCTGCAAATATTTGAAGGAGTTTTGTAGATTGATTTCTGATCAACTTTCCCTATTAAATGAAATACATAAACTGCTCTGGTCTCAAAGATTAGGTCCAAAAAAGTCAGGATGGTTTTGGTAGGATCAGGTACAGGAAGAGCATATCTTAGCTCCATTTCGTACCCCTGTATCCCCATGAGAACCAAGTTCAGCTTTGTAATAAAATAAAACTAAATAACAAAATTAAGTTTTCCCTTCCAATAGTCAACTTTTGGCCTCGGCGAGCATTATTGGGTAAACCGGGCATTCATGCCTGTAGCGTCCAAAAAGGGACCTGATAATTTTGGGAATTACTCTCTGACAAAACAAAATTTGGGAAAATATTTGAATGAGAGATCTTTATCAGGACACAAGCAACAACTCCCCTTCAAATATTTTGTAAATTCATGTTTAGTTCTGAAGTTATTTACAAAAGTATCATAGGACCAGAAGACATTTGTGCAGGATATCTCCAGGCATGAATGGGTAGAGCTCTGAGCAAGAACAGGTGATCTTTTAAACTACCCCCTGAAGTTTCCAGGTGTTCCTAGGTAATGCGTAAATATTTTCAATGCTCTAGAAAAATTGACTTTATTCTTTTGGAGAAATTCTTTTCAGTGCAGTGCATAAAGAGCAGTCATTGTTCAAATATTTTTCATAAAAATAAACATGTATGAAATGAAATGTTCACAGGTGTGTTAGCCAACTAGTACTATCTGGGCGTGAATCAATGGAATAAACATACCTTTTGTTAACCCATTAATGCCCTGAGCGGCTGAATGCAGCCTTACAATTTTGTTAAAATCTTTCAGGTAAAAGCATTGTTGGAAAAATATTTGGAGGAGAAATATTAATCAGAGCAAAACAAACAACTTTTCTTCAAATATTTTTAAAATTCTTTCTTAATTCCCAAGTTATTGTCAAAAGAATCATAGATACAGACGACAATTTTTAGATCTCTTAAGCATTAAAGGGTTAAAATAAACATAGCTCCTGTTAAATCTCTTATCAACCCATTCTCACTCAGAATTCCCTTGAAAGTATCATCCACTACTATCATACCTTTGAAAATAACCTGGGAATAAAGCAAAAGTTTCCAAAAATATTTGAAGGAGAGTTGCTGTTAAACTACTTAAAAGTTAACATTTCTCCCTCAGATATGTTCTCAAAAATGCTTTTTATTTTAAATATTTCGAAAATTGTCAGGCCTGTTTTGGCCGCACTGAGTGTGAATGGGTATAATCACAGATACACCAGCTGCTTATGTCACCTGCCTTGTATTAAAACTTGAGCTAGATTTAACGGTACCTTGCCAAGGGTATTAAATACCTTTCTATACCCTGATTGCGCTCTTCACTAGATAACCGAATACCCTCTTTATACCCATGAGCTCTGCATTAAGCAATGGAACACCCTTTGTACCCATGGAAGTTGGGTATACCCAGATTTATTACGATCTGGAATTACGATTACCTTTTTTGACTATAATCCCCCAAATAGTATGGCCAACATACTGGTAAGATTTATTCTAAACACAAACCTAATACTGTCTGTATACTAGCATGGACATCTGGTTGCCTAGAGAATTTTACGTTATGTCAAGCTTGCTCCAGTTATTATGGGCATAACGAGAAAAGAATTCTCTTCACAAAAAAACTAGTAAGATTGTAACAATGTTGCAATGTCAGAGGGTACTTTCCCATGTCCTCAACAATGCTCCAACAATGGACTCTAGTCACTACACAGGTCCTTATCCTTCAAGACTACCCTTGTTTCCTTTCAACAAAAAAAAAAGTCAGAAAAAATACATACGCCGAAAATTCCCCAATACATTTCCTTTAGCATTCACGCCCGATTTCCTTATAGGCTGTCAAAGATTTCTTTGTACCAATGTGAAATAGTACGGAACTTCATAGCGCTAAATATTTGTCCAGTAAACTCATGATAATTGTGGCATGTCGAATAAGTTGTGAGACGTTAACAGGTGGGTGCTCGCGGGATTATTTCCTTTGAATAATTGTTAGTCTAGCGTACAAGGCGCTACTAAAACTTAGCATTGTGGAAGGATCTCAAGTGTTTACGTTCGCGTCTTTTGTGATTTTTGGGTTGGGGTTTCCAGTGACAGGGTAGTGTTATTTTCCCAGCACCCTATGATGGGTATGTGGGTATTATTAGGGGTGTTTCACATGAACACACAACAGTGATTTTCATACCGTATTTCCTGGCATTTTTTCTTATTAACCCAATCATGCCTGTAGCAGCAAAAACTATTTTGATGATATCTCTCTATCAAAAGCAATATTTAGAAAATATTCAATGGAAACCTGTTCATCAGAACTCTATCTAGTATACAACTCAACTTGAAGGTGAGTTGTATACAACTCACCTTCATATATTTTGCAAATTTATGCTTTATTCCAAAATAATTTTTGAAAATTTGACAAGTCCAGAAGACACTTGTCAAGTAAATCTCCAGGTATAAGGTTAACCTTTCCATACATACTTAGGAATTCTTAGGATGGCCGAAGTATTCTAGGGTGTCACCACCAACTGCTTGCTGTCTCTCACCACTGTCTGGGTTCATATTCCAGCAGGGGCATGTGAGAAAGTTGCCAATGACTTGGAGTTAGGAGGTGGTTTTTGCCGGTACCCTGGGTTTTCTCCTCAACTTACAACTGGCTAGTCATAAGTTAGCCTAAATATGGCAGAAAAGCTGACGGTAATCACAATTCAGAATTCCAAATTCTAGGCCGGTTCATGATGATACAAGCATGAATAGGTTAAAATATGTAAGAATAAACATGATACACATGACCTTTAATTCTAAGGAAATAGGGGTCAATTAAATGGAAAGCACTGTTGCAAACCAAGGGCGTGTTTATCCGATAAGTAGTTACCTATTGTCAACATCCACAATACAAACACAACTAAGCTTTAACCCTTATGTTGCTGGTGGCTAATTTGGCCTAGACAAAATGATGCAAAAAACCTAAATAATGACTGAAACTATGGCATATGGGTACTCATCTGAGAGTACTCAGCGAGAGCTTTCCAATGAATACCAACATGACATTTAGCCTCAGCATTGGAAAGGTTAATGGACCTCTTTTATCACTTTGTATATGTAATGGTTAAAGGTTTAAGAAATTCCTGTTCCTATTTGGAGTGTAAACTAAATGACCTCACACATTGATGCTTTGTACAGCATACCAATTCATGCTTGGAATTGACCACTTGAATAGCACATTTTGGAATATATTTGAAGAATATAAGTCAAACTGATCTCAAGCAAATAATTCACAATTCAAACACTTTGTGCCATCATCTTTGTTCTTCTCCTTAGTTAGTTATAAAAATAGTTTAGATTGACAATATTAAAGTTGAACACTTAACCCTTATGCTGCTGGTGGCTAATTTGGCCAATACAAAATGATTCAAAAACCAGAAAAACAAATGAAACCATGGCACATCGGTACTCATATGAGAGTATTCAGCGAGAGCTATCCAATGAATACCAACATGACAGGGTTTGAATGGTTTTAAAAAATCATTGAGAATCCAATCAAAAATTTCCCTTTTTTTATTTTGTGAATTTATGCTGAATTCCACAGTCAATTCAAATATAATGTAGATCCCGAAGGAAATTTCAACTGATAAAATTGAGTGGGTTAAGAGTGATTGGTATAAACTTATTTTAAACCTATAAACTGACTCTAGCAGGTGATGATAATTTCAGGCTTGACAGTTTAGGGCAGAATAAGTCTGAATAGTGGAGACATTCCTGAATCAGTGCCAAAAATAAACCTCAGTAATACTCCTCTTAACCC
Organism: Maea johnstoni; assembly: GCA_963942565.1. Taxonomy (NCBI): domain Eukaryota; kingdom Metazoa; phylum Annelida; class Polychaeta; order Spionida; family Magelonidae; genus Maea; species Maea johnstoni. The sequence goes on from OZ012697.1 coordinate 4,335,486, forward strand.
TCCCAATGCTGAGGCTACTTTTGTCCAAACACAATGACGCAAAGATTTTTGAAAAACATCCAAACCCTGTCATCTTGGTATTCATTGGATAGCTCTTGCTGAGTTCTCTCTAATGAGTACCCATTTGCCAGGTTTTCAGTACATTTTCAGCTTTTTTGCATCATTTTGTATTGGCTGAATTAGTCACCAGCAGCATATTAAAGGGTTAAGCACATTAACTTCCGTAATAACACGACCAGCTGCTTGAACAATAAAGAGGGAAGAGAAACCAGGGAGAGTAGTTTCCAAAAAACAATTCTTATCCAATTTCATGGAAACAAGAACTTGAATCTACAACATGGTCTTAGCCAGCATGGTGTCTGGGTGTTTTTTTGGACACCCAAACCCTTAAAAAGCACACCTCAGGACACCCAAATTTTTTTTGTGAGGAATTTCTTAAAATGTCAATCTCAAGCAAATATTTGAAATTTTCCATCTTCATATAATTTCAATGACATTGTATAAGGATATCGTGCCTTATTTTGATGAATTTATACATGTTTATGGTTGAAATCTGAGTATATTGTGGTCCCTCTTAAAAATTTGGACGCCCAAAAATTTCAAAATTGCCAAATTTGGGCACCCAGTTCCTAAATCCTGGCTAAGACCCTGAATTCGATCTACAATGATGAAGTAAGTTCTATGAAAAATCAAAGTTTACATGTCCTACCAATCCAGTGTCAGACGACTTAGTATGAATTATGGTTCTGACAAGAGAAGTTTAACTTTTCAGGGACTAGGAACCTAGTCTACACAGGGTCTTGGCCAGGATTTCAAAAATACCTGTTCAAAACAGCAATTCCAAAATTTCTGCCCATCCAGATTTAGATACTAATCTACATGTACTTAAAACTTTTTATACCAACTACATTTAATAGCCTATTGTGTCAAAAAAGGCAATTTACACATCAGCTATGCCCTAAAATATGGTTTGTTAGGAAAATATTTGGTTATTAACTCATTACCCTGAAAAAGTTAAATTTGAAAATTCTTCATAGAAATTCCTGTCCAAAAAGGAGGTTTTCACGAAAAAAAAAAGACAGGCAGGACGGGTCCTGGCTAAGTCCCTGAGTCTACACCCACACCTGCCTTTAATACTGGATACAGGTAGGAATTTCAGGCAGTTAACCCTTCCAATGCTGAGGCTACTTTCGTCCAAAGCACAAGGACGCAAAGATTTTTGAAAAACACCGAAACCCGGTCATGTTGGTACTCATTGGATAGCTCTCGCTGAGTACTCTCTGATGAGTACCCATTTGCCAGGGTTTCAGTCATTTCTCACGTATTTGCATCATTATGTAATGACCAAATTAGCCAATAGCAGCATAAGGGTTAAAGGGGATAGACCTGCCGAGGGTGTTTGTTCAAAGCATCAACGTATGGTTTGAATCCTAAGTACTATTGTGAGTCGGCGAAGTCTGAACTCAAGGCTACCACACTATGTACTCAGTGAGGCTTTGTAAAGGAATTACAAGGTGTTTAATTGTATTGCCATCAAATAGGACAGTCATCCCAATGTTGGTAACTGTATTAGGCCTAAAAAAATAAATTGTTTGTTTCCTGTAACGGTCCGAAAAAAAAATAGGGTAGGTAGGTCAGTAAAAAAGATTTTTTGCATTATTTTTTTGCTCAAAAATGTGTGTTTTATGCATGTTTTACGTTGATTGGGAGTTGGATTGGCGATAAAAACTTTAGGGTAGGGATTCTTTTGAATAAAAACTTGTTAGGGTAGGGTTACAGGAAACAAACAATTTTTTTTTAGGCCTTATTGAGTGAAACTAAAACCTCTTTTTTGAATGGGACTTGACAGAATGTCGTTTCTCCACAGAAAAATGCGGTAAAGATATATTAGAAATTCAAAAGTGACACTATAAGATTATAATTTGATCATAAATGAAGTGTTTCCCTCTTTCTTTCTTTTTTTCATTCCCATTTTTTGGTCCGTAATTATCTGAGATGTGCGCTTATATCATAGATGGACACAATATATAAAGATCTACAATAAAATAGCATTTCCATTTTTTTCTTTTTTGGTCTGAATTTCTCTAAGATGTGAAATTATTACATATATAGGCACAATATACAAAGAACCTGTAATAAAATAACATTTCTATTTTTTTAAATCTTGGTAATTGCTTGTATTGATCACAGATGTTGCCAGATTATAGCATGACTCAAATCATCCATCGCTAGTCCCATAATTCATATTCTGACGCATATGAATTGGGAGAAGATACTGTCAAATTGAGACTCTCAAGTATTCCATCAAACAGATCTGCTCATAGCGTGAATCAAGCATGGCAATTTAATACTGTACGCCACTGTGATGAAAGGGAGATGGATTTTGCTTCTGCAGAAAGCACATTTATTATATCCATCTCATGAAATTGATGACATTTAGTACATTAATGAAAAGGAAGAACAGAGTTTCTTTGTTATTTCATGTACACTTATTTTCATGTTAATACGTGATAATAGTATGATACTTTCTGCTACTTTCATACTTTTGTAAATAACTTGAGAACAGAGCATAAGTTCACAAAATATTTGAAGGAGAGTTGTAGTTTGGCTTCTGATAAACATTTCTCCTTAGAATGTTTTCCAGAAAATGTTTTTGTAAGTAATATATTTCCAAATTTGTCAGGCCTGTTTTGGCTGCTCTGAGTGTTAATGGGTTAAAGGACTTTGGGTTAAGCATGGTTTCTTGCCATGTTTTCCATTTCTCCTCCAGCACAGGACAATTACAACTGGCTGGTCATGATTCAATGAAGCAGAAAAAGTGATGATAACTAAAACTAAAAAAAAGTAAACATCCATCCACTTCAGGTGTGAATGTTTAAGAGGATAGAGAACATTAGGGGCTTTTACTAATGAAGGTAAAAAAAAGACTTGATGTGCAAATGTACACATTCACTGCTCCATTAAGAAGATGCAAAGAGCATCTGTTGTCAATAAAAATAGGATTTTTTGTTTGATTCTACTTGTACTAGCCAGGTGGAGTCCGTATCTAGGTGTTAAATACGGGCTTCAGTTAAATACATTCATGCCTGCAGCTACAAAACAGCCGGACAATTTTGGTGACATTACTTTAACCAAATTCTTGTAAAAAATAAGGGTTAAATGTTTATTTGAACTCTACAATAGTCTTAATATATAAACCAACCTACACACCTGTACATTTGCTATATGTTTTTTTCTCAACTTAACTACATATTTCTCAGGAAGGCAAACATATTTAAAGTAGGGTGCTTTGAGAAGAAAGGGGTACAACAAAAGTGAGATTTTTTTCTTGTTATCAGCAGTTTATATATAAGTGTGATACATGAGTCAGTCTCTCAAACTCTTTGTGCATGTCCCGGTATATTCCTGTAACACAATAAAAGTTAGGAGTCTGAACAAAGAAAATTCAATAAAAAATGTAATTAAAGAAAATATATTTTTTTAATCTATATAGAATTTATTCTATAATCAACAAAACTAATCCTGAACATATAGTAAGGACCTTAAATTCTTATCAATTACTTTAATGATCAGAAGCGAAACAATTTTTGTTGATCGCTACCAACTTAAAGGTCACTTTTGAAAACCATATAGCATTTGTGCCTTGAAGTCTCCTTGATCATGACACTTTTGTGAATTACTTAAAAATTAAGAGTGTATTCACAAAATATTTGAGTTTGTTGCTTGGTTTATAATTAATTATCTTTTTAAAAGTCTGTAGTTGGAAAGGCTTAACCAAATTGTCAGGACATTTCTGAAAGTTTCTACTTAGGCATAAAGCAATTACGCATCATTTAAATGACCTGTATAAACCAGTCACCTGGAAAATCTACTTTCCTATAACCACCAATTAAGGACTAAGTACAAAAGAATCAAAAATCTAATTGGCTAAATCATTATTCGGCATGGCTCATATCCAAACCAAACCTTTTGTCAGACGTTCACCTATTGAATTAATGATTCACAGATCTTGAAACAAACTTCTTTCAGGGAATTCACTTGTAACTTCAAACAGGATTAACAAGAGATTGACTACATAAGCCAAACAATTTTTTACCACTATATACATTTAAAATGAAAATTATAACAATTAAACCAGAGAGTTAGATACGGAGGCCAAATGCTGGCAGAAGTAAATATAACTTGCGTATTGGCTGCAAGCAGGATATATCAGTCAAACTCCACTATGATCTGTAATGAATTTCACGAACCAGATCTGCCCACTTCCAGTCCATCCATAATATTCATCTAAGGTTCAACCACACGGCCACCCAAGACTGTGGAGAGGCCACCTATTGGCCAGCTATGAAACTAATCCTGATGAGCAAGTCCTCTTTTTACTATTATAGGCTGTAGATACAGGGGGATGAGAAGACATTCAAGGCTGTTAAAAGATACCCCCTATACAATTCAAGATGTTGATTTTGTTGCAAAGACTTGTCACATTTCTTTGCTTAAAGACCATGAGGTAGATCTGCCCTCTGGTAATGCCCCCCCCCCTCGCCACACACACACATAAGAAATGAACAGAAATCCTGGGTCTGCCCTGGATAAATTTCCTTTTTCAAAACCAACTGAAACAAACAAAAATAAATTGTAGTCACTGAGCTGAGATGGGATAAACAGTGTGAACTTACCATCAACATTTTTAAAATCAATATTTTAATTGAATTTGACAAAGGATTGTAAAATTTGAGAATCTACAAGAATAAAACTAAGGGTGACACTTATATACACTGGGTATATAAGTAAAGCTCAGCCCATTCATGTTTAGGAGTTCCACACAATTGACATCAATAATACTTTTGACAATAACATGGAAGGTAATTCAGAATATTTTAACAAAATATTTGATGGAGAGTTGTTGGTTGCATTCTGATTAACATTTCTCCTTCATATATTTTCCAAACTATGCTTCTACCTTAAGGATCTCACAGGAATTGTCAGACAGCTTTTTGCTGCTATGAGTTTATGATATTAATGGGTTGATGATAATGAAGTGAAAGAATGTCTTGCCTACTGCTAGGCTAGTAAAACTCTAAGCATGAATGTGGTAGAACCAGTGAAATGTTAAGCTTTCATTACAAGTGACCAATGACAAAAGCCCACCCGTGAAGCAGGAAATAAAGATCATAAGATATCACCTAAATAGACTTGTAACATTGTAACATTGTAATCTGAACACCCCCCAGGCTACTACGCACAAGTCACGAGAAGTCACACCCTTTAATCCTACAAACCATTAATACCGAGTAGCCTTAACCACCTGACAACTCGGGTGATATCTCTTTAACAAAAGCGATATTTCGAAAAAAATATCCAAGGCAGAATTGTTCATCCAATCTCCATCTATAAGTCTCCTTCAAATATTTTGCCCATTTAAGCTTCATTCCGAAGTTACTATCAAAAGTATGACAGGTCCAGACAACACTGGTCAAGTAGATCTCCAGGCATGAATGGGTTAATACTAACAGTGCCTAAGGCGCCCGTTGCAAATCTTGTTATTTCTTGACCCATTAAAGCCTGGAACACTCCTGGCCAAATGTCGTCTGGATCTAAGACACTTTTAAACGTAAATCAGGAATCTGGAGTTAATTCACAAAATATTTGAAGGGGATTTGTTTGTTGGGTTGATAGGAGAGATCTGAACATTTTTTCTTCAAACTATCTACCAAAATATGCTTTTGTAAGGAAAAGAATCCCAAAAGTATTGCTTTTTTGAATTCATGCTTAAGAGTTGATTCCTCTTGAAATTGTCATCTGGACCTGTGATGTTTTCGATACTAACTTGGGAATTAAGAATTGTTTTATAAAAATATTTGAAAGAGAGTTGTTAGTTGTTCTGATTAACATTTCTTTTCAAATATTTTCCAAACTATTCAATTCAATTCGATACTTTATTTCAGACACACGTGGTCCATAAACAGAGGTACAAAAATGACTAGAAGTTGTACAGGGAAGTCTCCTAGTGCTTACCTACGCTACTATCTATAATATACTTTTCTACTGTTTGAAGGATACTGTTGGCACTGTTATTGATACAAGTTTTGAATTTGTAAATATTCTGACGAGTTAGTTCTCCGAAACTATTATATGCTTTTGGCTGAGAGATTTCACTAAAATAGTTTGGCCACTGTGAGGGGAATGTCAACCTTTTAGGGACTAGGAGCCTATCGTAAATTCTGGGAAATCTCTGCCGCCCTAGGAATCTCGGTCACTATAATTAATCTACAAAATAATAACTGGGGAATTTCGCCCACCCCCGATCCATCCAAGGACACATTTACCAAATAGCAGCCACCAAGGAAATTTCATTGATATAGAAAAAAACATATAGATTTCCAAAGTTAGCGAGCTTTGATCGCTATTTTCGGAAAATTTCGGCCACCATCAGCCAAGAAAATCGTAATTAATAAAAAGTGTCCAATATTTGCAAGAATTTACGATAGGCTAGATTATTTAATGAAATAATAGACTAGGAGCTAGTCTAAGGCATATTAACACCTATGCTGCTGGAGGCTAATTTTGCAAATACAAAATGATGCAAAAAAAGCTGAAAAAATGACTTAAACCCTGGCATATGGGTACTCATCTGAGAGAACTCAACGAGAGCTATCTAATAAATACCAACATGACAGGGTTTAGATGGTTTCCAAAAATCTTTACATTCTTGCGCTTTGGACAAAAGTAGCCTCAGCAATGGAAGGGTTAAGACCCATTGGAATGTTGCCCCAGGGTGATTTACATAATGGGCTTTAATTGATAAAGGTGACCACACCTGAGATAGTGAGAAGTGGGAGGAGAACAATGGACATCCAGAACAATGCCACTGACCAGTGGTCACTCCTTAGCATACAATAACGTCACTGCTCAAGAATGCACGCTAGAAAAAGACTTGGCTTCTGGGCATTTTGCTTTTATAATTATTTTCAAATCATCACTTCCTACTCACCAATTTTAAGCTTTTCCAATGCTGAGGCTACTTTCGTACAAAGTACATGGATGGAAAGATTTTTGAAAATCATTTAAACCCTATCATGTTGGTATTCATTAGATAGCTCTCGCTGAATATTCTAAGATGAGTACCCATGTGTTAGGGATTCGGTCATTTTTCAGCCTTTTTGCATTATTTTATATTGGCAACATTAGCCACCACCAGCATAAGTGTTAACATAAAATAACGTCACTGCTCAAGAAAGCAAGGTATACAAAGTCTTGTCTTCTGGGCATTTTGCTTTTATAATTACTTTAAAATTGTCACCCCCTGCTGACAAATTTTAAGCTTATGACCAAATGAGTTCCTAACTTTAATAGAAAAATCTGGGGCCATACTAATGTTGAATCCCCAAATAAAGAAAATATTGGACTAAACCACTGAATATTTTTACATTATCCAAATGTGCTCATAATAATTGTGGATAATAAGGGTAAATGAAAAAGGGATGGGTGGTTTATGATTTATTCCCAAAAGTGAGGTCATATCTAATTGTACAATAATAAAATAAGGGTAAATGGAATTAAACAACAGTCTTAGTTCTTGATAACTGAAAAAGCCTGTGTGGTACACAGGTAAAACACAATGGGCATGGCCTGCACAGGCTTCTTAAATGCTAGTTACAACATTATTATTATCATCATTATTATTACTATTATTATTATTATTTTTATTATTATTATTATTATTATCATCATTATTATCATTATTAGTATTATCATAACTATTATCATTATTTTTATCATTATTATTATTGTTATTATCATCCTCATAATCATCATCATCATCATCATTATTATTATTATCATTATCATCATTATCTATATCATAATTATTATTATCATTATAATTATTGTAATTATTATTATTATCATTATTATTATTATTATTATCATTATTTTCAAATTCATTTTAATGTCATTATTATCATCATTTTCAGCATTTGATAAACAGTAGTAGTAATATCATCGTCATAATCATCATCATCATTGTCATAATCAGTACCATTACCATTTAAAATAAACAGATTCATCAGTTACATAATTGTTGGCACCAGTCTTTCTTTCTCTCCTGATATTTTCCCAAACCATGGACTGAATATTCCAGTGATAGATGGTGATTGAGTGACTGTCTCTCTGTGGGTCTGATACCAAGTCCTGTGCTGTAAGACTATTACCACAGGGAGGGGGAGGGGGGGGGGGCTGTATTCCTGGCACTGCTACACCTTTTATTCTTTTGTTCAAAAATGTGTGTTTAGGCATGTTTTATGTTAATTAGGAGTTGGAAAGGTGGAAAATACTATAAGGTAGGTCTTTTTTGAGTAAAATCTTATTAGTGTAGGGTTAAAAGTAGTAGAAGTAGTTTCGTCATCATCCTCATCCTCCTCATCATCATCATCATTACCATTACCGTTAGCTAACTAGATTCATCAGTTGCATGATTGTTGGCACCGATCTCTCTCCTGATATTTTCCCAAACCATGTACCGAATATTCCAGTGCTAGAGTGACCGTCTCTCTGTGGGTCAGTTACCATGTCCTGTGCTGTAAGACTATTACCACGGGGAAGTTGGGGTTGTATTCATGGCAAGCTACATCTCCCAGACCCCTGTCTCTCCCTGCCAAGTGTCCGACTTATATTAGTATATTATTAATTCATTATTACTCCTGTTATTATTAATATTTTTATTATTATTACAATTATTATTATTATTATTATTATTATTATTATCATCATTATTATTATTAAAGAAGTAGTAGTAGTAGTAGTAGTAGTAGTAGTAGTAGTAGTAGTAGTAGTAGTAGAAGTAGTAGTAGTAGTAGTAGTAGTAGTAGTAGTAGTAGTAGTAGCAGCATCAGCAGCAGTAGTAGTAGTAGTAGTAGTAGTAGTAGTAGTAGTAGTAGCAGTAGTAGCAGTAGCAGTAGTAGTAGTAGTAGTAGTAGTAGTAGTAGTAGTAGTAGTAGTAGCAGAAGTTTCGTTATCATCATCATCATCATCACCATTAACTAATTAGATTCATCATTTGCACCAATCTCTCTCTTGATATTTTCCAAAACCGTGTACACACTGTACAAAATATTCCAGTGCTAGAGTGACCGTCTCTCTGTGGGTCAGGTACCATGTCCTGTGCTGTAAGACTATTACCACGGGGAAGTAGGGGTTGTATTCCTGGCACGCTACACCTCCCAGACGCTCTCTCCCTGCCAAGCGCCCACCCGGTGGCTCTGTCTTATATCACACCCACCCTAGCATGTCTGGGTTATCTCACCCTTCCTGCCTCATCCTGGGAGCAGCCCGGAGACAAGGGGAAGACAGCCGTTGTCACGGAGATACTTAATGGACCAATCAACAGGGGTTTAGGAGAACTGAGACAAAGTGTCTTGTTTGACTGCAAACAGGGGATCCATTGTGCTGTGAATAATAGAAGTAAGGTGAACCATATCTTGCCCTTTTCAGCAGTTCATGAGATCAGGAGAGTTCCAAGTTAAAATGACCCAAGGGACAAGAAATGTCTTTTACAAAATTAATCTAAGTTTGTTTCCTTAAAGTGTTATACATCAAACATTCCTTTCAATATATTGTTGGGAAGGAGAGAGAGAGAGAGAGAGAGAGAGAGAGAGAGAGAGAGAGAGAGAGAGAGAGAGAGAGAGAGAGAGAGAGAGAGAGAGGGTAATTCAAAATCTTTTGTTCATTTTGTTATTGATTTACTGATACGTATACGTATAGGGTTAGGACTGTTTAAAGGTGATTGTGTTGTCTAGAGCTCTATGACTCACTGAAAAAACAACCCATCTCCACTTTTTACCTGATCCTAGACAATTAATTTTAAAGAACAAAACATGTTACTTCCTACCAAATAACAATGGCCTTTCCTTGTTTTACAAACATTGCTCATCCTCATTCATTTTCCAATCAGGATATTCATTAAATGCAGGTAATTTATACAAACCACAGGTACATCCAAACCAGCTCATCAGAGATAAAACAGACCTAACTATCATCATCCTGATCTTCCCCAGTTCTAACATAAACAGACCCTAATCAATCCCAGCTATCACAAACAAAGTGAAAGCAATCAGTTAAGAAATCAATTAAGGAATTAATTAAGGAATTAATTAAGTGGAGGATGTATCATGTTGTTAACCTATTTAAGCCTGGAGCTTTGAAAATGTGGTTATCTGGGTTCCGATATAAAACAGACATTTTGCAAAATATACTGTCAAGTAGTCTTTTTTTCAAAAGAAAAAATGTACATCACCAAGATTAATCGTATAGAGAGGTGGCACTATGCCGAAAAGGGGATTATTATTATTATCATTATTATTAAAAAAAAAAAAATTTTTGGGGGGGGGGGGGGGGAGGGGGGGGGGGGCGGTTGTCTGTATAAATATGAATTTACCTCTGTCCAAAGATGATGGAAAAATTGGAACTCTGGTTCACTCCTCTGGTCTGTTTTTTGTTGTTGTTTTTGTTGGGGTAGGCCTGCCATGCCTGTCTCAATGACTATGGTGTACTATACCATTATCCAAAAACAAAAAATATTTCCCATTTCCATTTTGTTGGGGTATATGTATGCCTGTCATGCCTGTCTCAATGACTATGGTATACTATACCATTATCCAAAAACAAAAAATATTTCCCATTTCCATTTTGTTGGGGTATATGTATGCCTGTCATGCCTGTCTCAATGACTATGGTGTACTATACCATTATCTTTTTGGGGGGGGGGGGGGGGAGGGGGGGGGGCGGTTGTCTGTATAAATATGAATTTACCTCTGTCCAAAGATGATGGAAAAATTGGAACTCTGGTTCACTCCTCTGGTCTGTTTTTTTGTTGTTGTTTTTGTTGGGGTAGGCCTGCCATGCCTGTCTCAATGACTATGGTGTACTATACCATTATCCAAAAACAAAAAATATTTCCCATTTCCATTTTGTTGGGGTATATGTATGGCTGTCATGCCTGTCTCAATGACTATGGTGTACTATACCATTATCCAAAAACAAAAAATATTTCCCATTTCCATTTTGTTGGGGTATATGTATGCCTGTCATGCCTGTCTCAATGACTATGGTGTACTATACCATTATCCAAAAACAAAAAATATTTCCCATTTCCATTTTGTTGGGGGTATATGTATGGCTGTCATGCCTGTCTCAATGACTATGGTATACTATACCATTATCCAAAAACAATAAATATTTCCCATTTCCATTTTGTTGGGGTATATGTATGGCTGTCATGCCTGTCTCAATGACTATGGTGTACTATACCATTATCCAAAAACAAAAAATATTTCCCATTTCCATTTTGTTGGGGTATATGTATGCCTGTCATGCCTGTCTCAATGACTATGGTGTACTATACCATTATCCAAAAACAATAAATATTTCCCATTTCCATTTTGTTGGGGTATATGTATGCCTGTCATGCCTGTCTCAATGACTATGGTATACTATACCATTATCCAAAAACAAAATATATTTCCCATTTCCATTTTGTTGGGGTATATGTATGCCTGTCATGCCTGTCTCAATGACTATTGGTGTACTATACCATTATCCAAAAACAATAAATATTTCCCATTTCCATTTTGTTGGGGTATATGTATGCCTGTCATGCCTGTCTCAATGACTATGGTATACTATACCATTATCCAAAAACAAAATATATTTCCCATTTCCATTTTGTTGGGGTATATGTATGCCTGTCATGCCTGTCCCAAGGGCTATGGTTTATTATGCCATTTATTATAGGCATAAAAAAGAAATTGTTTGTTTCCTGTAACGGTCCGAAAAAAATTGGGGTAGGTAGGTAGGTACAAATACTTTTTTTGAATTATTTTTTTTGGTCAAAAATTTGTTTTTATGCATGTTTTACGTTGATTTGGAGTTGGGAGGGCTGAAAAAACTTTAGGCTAGGGATTTTTTTTGAATAAAAACTTGTTAGGGTAGGGTTACAGGAAACAAACAACTTTTTTTAGGCCTTATAAACATACAATAGATATTCCCAATCTCTGTCCACTTCTCTGGTCAGTTGGTCAGTCCACCGGACAGGCGTTTTCTCATGAGTCTCAGTTTCAGTGTATCCACATGTTATAAACAGAACAAACTCTCCAGCCTACGTGTGGCTGGTGTATAGACCACGACAGTGAGGCCTGTTTGTGTATCTTGTTAAATGCTGTAGTAATTTGGTCAGGACAAGATTGGGATTGATGGCATGATGTCTATTAGCAGCCTGGTGGGTGAATGGAAATGCTATCTCTCAGGATACCCTTCACAGCTTGAGGCTACTTTCGCCCATAGCACAATAGCGCAAAGATTTTTGAAAAACATCTACATGTTGGTATTCATTGGAAAGCTTTCTCTGAATACTCTCAGATGAGTATCCATATGCCAGGGTTTCAGTCATTTCTCAGGGTTTTTTGCATCATTTTGTATTGGCCAAATTTGCCACCACCAGCATACGGGTTGAGATAATTACAGAATGAGCTCCCCCACAACATCAAGGCTGCTGATAGTGTGCAAAACTTCAAGACACAGCTGATAACATTGCTTTTTCTAAAGGAGTTTATTTGACCATATGGACATTAAACATCTGTCCACTGACTTTTCTTTACAAAGCACTTTTGAACATGATAAGAGAAAAGGGGTGCTATTATAGTAAATATCAGTTATAAATTATTATTATCATTATTTAATTATTATTTTTATTATTATTATTATTATTATTATCATTATTATTATTATTATTATTATCATTATTATTATCATTATTATCATTATTATTATTATTATTATTATCATTATTAATATTATTATTATTATTATTATTATTATTATCATAATCATTATTATTATTATTATTATCATCATTATCATTATTATCATTATTATCATTATTATTATCATTATCATTATTATTATTATTATTATTACCATTATTATTACTACTTTTGTTATCATTATCATTGTAGGAGGGACATCTACATATTAGTAGTAAAGCAAGGCTAGAGCTAAGCCATGCAATATTTCTCTATATATCTGACATTAAACATTAAACCCAATTCATTCAAAATTGAGTGTACACAGTTTTAGTTCTGAAGTTGCACACCAGGTGGCCAGAGTGAGACCTTCCCAGTTGCTTTTTGCAGATCACGGTGACCACTTTTGGCGCGATCTATGCCTGGCAACAGCAACTAACATTAAGACATGAAGCAAAATATAGGAAGCGAAATGCATTATTTCATGAAATCATAGACTAGCAACTACTCTATGGAAAAGTTATAGTAAAGATTAGGCACCTAGTTCCTTGACATATGACAATCCCTTCTATGTTGGCCCAAGCAGTGGGGTGTAGTACCAGGTATGACATATAGATGACACCACCTGATCTATAGGGTTTTTACATACACAAACTGAATACTCTATACCCCTGGTGAGATAAGTGTAAACTTAAATGGCCACTATGGCCACCTAGACAATTTGGGGCCTGGTAACAGAAAAAAAACATGACAGAAAAAATAATATGATAGCCTAGAAATCTAGGCTATAGTAAAGTAAGCTCCAAAAGTACCCAACAGTGACACCAGGTATTTATATATATATATATATATATATATATATATATATATATATATATATATATATATATATATTATATATATATATATATATATATATATATATATATATATATATATATAATATTATATATATATATATATATATATATATATATATATATATATATATACATATATATGTATGTATGTATGTATGTATGTATGCATGTATGTATGTATGTGTGTATATATATATATATATATATATATATATATATATATATATATATATATATATATATATATAAATATATATTATATATATATATATATATATATATATATATATATATATATACAAATGTGATCATCGTCCATCTTTCATTTTTCCCCAGGATTTGAGTTCAAAAATACCCTCTCCCTCTATTAGGGCAAAATGGGCAAAGTGATTTAGAGTTCTTTGGTATCAGGTTTACATCCCTCCACCAATATACAAAAGTGCCACACATACATATACTTTCCCCTCAGGACCTATATTTGAAAATCATGCAGTTTCTAAGGGAGCAGTATTGTTAGTTCCAGCACAGACTTAACTGTGGGGACCTAAGTTGGAACTTTTATATTTTGCTTTATTTGTACTTATCTATAGTTTTTTACTTTTTCATAAGACGTTCTTTCCCTTTTCACAATCCCCTGACCTTTTCATTGTAATTAATTTTTGCCTTTCCCCGTTGATATTTAGGTGAGTTTTGACCTAATAGATAGGTTATGACCTTCAAGGGCATCACCTGCCTCTAGTGTAAAAACTCATCTAAAATATTCAAGGTTTTAAAGCTCGCCAAGATTTCCTCAGTCAGACCAGCAATGTCATGCATTCAGCTCCCCTATTAACAATATCTGCGGCCCATTGGCTGAGCCCTAGCTCTCACCTCTTACGCCTCTGGTCGCAAGCAGGTTCTTTAATAAACACTCCTGAATTGCCAGGTACCGACATAATTTTCAGAACTAACTTGCCATGCCGGGCAAGTCTTTGATGATTTTTACTTGCCCGACAATTTTTTTGACTTGCCCGAAATGATTATAACATATATATGCTAGAAAGGCATGTATTGTTTATCATGAATTTAACGATTTGAAAAACAATTATCTTTTCAGTTTTGTTGCATTGTTTGCCTATTTCTGGGTATTGGGCCGATAACAATGTGTTGAGTGTTCAGAAAATCAGCTTGCCTATTCGGGCAATTGAAAACTAAAATGTACTTGCCCAAAAGCCCTTTTTTCAAAAATTCACTTACCGGGGCAAGCGAGCTAGTACTTATGTCGGTGCCTGATTTCTATACAGAAGACTCATATCCTACAAAATCTAACTCTATCCAATGTCGAATACTGTAACATCTTTTATCTCACTAGTGACATCTATGTTTATAACTCAGAAAGGCACATTCATTTCACCAATACCTAAATGAAGAAATTGCATGTAATAAGTGATGTAGCAAATATCACTGTTAGTGTTTGTGTCACTCAAATTATAGTAATGAATAACCCCAGGAACAGTGAAATAACATGTGCATAGTAAAGAGTAGAATTATATCTGCCTGTGCCCCAGGTAAAAAATATTCCATAAATTTCTTATAATTTCATATAAAAATGTTATTTGCAAGATATAAAATTATATAAAAT
Source organism: Maea johnstoni (assembly GCA_963942565.1). Taxonomy (NCBI): domain Eukaryota; kingdom Metazoa; phylum Annelida; class Polychaeta; order Spionida; family Magelonidae; genus Maea; species Maea johnstoni. Next base: position 4,350,761 of record OZ012697.1, read on the forward strand.
AACAAATTATAATTATAGTGTACAGTCTACAAGACTACTCACCAACTCTCTGAATGCTTGTCACAAAAACGTAATTGTCCAACTTTCACCGAACCAC
>OZ012697.1:4351057-4353557 GCA_963942565.1 Maea johnstoni
GAAAGTGGTGTGTATTGCCTGTTGATTTTTGCTGTATCAGTGTAGAGGTTTAAACGGCCTATGTTTATTAAACCAGGATTGTAAGAACATTTTGATGTAGTATGTGTTCATTATAATCGGGTTATCTATCCTAGGTTTCTTTCCTGATTTATTTTGCTCTGAAACTATCATCTTAGAAGAGGAATTTGGTTAGTACCACCTTGGATTAAGAAAAGAATGGATATGTAACGAGAGACCAATTACTATATGCCCTATAGTTACATGCTGGCCTCATGCCAGAACTACCAGATAAGGCAGCAGGGCGAGGTCACGTGGGAACAAGGACCAATCAGGGCTCTTGCATCGATTACATTACAGAGAAACCTTATCTCCACCACCTGCTGGGGTGCCCAGAGCACCTATTAGCGACTATTAGTTGACACTGGTTGAGGCTAGCATGTTCAGCTTGACCGGCTGGTTTCCATTCCATTTGTGTTTGGTCTTCTAAGGTACCACCTTGAATGAAGAAACTTGTGTTTGGTCATCTAAGGTACCACGATACCTCAGATATCAAGAAAGGGAAGCTGTCGGAAAATACCATGTACGAAAACTGTTATCAAAGGCCTTTGTGTGGCTACAAATAAAGCAGGTTTAGGATAAGCGTTTAACCTGTAATGCATTTGTAAAAGAAAATTATTTGACGTGTATGTCTGAATGATACCAGTTTGAGCATGAATTTCGTGAAAACCGCCGTTCTAAATCAATGAGAGGCTGGAAAAGCCAGGTAACACAGACTCATAGCAAGTCTACATTTTCACTCTGAGAGGAGATCTCGTACCCAAGAGATACCGTAACCAAGAGACTGCGTAACCAAGATACTTCGCAACCAAGATAACTCGGTACCATAGCATAGTAACGATATTTGTCAACGCAATATAGCGAAACTTGGTGCGATCATAACCACGGATGTATGCCTTAAGGAAATCTAAATTGTTATTAAGGCTTCATGTGGGCTGCCCCCCCCCCCCCCCCCCCCCCCCCCCCCCACCTCAAGACCATATCAAAATGTTATCCCTTGTGGGTAGATAGCACTGCGGTATAATGGGAGGGTAGTTGAAATATGCTACCATTACAACCCCCCTCATGTGGCAATTGTGTGACGTAAAAGGCCAGTAGTAGCTATAGGTTGTGTAGGCCCTATGTAGTATAGGTGCAGGCATACATTATATATAATAAAGTAAAAACACAGTAAAGCCTAGTAGCTAGGCTAAGGATTGTGTCGTCGAATTGGGATACAGGCAACTCTGCTTAATCCGGACATGTTTAATCCGGATGTTCGTCTAAACCGGACAGATTGGAAGGACCCAGTCCCTCCCTATACATATAATTCATATGTGCATAATCCGGATTTTGTCTAATCCGGACAGAAATCAGTCCGGATTAAGCAGAGTTGCCTGTATTAAACAGGGACATCCTCAGGGAAGGACACAAATGAGGTCGATATTTCATGAAAGCATAGACTTTGAGCTAGTCGTGTGCTTCGTTAGACTAGGCTCCTAGTCCCTGAAAAGTTGACCAATATACAACCAGTTTGGTGTAGTACCAGCAATGGTAGTTAGATGGCACCGCATGGTTCTCCTTTCTCTATAGTTTACCCTTCCAATGCTGAGTCTACTTTCGTCCAAAGCACAAGGACGCAAGATTTTTGAAAAACATCTAGACCTTGTCATGTTGATATTCATCAAATAGTTCTTGCTGAGTAACCTTAGATGAGTACGTACCCGTGTGCTAGGGTTTCAGTCATTTTTCAGGGGTTTCACATCATTATGTACTGGCCAAATTAGCCCACAGCAGCATAAGGGTTAAACTGAGTCATCTATATCTATTCACCTGGTGAGATAAAGGTGAACTAATTTGGCCACTCTGGCCACATTGACCACTTATCTCTGGCAACAGAAAGAATTGAATGCAGAAAAAATACACATAAGAGCCTAGAAGTCTAGGGTAGTGCTTAGTCAGTTCATGACACAGGATTCGCCAGGGTGACACCGAGTTCATGAGTGTCATTGTCAGATGTTTTTTTAATCCTGTCTGCAGAAGCCGTATGATTGCCGGAAAATATGGCCGATTCATTACGAGCCGTCCATCAATCACGTGGCCTGCGACGAACCTCAATAGAATCCCGGCGTGTTTCCAAAAAGTTATCATTTGCTTTTAGAAGGCCAGACATGCAATCATAATCACTTCACGAGCGATGAAAAACAAATCGGTGGGTCATCTTTTGATTGTGTGGTTGCCATGGTAACGCACCTCTAATAACGACCGTCGGCAAGGAGACGCGAGGCGTGTCATTTGTGGGGTTGACGTGTTTTTGAGGCTCATTTGTTTTCAAAGTTTCTGTATTGTGTGGTCTTGCTGTTGCCATGGAGATCGATAGAGAGGAGGGGGATGACAAATTGACCAGAGGCGGGTTATTAATCGGTGGTTAACCCCCCCCCCCCCCCCCCCCCCCCCCCCCACA
>OZ012697.1:4358557-4546057 GCA_963942565.1 Maea johnstoni
CCATCATATTAAAAATAAACAATTACAGAGAAGAAAGGCATTACCGGCTTGAGAAAGCCACCTGATCCATGATTTAGGACGTTAGTAACATTTACGAGATACATACCATGAAACAATCAGTCAAGTTACAAAGACAGCAATACATACTTTAGGGAAATCGACACCAAGCTTAAGGGTGAAGAAAATTTCAAAGCTGGGAGAAAGTTTTGATTGAAGCATTAATAATGAAAGAAGGATGTGGTTATGTATCGAAAGGTGTGGGATAAGAAAACAAAACAAAACAAAAAACGCGTTAATCGGTTTTCCTTTATATTTCAGACTGTTGTAGACACCTGTGCTCTGGATAGTCTTTCATATGAAAAGCCATTCGTGGCTCTTGCGCATCTGTGCCGGACAGTTGACGGACACATGCAACTCTTTATAACTCAAAAGCAGAAAGCTATCCAAGCCATTTCTTTGTAATTTCACTTTGAATGTGTGTAGTGTGTAAAAGACACGTGTTAACGTATGGGACGTCTAAGGATCATGAGTTACGAAGTCGTTTGAAAAACACCGCGCCTTTAATATTAACCCATAAACGCTCACAGCGGCAGCCAAAAGCAGCCTGCCAATTTTGATGAAATCGTTCGAGGAAAAATGTTAAGAAGAACATTACCGACAACTCCCCTTCAAATAGTTTGTAAAATGATTCTTAATTCCAAAGTTATCATCAAAAGCATTATAGATCCAGACGATTTTTATTAGAGCAACTCGGACCCATAATTGGGTTAATACATGGCCACACACAGAGAGTGTACCAATTTTTAGTGTACCAATCATCTTATATGAAATGTATACCCCTGAATCTTCACGACCCAGTGCGTACCTGTTCTTTTCCGTCCCTCATCCATTGATTAATACAATAGGTACAATGTACCTGTAGAAATGAGCAGCGCCACCCAGGGGTTCTTTAAGAAAGGTAGACAAGTGATACAAGGACACCAGCGCCTTTCCAAGGAGATCTACATCCCACGGATGACTGGCCGTGTACACGGACATCTGGTAAAGGATAAGATGGTGAATAAGAACATCTAGCAGAACAGATTTCATGTCAGAAAAAGTAAAACTTCCCGCTGTTTATTGACTGATCGTGGGATAGGCATTTGCGTGTATCTTTATCCTGGTCTAAACCGCTCATGGCTGCAAATCTCTTAGTGTCGCATTATCGCACAAACGTGCGACAAACCAAAAACTTAAAGCACCGTTTAACTGAGAAATCTTCGCAAAACATGACCTATTGAGCCTATCAGATATTTTCCTTGAATTATGATTTAACAAATTGTATTTCAAAACCAGTGAACTCCAATTAGTAAAACTTGCTAAAGATTGGTCTTAGTCTTAACTATTGCAATAATGGCTAATATAGTAGTGCCACCAGCTGACGATGCTCAAGACTATTATCGAACCACGGTCATTAAAACTTGTTATTATTGCGTGTGTTGTATTGCCCAATCAGCAATCAGGATTTGTTCCATGTGACCGGTCATTAAATCCCCATAATGCCCTGTGACGCAGGGCATTAAATGTCACCTGGTGAACAGTCATTACGGCTTCATTGTGCTCCAGGACTTATTGACCTTACTCCAGGACTTAGATATTTGGATACTCATGAAGTGCCGTCTGGATCTCTCATACATTTATTGTATTCTTTTTGGATAAACGCATTCATTGAAAATATGATTCAAAAGGATCTGTTTTTGAGTTTGGGATTAACATTTTCCATCAAAATATTTCCGAAAATAGCCTTTGGGTGAGAGGTATCAACCAAATAATCAGGCAGCTTTGGCTGCATATACTACAGGCATGGATGGGTTAAAGTTGCAATATAGATTTCTGGTTAACAATGCATAAGTAGGACAGATTTCAGGTCAGAAAAAGCAACACTGGAGGAGGGGGTACCAATGTAGGGGACACAACAAGTGCTCTTTGAATGATCGTTCGATAGGTATCTGTGCGTATCCTTATACTGGCTCAGGGTTGATAATATATCTATATACATGTATATATATATATATATATATATATATATATATATATATATATATATATATATATATATATATATATATATATATATATATATATATATATATATATATATATATATATATATTTATATACAGTGGAATCTGTCTACATTGAACACTCACGGGAAATGAAAAAGTGTTCAATGTACGCAGGTGTTCAATGTATCCAGGTTCTGAATATTTGGAGGTCGAGTGAAATATAAACGAAATAAAGGGTAATTAGACAAACATGATCGTTTCATTGCAAAATCTACTATATCTTTACCTCACTTTCTTCATATAGTTAAAAACTTCACATGTTCAGCATTTGAAAAATATCACATAACAAAACAGTTAATCTTATATGTCTCATTTGACCTCATTTTCGGTGAAAAAGTTCAAATCAGTAAAGAATGTTCAAAGAAGACGGGTTAAATGTGGCCTGCGGGAACAAATTTGGTGTTCAATGTTCAAGGTAGACAGGTGGTCAATGTATCCAGGTAGCCTCCCATTGATTTTCAATGGGAGTGTGCCGGGACATGAAAAATTGTTCAATGTACGCAGGTGTTCAATTTGACAGGTTCCACTGTATACATATATATATATATATATATATATATATATATATATATATATATATATATATATATATATATATATATATATATATATATATATATGTATATGTATATGTATATATATATATATATATATATATATATATATATATATATATATATATATATATATATATATATATATATGTGTGTGTATGTATATAAACAGTTAACAGTTTACATTTAATATATATATATATATATATATATATATATATATATATATATATATATATATATATATATATATATATATATATATATATAGATAGATATATATATATATATATATATATATATATATATATATATATATATATATATATATATATATATATATATATATATATATATATATATATATATATATATATATATATATATATATATATATTTATATATATATATATATATATATATATATATAGACGGCGTAGGACGAGAACCATGTTCCCATCAGCCTGACATTCATTCTGCAACAGAGCTATTTATAGTATTAGTATTAGTTTAATTAAGTAATGTTGACATTTAGAAAAAATGTCTAGATTTAATCAATTTTGTAGCTTCTTTCCTTTTGTCACATAGTTTCACCCAATTTATTTCATTTACCTTTAGTTTATTTCCGTTTCGAACTGAAGGGGAACAACGTAGTCAAGTTATTTGATGGTGGGCATTTACATATGAAGGGGGAAATGAGTGAGGAAGAAAGGCTACAGCGACATCTATAAACAGAAAAAAGAACTACCAAAGTGTTTGGCTTTTGCATAACGGGTTGGCACATCTCAAACTGGCGCAAGTTGCAGTTCCCCTGTGATTGTTGTGAGGAAGATGGACCTGGGTCAGTTAGGGTCAGTGTTAGGCATGAGTGGTCAAGTCACTATTTCGGGGCTAAGGAACTTCTGGCAACAGCACTACATATCAGTGACATCCATAGCAGTATTTGGTGAGAAAGCTACTTTCTTTTTGTGGGTGTTTCACTGTGTAACTCCAACTACTGTACCAACTCAGCTGGGTTCAAGTTCAAGTTCAGGGTTGAACTTCAAGTTGCATAACTAACTTGGCTATCTGATACTGATAGGGCCAACACGGGGCCACGCCTTGGCTTTGGTTGGGATGTAATAACACGCTTGCACAGGTTATATGTGTGGATTGCTTGTGTCGTTTGTATTTGTTGGACGGCAAAAATACAGCCCATTACACCCCAAGCCCAATATGACTTAAGTCACCTCAGTTTCTTCATTCTTCTATCTCTTTTTTCTCTTTCGTTCTTCGTCGTTTATAGCTGGGGCCGACTCTTTTATCCATTTTATATATTGGTAATAGAGTCGGGGAACCTCCCTAAACCTCACAATGTTAAAGATCGACCCTCCCAAATTTCTCCCACGTTGCCCGAACCACTTCCTACCTGACTTCACTAGGATGATAAATGTGAGAAAGCAATGTGTGCGCTCATTTTTATTTTTTGATATTAAAACTCACTTATATTAAACGGACAGGTAGTCCAGCAAATCCTTAACAGCATTTGTTTACAAATCCCGACAGACATATTTAGGCATTACGGCAACCTTCACATGAGGTTGAAGGGAGAGAGCTCAGCAAGCACGAGTGGCCAACAGTTGCATTGTCACACAAGGGTGCGATAGTGGCTTCAAAAACATGGGGCAAGATAAAGCCTTTAACTGGTTAACTGAGGAAATTTTCGGATCATGATCAAATGTTGCATTGTCGCACAAGGGTGTGACAGAGGCTTTAAAAACATGCAGCAAGATATAGCCTTGTTTATTCTCTGGTTAAGTCTGGAAATTTGAAATCAGAAAATGACCAAATGAGTCTGTTAGATGTTTCACTTATTAAATACACTTATTAACTAGTAGGGCTGCATATCGTTTAAAATGAAACGGAAACGATAACGATAAGACAAAACGATACAATAATGAACGATAATGATAACGATAATCAAGTGGGACTCTCAATGGCATGGAAATGTGGCAAGTTTCTAACTTGTAGCTCAGTTCATACCTAGCTTTTGATTCCCTTCTGCTTTTAGTTGGCTTCATGTAGTATTAATTATTTATGTAGTGGTGCATGAGCATGGTTTAATGTAGGTGATACCTGCCCTATCTGTTTTTTGGCAAAATGTGCCAATACTTTGGAACATGATGTCCTGTTTCCTGGCATTTTGTTTTTGTTTCGTTTTTGGAGTGAGAGAAGAAATAAGCAGACAACAGTAAAATAGGTTGCACACTGATAGGTTTATTTTCATATTCAGTAATGAGTATGCAAGTGCACATTTTTTCACAAGTAATACTATATATAAATCAAAGTATTATCCATTTGACTTTTGTACATTTTATTTTGTTTATTTTGTGTCTGTACATGAAATAAATGTAGTTAGGTGAATATGAAACTATGCAATCGAATAGACTGTGTACTTGTGCAAACACGTGGGCATTTGAGGAATTGAGTGTCTTATCTTGGCTCTTGACTATATCTCGCTATTCAAGTGGTATAGCCGGGACATAGGTCTGCCTGAAGGAGCAAATAAGGAAGGTACAATGTGCTCTTACTATTTAGATTATCGTTAAGGAAACCGTGTGAAAATCCAAACAATTTCTCACAGGTTATCGATGATGGCTTTACCGGTGATAAAGTTTACCGCATACCGGTGTGCAGCCTTATTAACTAGAGAAATTTTCAGAAAATGACCAAATGAGTCTGTTAGATGTTTCACTTATTAAATACAGATTGTATCTATCAGTTGTGGGAATCTAGTAGCTCCCCTTGGCAGCCTTCTGACATTCATATCAATTGATACTCCGGCCTTTTAACGTTCATAACTAGGAGGTGGTCATATTTTTATTGCAATTTCGGTCTTTAGTACATGTATTAGTGCTAATATGTTATTGCAATTCACGACTCATGGCTCGGGTCGAACGCTGCTAGCATCCTAAGGGAGTGTTTCAGCATCTTGAATTCATGAACAGCCTCACCAGATTTCCACTTCTAGAAGAAAGAAGTGTATAAAAGCAGTTTTTTTCTAAATGACTACAAAATATTGGGATATTTAGGTAAGAAAAGTGTATAATACACAAGCTTGCAGCTTGGTAATAAAGGAGTTTTAGGTTGCTTTTGGGGGTTGAAAGTTTTATTTAAGCTCAGTTTCCAATAGTTGTATGTGAGGGATTCTCATGCCGATAGGTGACAGTGGTTGAGTGTCTGATTATTTCAGGAAGAAGATGTGAAGTGTGAACCATATTGAATTCCTACAAATGTAGATAGGTGTAGACTGTACATTAGGGCTGTCATTGATAAGAAATGTTTATCGATTTGATAATCGACAAAATTATTACCAATACGCTACTTCGATTCGATTCAGCGAATCAAATTCAAAATGAACGAAAACCAGCAATGTGCTTATGAGGAATGGTAGTAGTTCGCGTGTGGGGTGATTTTTTGACCTATTGACCACAGCCCTAACGCATACACATTCATCTGTGTGAATTCAAGGATAAATGGAATGGACGCACACAGTTGTGGTGGGGAGTTTATGTGTTGTTCAAGCTGTGTTTTCCTGAAAAATAATTTATTTACCTAATTTGGATATGAATCGATATGTTGTGCCTTCTTCAATATCGATAAACGATAAGTTTTTTTTTGCCGATTCATCGATACGGGCGTTATCAATGACAGCCCTACTAAGTAGGGCTTACTATACATCAATGATATCGATAATCAAGAGAAAGAGAAATTGGCCTGGTTAGACGACACAGACTGGGTCTGTTTTAACCTTTTGGCTGCTGGTGGCTAATTTCGCCAATACAAAATGATGCTAAAAAGCTGAAAAATGACCGAAACCATGGCATATGGGTACTCATTTGATAGTGCTCAACGAGAACTTTCCAATGTATACCAACATGACATGCTTTAGATGGTTTTCAAACCTTTTTTCATTTTTCTACCATTGACGAAAGTAGCCTCAGCATGGAAAGGTTTAAAAAATAATCAGAGATATTAAACCAGAGAACTTAACCTATGGCAGTTGTTTACTATGTGGTGTTTACATATAGCTGGCCATTTCCACCTAAGAGTTCTTGGCTTTTATAGAAGCTGAGAGTTGCGCCAAGAAAACTTGATGCTCATATTTCCAAAAAGACCTAGGCCCTAAAAGCAATTTATAGTCTTTATTTCATTGTAATTGGTAAAGAGGTAAAGAAAAATATCAAGAATTTTGGGAATATTTACTATGTGCGCTTCAACAGTGTGTGTTATCAACATTTCTCTTCTACTTTCTGTTTTAGGTGCGGGGCTGTTTCTCCTGAAGAGGTATTTTGCTGGAGGAGTGTGCAGATCTCGGGCACGACTCGATGGACGGACAGTCCTCATCACCGGCGCTAACACTGGCATCGGCAAACTCACTGCCAAGGATTTGGCTGGCAGAGGTAAGGTCCTAGCTCTAGATGCTTATATATATATATATATATATATATATATATATATATATATATATATATATATATATATATATATATATATATATACATATATATATATATATATATATATATATATATATATATATATATATATATATTTACTATATGGTATCCTGTACTAAGATTAGTTCCCAAGTTCCCCACTAGATGTCAGCATAACTGGTGCTAACACTGGCATAGGCAAACTCACTGCCAAGGATCTGGCTGGCAGAGGTAAGGTCCTAGCTTTAAATGCTATATATATAATATATGGTATCCTGTACTAAGATTAGTTCCCAATTTCCCCACTAGATGTCAGCATAACTGGTGCTAACACTGGCATAGGCAAACTCACTGCCAAGGATCTGGCTGGCAGGGGTAAGGTCCTAGCTCTAAATGCTATATATATGATATATGGTATCCTGTACTAAGATTAGTTCCCAAGTTCCCCACTAGATGTCAGCATAACTGGCGCAAACTCACTGCCAAGGATTTGGCTGGCAGAGGTAAGGTCCTACCTGATATGCTATATACTCTATAGAATTATAAAATAATTGATAGGGTATTGATTCATTAGGTACGTACCGTGATACTCCGTTAACTGCACAGACCTCAAATAAGTGCACCCCCCTACCCCCCCCCCCCCCCCTTTCTCTGGAAAAAATTGGAAGGGGCAAGCCAGCAGACACTATATTCTGTCCTTCTGACCTCCCCAACATCCTACGCATACATCATTAATGTTTCCTTACCCTTTCAAGTGCGACCATCACAAAGCGTATATTGATTTAATTTACACTGCTTTGTTGATTGTATTGAAGCGCTTGAACATTTCCCGCTATCAGTCCCTAGGTGAGCGATCGCTCAAGTGTCCAATCAGGCATGGCATGGCGTGACAAAAGACATGAGCGAGTTCAAGTGGTCAAGTGTTCAAGCTTTTAGCGGCTTACCTAAGATTGCCAATAAACTTTATAGCAATTTTTTCCCTTAGCTGTTACCCGCATGTACGCTTAAACGGAGGAATATTATATTATAGACAAATTATCTCAATATGGATTACAGCAGGCACCTATATTTGTAAGCTACAGCAGTGTCTTAGCCAAGATTTAGAAACTGGGTGCCCAAAATTGACAATTGTAAAATTTTGGGGCATCCAAATTGTTAAGGAGGACCACAATATACTCAGATTTTAATCATATACATGTATAAAATTTATTAAAATAAGGCATAATTTCCTCATACAATGTCATGGGAATCATTATGTATAGTGATGAAAAAATTCAATAATATACATGAGATTGAGATTTTAAGAAATTCCTCTCAAAAAATTGGGTGTCCTGAGGGGTGCTTTTTAAGGGTTTGGGTGTCGTAAAGACACCCTGCTGGCTAAATCTAAAATGTGTTTTTGTGTGAATCTTTAGGTGCTCGTGTTATCCTGGCATGTCGTGACATCACAAAAGCGGAGCGTGCAGCCGCGGAGATCCGCAGATCGACGGGGAACAGCGAGGTGCTGGTAGAAGTTGTGGACCTGGGCAGTCTGGACTCGGTGAGGTCCTTCTGCGAGAGAATCAAGGAACGAGAGACAGCTATACACATTCTGATCAACAATGCTGGTAGGTCATCAGCATAATAAATTCCGGGTTTGTACAAGCCTCGGAAAATTTGCAGGGTGGTACTGGCAAATATTCTGTGAAGTTATTCCTAATTCAAAAGTCATCGTTTAAAGTGTTACATATCCAGACGACAACTTCAAGAGAAAATCTCAATCCATTAATGCTTAATGCTTAATGCTGGTACTGGCAAATATTTTGTGAAGTTATTCCTAATTCAAAGTCATCGTTTAAAGTGTTACATATCCAGACGACAACTTAATCCATTAATGCTTATGAGTTCCTGACAAAAACTTTGGAATTGAGGATGATTTTACAAAGTATTTGAACGAGAGTTGTTGGTAATGTCGTGATGAGCACTTCTCCATTAAAATTGTTTCTCACATTGTTTTTACCTGCAAGATTTCACCAAAATTATCCGACTGTTTCGGCCGCTGTGAGCATCAATGGGCTATAGTATTAATGGGTTAAGAATGGACCATTTCTTCAGTGTTTTGTTTCATGTTTCTTTTCTGCATGTGTGATGTGCTGTCCTAAGTTTAACCCTTCCAATGCTGAGGCTACTTCATTCAAAGTACAAGGACGTACAGATTTTTGAAAATCATCTAAACCCTGTCATGTTGGTATTCATTGGAAAGCTCTCACTGAGTACTCTCAGAAGAGTACCCATTTGCCAGGGTTTCGGTCATTTTTCAGGTTTATTGCATCATTTTGTATTGACCAAATTAGCCACTAGCAGCATAAGGGTTAAAATAAACCAAGGGCAAGCAAACCATACAATCCAATCAACATGTTATGGGATCAGCCGTGGCCTAGTGATTACTATGCCTGGCTCCCTAGCGAGAGTTAGTAGGTGCAGGTTCGAGTCTTCACTTGATCCCCATAAGTGGATTGGCCTGGTCGTTTCATAAATGTGCACCGTTGTGAAGGGCTGTCTATGGTGCTTCTGTAACTAAAAGACCCCTTGGAACTATTCATGAAGAAAAGAAAATTTATGCACAGGCAGGGTCTTAGCCAGGATTTCAAAAATGCCTGTCCAAAATAGCAATTTCAAAATTTTTGCCCGTCCAGATTTAGCTACTTATCTACTTCAAATCCTTATACCAGCTCCATTTAATAGCCTAGTGTGTCAAAAAGGGCAACTTACACTTTAGCTATGTCCTACAAGATGGTTTGTTAGGAAAATATTTGGTTGTTACACCCCAAAAGTCAAATTTGAAAAATCACCATAGAAATTTTTGCCTGTCCAAACAGGAGGTTTTTAGGAAACTACCTGTCCAAAAGACAGGCAGGACGGGTCCTGGCTAAGTCCCTGTGCACAGGTAAAGTGGGCAGTAGTACCACCACGAGTCCTTCCGATCAACACGTTGACGCCGTTGACATTCCTCTTGTTGTTTTCCAGGTGTGATGTGGTGCCCCAAATGGCAGACTGCTGATGGCTTCGAAATGCACTTCGGAACGAACCATCTCGGGCACTTTCTACTTACGAATCTCCTTCTGGACTTAGTGAAGAGCTCCTCCCCGAGTCGCATCATCAACGTGTCATCTCTAGCCTACGAAAGTAAGAAATTCTCATCTGTGGGCAGGGTTCGACTTTTCCAGGGGCCCAGGGGAATATGCCCCTAGATTTTGCTGTGGGTCCCTAGATTTGCAGGCTAGGGGCCCAAAATAGTACCATAATAACAGAAAATCATGTTTTTTAACAGTATCATTTTATCAAAAGATCTTTTCGGGGTCCTAGCCAGAAATTTAGGTGTCATATCCTGGTTGGGATTGACATCGTACGAGATATATGATATCAGTATTATAGAATACCTTCAGAATAATTTTGATGATACCTCCTACCTCTCAGGAACCTAATTATGTTAAATTTAGCATCTTCAAAAATTTGGGTCAGTTGGCTTTCATTTTCGACTTTGAAAATTAGTTATCAACTCTCATGTTCTATTTTGGGAGTTTCAAGTTGCACTGAGAAAATAAAGATGGAAAATAGGAGATATTTTCCAATTTAGGAACAAAAATTAGAAAATAGGCACAATGTTATATTTTCTCCAAATTTTGTATGTGTTGGCATATTGTTATTCATATGCTTATTTATTTTTACATGTAATGTATGATGGTGGCCAAGTTGCTTGGCGTCAAGGAAAAAAAAAAAAAAGTTAAAAAAAGAAAAAAAAAATTGTATGTGAAAAAGGAAATGGGTCAGAAAAATATCATACTAACAATCAGAATTTTAGATTCTCTGGATGTGAATGGATTCAGTGATATCTCACAACCATAAGATTTCTCTTCTCTCTACAGTACAGACATTTAAATCCTTATCCAGTCAGCCAGTGCCTGGTTGTACAAATATCCATGGATAACATGTCGAAAAATATGCCAAGCACATCAATGACCCAGTAGCTTGCAAATCCGATCTACGTTCAGTTGTGAGGTCATCCCTGCATCCAGGGTCTTAGCCAGGATTTAGAAACTGGGTGCCTAAAATTGGCAATTGAATAACTTTTGGGCATCCAATTTTTTGAGGGGTACCACAATACACTCAGATTTCAACAATAAACATGTATGAATTTATCAAAATAAGGATTGATATCCTTATACAATGTCATAGGAATAATATGGAGTTGTAAATATTTGATTGTATGCTTGATATTGACATTTTTAGAAATTCCTCACCAAAGATTTTGGGTGTCCTGAGGGGTGCTTTTTAAAGGTTTGGGTATCCAAAAAGACACCCAGACGCCCTGCTGGCTAAGACCATGCCTGCATCTATGCTTAGGAAACTGGGTGGCATACCGATCTGCGATTGTGTATTATGACTGGGCTGCCCTGGCATTACATACAGGAATTAAATGTTGCCACTGTAGGGTCTCCGGGAGTGAATAGGTAATTCACTCATGGTCTTAGCCAGCAGGGCGTCTGGGTGCCTTTTTGGACACCCAAACCCTTAAAAAGAACCCCTCAGGACACCCAATTTTTTTAGTGTGGAATTTCTAAAAAAAACTCCTTATAATTCCCATGACATTGTTTAATGATATCATGCCTTATTTCGATGAATTTATACATGTTTATGGTTGAAATACGAGTATATTGTGATCCCCCTTAAAAATTTGGACGCCCAAAAATATTACAACTGCCAATTTTAGGCACCCAGTTTCTAAATCCTGGCTAAGACACTGACTTCACTGATGCTCTTCTTTCTTTCAGCCGGGAAGATTGACTTCGATGACATCAACGTGGACAAAGATTACAACTCCTGGAAAGCGTACAGTCAGAGTAAACTCGCCAACATTCTCTTCACCAAGGAACTGACCAGGAGATTGCAAGGTAGGGCTTCATAGTTTCCTCCAGAAATTGACGTCTGGATCCAAGATTCTTTTGACAATAACTTTGGAATTGAGAAAAGTTAAACAAAATATTTGAAGGAGAGTTGTTGGTAATGTTCTAGTTAACATTTCTCCATCAAATATTGTCTGAAAATTGCTTTTGCTAGAGAGATATCATCAAAAGAGTTGGGTGTTTTTACAATGTTCCAGGCATGTAAAGGTTAAGAGTTCCTCCAGAAATTGACTTCTGAATCTTAGATACTTTTGACAATAATTTTGGAATTTAAAATGGTTTTATTAAATAGTTGAAGGAGAGTTGTTGGTAATGTTCTAGTTAACATTTCTCCATCCAATATTTCCTGAAAATTGCTTTTGCTAGAGAGATATCCCGAAAAAAGGTTTGGGTGGTTTTGGCTGAAGCAGGCATGAAAGGTTTAAGAGTTCCTCCAGAAATTGACTTCTGAATCTTAGATACTTTTGACAATAATTTTGGAATTTAAAATGGTTTTATTAAATAATTGAAGGAGAGTTGTTGGTAATGTTCTAGTTAACATTTCTCCATCCAATATTTCCTGAAAATTGCTTTTGCTGGAGAGATATCCACAAAGTAGTTGGTTTTAGCATAAGCAGGCATGAAAGGTTTACAAATTCCTCCAGAAAATTAGATATTTTGACAATAATTTTGGAATAGAGAATGGTTTTACTAAATATTTGAAGGAGAATTGTTGGTGACGTTCTAGTTCTCATTTATATTTCAAACTATGTTTTTGTCTTCATGATTTCATCAATTTGGTGAGGCTGCATTTAGCCGCTGCAAGCATCAATGGTTTATTGAAGGGTTTTTAACCCATGTATGCAGACATGGGGTAATAAGTAATAGGTAATAGAAAAGTAATAGGTAATAGACCGATTTTCAAAGTAATAGCCTGTAATAAGTAATAGATAGTCAAAATCTTCAAGTAATAAGTAATTGTAATAGACTGACCCCAAAAGTAATAAGTAATTTTCTATTACTTTTCTATTACTTTCCCCATTTATGACCAAAAAATCAACTGTACAGTAAACAAGTCACTTTTCCATATGACTCCATAGTCCTATCCAGTCAGATACAGATTGTCACTCATTGTCTCAAATAGCTTGCATTTGAAGTGAAGGATTGATTTCAGTAACAAGTCTGTGAAAAGGTTTAGTAAATCATCTGAAAGGCAGTAGAATTTATTCCCTGCATCTCCTAAAGCGTAATGTTATCTAGGTCTAGGTACTTCAATCTAGGTCAGAGGCCAAAGGAAGTTGATTTAATTGCAATTTGATAAAGATAAGAATAGCTGCCATTAGGTGTACAATGGAACTGATTGCAAAGTGCTGTAAAATCCCCAATGAGAACAAGAAGGCTCTGATATTTAAGCTGCCCATCCTTATTCTCAATTCCTCTCATAGGATAAGTATGGATGCCTTGCCTACAGGGTTTAAGACAGCAGAGTGTCTGGGAGTCATTTGGAAACCATAACCCTCAAAAATCACCCCTCAAGACATCCCAAAAATGTATGAGTTATTTCTCAGAATGTTTCTCCTTGAAACTTTAAAGGCTACCTGCAAGATATGTTTAATAACCTTCATATTCACCTTTTAAAGAATATTATCAAACCTCATTAGGCACATTTTAGCAGTCGTGCTCTAATCATGGTGACTTTGTAATGATCCCTAGATGACTAGATGGTCTCCTAAATACAATGTTTTCCCAATAGAACTTGCTCAACATACATTCCAGCTTATTTCTGACTGTATGTATGTGACAAATAGTTATTATGAGACATGAATACAATATGTGGACTTCAAGTTGGAACTGGTAGACTTCAAGACTTAGGGGTATCATCATTTCCATGAATGATCTAGGTCGATGAAACCCCAGGTGATTAAAATTGCAATTATAACTTCCTGTAGATACAGACACTGTCAATCCTCACCTGTACATGCATGTGTGTACATGAGGATTTTTGAGCATACTCTGAACTCAAGGAGTCCAAATGTTATGCTCATTTGAAAGGCTTTTTGGATGGGTGAGCGAGTTGTTTATCAGATTATACTGTATAAAGTATTGTGGGTTTGTTATTTTTCAATATCTCTTTTAATTTAAACACCTCTGTAGGATTCAGGGTTTCAAGAAGCCTGCCTTAAGCTACACATGCTCTCTTATTGTCAAATGTATAGCAGACCTCCTTAGGTGGAACATTTTCTAAATAATTTTGTGAATGCGAGGGGATCACACACCAGGGTTCTTCTGCACATTTGTTCTATACTGAATTACTGAGGGATTTGGGCATCACTCTTTGCTCCAGGACTTAAATACTAGGACACCCCTGTTTGCCTTCATCAATCAGTACCTTTGATTCAAATGAACCCTTGATTAGATGAACTCCTGCGCAAAGTAAACATATTTTCTTGTCCGCAAGGTATTTAAACAAAGCAGTGTCCACCTTGTGTATGATAGACAAAATATTTATCATTCCTGGGGTCATGCAGTAATCTTTGTGAGATTATAAAAATACAGGTCCCCTTTTCCAGGTAGGGAACCGCTTTCTATTTTTGATATGTGTTTATCTACATTAAATTCTTCAATTCAGAACTATCAGCATATTGCACACATTAAGAAGTATGAAACAGCTGTTATAAAACATACTCAGACTGAATAAAAGATAAGTTATGACATTCTGACAAAGGGTCACATTCACTACAGCTAGAAAAGTAATAAGTAATTGTAATATATTACATTTCAAAAGTAATTGTAATTGTAATAGGGACCGTGATTTTCAAAAGTAATTGTAATTGTAATTGTAATAGGGCCAATACAAAGTAATTGTAATTGTAATATATTACTTTCAAAAGTAATTGACCCCATGCCTGCATGTATGCTCAAAATAGTCATATTAAGCCAATGTGGTAGTTTTGATAAAATCTTGCAGGAAGAAGCATAGTTAGAAACATATTTGGAAGGAAAAATGTGAATAGAATATTATTAAGAACCTCCCTTGAAATATTTTAAGTAACTCTGTTTTTGTCTGAGAGATCACAGATATAGACAACAATTTCTAGACAAGTATGAATGGTTAGAATTAGCTATGACCTTTATTACACCCCTTCAAGAAAACCTACCAAAGAGCATATGCAAATATTTTACTCTCTTCAAATTTTCTCTCATATATAACTCAATTTGAAGAGTTTGTTCAAAGTTGTCAGACCGTGCATGCGCACCAGAGGCGTAAGGGTTATTTAGAATAGGTAGGTATAGTCATAATGGTACATATAAAAAAATATATATATTTTTGTAACAATTTATAATTTTTCTCAAAATTGGCAGTGGTGCTAGGAAAATCTTTTTAGTTTGTCCAATACTTAATAGGTAACACTGGTGTATATTATCTTTAAACCTTAATTCATTGTTATGCTATTTTCCAGGAAGTGGAGTGACGGCGAACTGTCTTCACCCGGGAGTGGTTCAGTCGGAACTATCCCGCCATCTACCCCTCACCATCCCGCGCTGGAAACGGGTCATCTTCTGGCCAATCCAATGGCTTGTCTTCAAGTCCACTCTACAGGGTACCCAGACGAGCATACACTGCGCGGTCGCGCCGGAGTTAGACTCGGTCTCAGGAGAATATTTCTGGTGAGGGAGTGAATAATTAACTAATTTAAATCATTTATTCTTAAGAGTCCTTCATAAAGATGATCTTTCAGTTTTTGATACGTTAAACAATAACTTGGTAAATAAGAATAATTTTACAAGGTATTTAAAGGAGAGTTACTGTTATTGGTCTGATTTATTATATATATTTTCAGTGTTTTTTAGTGATTGTATAATGATGAAATAGTTATAATAATAATAATGGTGATGATGATTATGATAATGATAATAATAATAATAATAATAATAATAATAATAATAATAATAATAATAATAATAATAATAAAAATTATAATAATAATGATAATAATAAAAGTAATTATGATATTACTACTACTACCAGTACTACTGCTACTACTACTACTACTACTACTACTACTACTACTACTACTACTACTACTTCTACTTCTACTTCTACTACTACTACTACTTCTACTACTACTACTACTACTACTACTACTACTACTACTACTACTACTACTACTACTACTACTACATGTACTACTACTACAACTACAACTACTACTACTTCAACTTATGATAATAGTTACAACAATAATTATAGTGATGATAAAAAATTAAAGATGATAATTGTAAAAATATTTATGATAATAATAATTATGATAAAAATAATGATGATGATGTTGATAATAATAATAATATTTATGATAATAATAATAATAATAATAATAATAATAATATAATAATAATAATGATAATGATAGTCATAATAATGATAATAATAATATTAATAATAACAATAATTATGAAAATAATTGATAATAATAATTCTAATAGTAATAATAAAAATAATAATGAATATCACACTATTTTGCAGTGACTGTAAGGTGAAGAAACTGAAGCCGCATGCAATGGACGAAGACGCTGCGAGGAGACTTTGGGATCTCAGCGCCACAATGGTCAAGCTACAGCAATAGACGGAGCGCTTTTATCCCTTATGCTGCTGCTGGTGGCTAATTTAGCCAATACAGACTCTGGGATCTCAGTGCCAACATGGTCAAGCTACAGCAATAGACAGAGCGCTTTTATCTCTTATGCTGCTGCTGGTGGCTAATTTAGCCAATACAGAATCTGGGATCTCAGCGCCAACATAGTCAAGCTACAGCAATAGACAGAGCGCTTTTATCCCTTATGCTGCTGCTGGTGGCTAATTTAGCCAATACAGACTCTGGGATCTCAGTGCCAACATGGTCAAGCTACAGCAATAGACAGAGCGCTTTTATCCCTTATGCTGCTGCTGGTGGCTAATTTAGCCAATACAGACTCTGGGATCTCAGTGCCAACATGGTCAAGCTACAGCAATAGACAGAGCGCTTTTATCCCTTATGCTGCTGCTGGTGGCTAATTTAGCCAATACAGACTCTGGGATCTCAGCGCCAACATGGTCAAGCTAGAGCAATAGACAGAGCGCTTTTATCCCTTATGCTGCTGCTGGTGGCTAATTTAGCCAATACAGACTCTGGGACCTCAGCGCCAACATGGTCAAGCTACAGCAATAGACAGAGCGCTTTTATCCCTTATGCTGCTGCTGGTGGCTAATTTAGCCAATACAGACTCTGGGATCTCAGCGCCAACATGGTCAAGCTACAGCAATAGACAGAGCGCTTTTATCCCTTATGCTGCTGCTGGTGGCTAATTTAGCCAATACAGACTCTGGGACCTCAGCGCCAACATGGTCAAGCTACAGCAATAGACAGAGCGCTTTTATCCCTTATGCTGCTGCTGGTGGCTAATTTAGCCAATACAGACGCTGGGATCTCAGTGCCAACATGGTCAAGCTACAGCAATAGACGGAGCGCTTTTATCCCTTATGCTGCTGCTGGTGGCTAATTTAGCCAATACAGACTCTGGGATCTCAGCGCCAACATGGTCAAGCTAGAGCAATAGACAGAGCGCTTTTATCCCTTATGCTGCTGCTGGTGGCTAATTTAGCCAATACAGACTCTGGGATCTCAGCGCCAACATGGTCAAGCTACAGCAATAGACAGAGCGCTTTTATCCCTTATGCTGCTGCTGGTGGCTAATTTAGCCAATACAGACTCTGGGACCTCAGCGCCAACATGGTCAAGCTACAGCAATAGACAGAGCGCTTTTATCTCTTATGCTGCTGCTGGTGGCTAATTTAGCCAATACAGACTCTGGGATCTCAGCGCCAACATGGTCAAGCTACAGCAATAGACGGAGCGCTTTTATCCCTTATGCTGCTGCTGGTGGCTAATTTAGCCAATACAGACTCTGGGATCTCAGCGCCAACATGGTCAAGCTACAGCAATAGACAGAGCGCTTTTATCCCTTATGCTGCTGCTGCTGGCTAATTTAGCCAATACAGACTCTGGGATCTCAGCGCCAACATGGTCAAGCTACAGCAATAGACGGAGCGCTTTTATCCCTTATGCTGCTGCTGGTGGCTAATTTAGCCAATACAGACTCTGGGATCTCAGCGCCAACATGGTCAAGCTACAGCAATAGACAGAGCGCTTTTATCCCTTATGCTGCTGCTGGTGGCTAATTTAGCCAATACAGACTCTGGGACCTCAGCGCCAACATGGTCAAGCTAGAGCAATAGACAGAGCGCTTTTATCCCGTATGCTGCTGATGGTGGCTAATTTAGCCAATACAGACGCTGGGATCTCAGCGCCAACATGGTCAAGCTACAGCAATAGACAGAGCGCTTTTATCCCTTATGCTGCTGCTGGTGGCTAATTTAGCCAATACAGACGCTGGGATCTCAGTGCCAACATGGTCAAGCTACAGCAATAGACAGAGCGCTTTTATCCCTTATGCTGCTGCTGGTGGCTAATTTAGCCAATACAGACTCTGGGACCTCAGTGCCAACATGGTCAAGCTACAGCAATAGACGGAGCGCTTTTATCCCTTATGCTGCTGCTGGTGGCTAATTTAGCCAATACAGACTCTGGGATCTCAGCGCCACAATGGTCAAGCTAGAGCAATAGACAGAGCACTTTTATCTCTTATGCTGCTGCTGGTGGCTAATTTAGCCAATACAGACTCTGGGACCTCAGCGCCAACATGGTCAAGCTACAGCAATAGACGGAGCGCTTTTATCCCTTATGCTGCTGCTGCTGGCTAATTTAGCCAATACAGACTCTGGGATCTCAGCGCCAACATGGTCAAGCTAGAGCAATAGACAGAGCGCTTTTATCCCTTATGCTGCCGCTGGTGGCTAATTTAGCCAATACAGACTCTGGGATCTCAGCGCCAACATGGTCAAGCTACAGCAATAGACAGAGCACTTTTATCTCTTATGCTGCTGCTGGTGGCTAATTTAGCCAATACAGACTCTGGGATCTCAGCGCCAACATGGTCAAGCTACAGCAATAGACGGAGCGCTTTTATCCCTCACGCTGGTGGCTAATTAAGCCAATACAGACTCTGGGACCTCAGCGCCAACATGGTCAAGCTACAGCAATAGACGGAGCGCTTTTATCCCTTATGCTGCTGCTGGTGGCTCATTTAGCCAATACAGACTCTGGGATCTCAGCGCCAACATGGTCAAGCTACAGCAATAGACAGAGCACTTTTATCACTTATGCTGCTGCTGGTGGCTAATTTAGCCAATACAGACTCTGGGATCTCAGCGCCAACATGGTCAAGCTACAGCAATAGACGGAGCGCTTTTATCCCTTATGCTGCTGCTGGTGGCTAATTTAGCCAATACAGACGCTGGGATCTCAGTGCCAACATGGTCAAGCTACAGCAATAGACGGAGCGCTTTTATCCCTTATGCTGCTGCTGGTGGCTAATTTAGCCAATACAGACTCTGGGATCTCAGCGCCAACATGGTCAAGCTACAGCAATAGACAGAGCGCTTTTATCCCTTATGCTGCTGCTGGTGGCTAATTTAGCCAATACAGACTCTGGGACCTCAGCGCCAACATAGTCAAGCTACAGCAATAGACAGAGCGCTTTTATCACTTATGCTGCTGCTGGTGGCTAATTTAGCCAATACAGACGCTGGGATCTCAGCGCCAACATGGTCAAGCTACAGCAATAGACAGAGCGCTTTTATCCCTTATGCTGCTGCTGGTGGCTAATTTAGCCAATACAGACGCTGGGATCTCAGTGCCAACATGGTCAAGCTACAGCAATAGACAGAGCGCTTTTATCACTTATGCTGCTGCTGGTGGCTAATTTAGCCAATACAGACGCTGGGATCTCAGCGCCAACATGGTCAAGCTACAGCAATAGACGGAGCGCTTTTATCCCTTATGCTGCTGCTGGTGGCTAATTTAGCCAATACAGACTCTGGGATCTCAGCGCCAACATGGTCAAGCTACAGCAATAGACAGAGCGCTTTTATCCCTTATGCTGCTGCTGGTGGCTAATTTAGCCAATACAGACTCTGGGATCTCAGCGCCAACATAGTCAAGCTACAGCAATAGACGGAGCGCTTTTATCCCTTATGCTGCTGCTGGTGGCTAATTTAGCCAATACAGAATCTGGGATCTCAGCGCCACAATGGTCAAGCTACAGCAATAGACGGAGCGCTTTTATCCCTTATGCTGCTGCTGGTGGCTAATTTAGCCAATACAGACTCTGGGATCTCAGTGCCAACATGGTCAAGCTACAGCAATAGACGGAGCGCTTTTATCCCTTATGCTGCTGCTGGTGGCTAATTTAGCCAATACAGACTCTGGGATCTCAGCACCAACATGGTCAAGCTACAGCAATAGACAGAGCGCTTTTATCCCTTATGCTGCTGCTGGTGGCTAATTTAGCCAATACAGACTCTGGGATCTCAGCGGCAACATGGTCAAGCTAGAGCAATAGACGGAGCGCTTTTATCCCTTATGCTGCTGCTGGTGGCTAATTTAGCCAATACAGACTCTGGGATCTCAGCGCCAACATGGTCAAGCTACAGCAATAGACGGAGCGCTTTTATCCCTTATGCTGCTGCTGGTGGCTAATTTAGCCAATACAGACTCTGGGATCTCAGTGCCAACATGGTCAAGCTACAGCAATAGACGGAGCGCTTTTATCCCTTATGCTGCTGCTGGTGGCTAATTTAGCCAATACAGACTCTGGGACCTCAGCGCCAACATGGTCAAGCTACAGCAATAGACAGAGCGCTTTTATCCCTTATGCTGCTGCTGGTGGCTAATTTAGCCAATACAAAATGATGCAAAAATAAACTGAAAAATTGTTGAAACCCTGGCACATGGGTACTCATCTGAGAGTACTCAGGGAGAGCTTTCAATTGAATACCAACATGGCAGGGTTTAGATGGTTTTCAAGAATATTTGCATCCTTGTGCATTGGAGAAAGTAGCCTTGGCATTGGAAGGGTTATCAATTTGTGTGAGGAGCTTCCCTTGAAAAAGTCCCACCTGGCTACTTTGGTACACAGGAAAATCATTCATTTATAATGCTTCATGCTGGAAATATTTTGAGGGAAGTCATTGGATGTGCTACATTTTAAATATTTCTCTGAAATATTTTTCAAATGTTTTATGAAGAAAAATGTTTGTTGACATGATGTGAAGTGTATCTATGGTCTGATTTATTGATTATAACTCTTTTCATCTGATTTTTTGAGAAATATTTGACTGAAATTCGTTCACCCTCTGAGCCTTCTCAAACCCTTCTCAATCTTTATTTAAACAGGGTAACTCAGTCCAATGGTAAGGATCTTCCCTGAGGCCCTCTGGCATGTTTACAAGTAGCCCGAGGGCCCAAGGGTTACAAAGTAGTACGGTACATTGCTTTTATGTGTTGAGAAATATTTGACTGAAATTCTTTCACCCTCTGAGCCTTCTCAAACCCTTCTCAATCTTTATTTAAAGAGGGTAACTCAGTCCAATGGTAAGGATCTTCCCTGAGGCCCTCTGGCATGTTTACAAGTAGCCCGAGGGCCCAAGGGTTACAAAGTAGTGCGGTAGTAACGGTACATTGCTTTTATGTATCGAGGATGAATAGGGTTTACTTTTAACCATTCATTACAGTGTCAATACCATTGGACAGAGTATAGAACCAATCTCCTACTACTGCATACACGAGATGTGGATATTGTCTGTGATATATTAGAAGGAAACAGGGATATGGATTGGAGATAAGATTTTTCCCGGTGTTGCTATTCTGTGATCCTAACCACTAATGTTGCTTTCAGTTGCAACAATAACAACCAAAGCTTCCAGTTGCAACAATAACAACCAAAGCTTCCAGTTGCAACAATAATAACCAAAGCTTCTTCCGGTTGCAACAATAATAACCAAAGCTTCCGGTCGTAACAATAATAACCAAAGCTTCCAGTTGCAACAATAACAACCAAAGCTTCCAGTTGCAACAATAATAACCAAAGCTTCCGGTCGTAACAATAATAACCAAAGCTTCCAGTTGCAACAATAACAACCAAAGCTTCCAGTTGCAACAATAACAACCAAAGCTTCCAGTTGCAACAATAATAACCAAAGCTTCTTCCGGTTGCAACAATAATAACCAAAGCTTCCGTTCGCAACAATAATAACCAAAGCTTCCAGTTGCAACAATAATAACCAAAGCTTCCAGTCGTAACAATAATAACCAAAGCTTCCAGTTGCAACAATAATAACCAAAGCTATCAGTCGCAACAATAATAACCAAAGCTTCTTCCTGTTGCAACAATAATAACCAAAGTTTCAGGTCGCAACAATAATAACCTAAGCTTCTTCCGGTTGCAACAATAATAACCAAAGCTTCCGGTCGCAACAATAATAACCAAAGCTTCTGTCACAACAATAATAATCAAAGCTATCAGTCGCAACAATAATAACCAAAGCTTCTTCCGGTTGCAACAATAATAACCAAAGCTCCCGGTTGCAACAATAATAACCAAAGCTTCCTGTTGCAACAATAATAACCAAACCTCCCGGTTGCAACAATGATAACCAAAGCTTCCAGTTGCAACAATGATAACCAAAGCTTCCAGTTGCAACAATGATAACTAAAGCTTCCAGTTGCAACAATGATAACTAAAGCTTCCAGTTGCAACAATGATAATCAAAGCTTCCAGTTGCAACAATAATAACCAAAGCTTCTGTTTACAACAATAATAACCAAGGCTTTCAGTTGCCACAATAATAACCAAAGCTTCCGTTTGCAACATTAATTGTCAAGGCTAAAAGCTAACACTGCTTTTTTAATGTAAAACATACAACATATACCATGTAATCTTTTCATTCTGTGGTCAATGGGGTACTGAAACACTTGCATCAAATCTAATGTTGTTATTCTTGTTAGGATTTTATATAGTTGAATGGTTGAATTTGGTCTATATAATGAGAGAATAGGTCGGGGATAAACTTGTTTGTAATTACCGTTTTCAACCTCTAATTGTATTAGTCTTTCTGCTGGTGGTGGCTTATTCTTAACAATACAAAATGATGCAATAAACCTGAAAAATGACTGAAACCCTGGCACATGGGTACTCATCTGAGAGTACTCAAAGAGAGCAATACAATGAATACCAACACAATAGGGTTTAAATGGTTTTCAGAAATCTTTGTGGCCTTGTGCTTAGGACGAAAGAAGCCTTACCATTACAAGGGTTCGTTTTAAGTCTTTAACCCATTATCACTCAGAGGGGCCAAAACAGGCCTGACGATTGTATATATCTTTTACCTACAGAAGCATTTTCCAGAAAACATTTGAAAGGGAAATGTTGATCAGAAGCAAAAAATCAACTCTCCTTCAAATATTTTGTGAAATTTTGCTTTATACCCAAGTTATTTCCAAAAGTGTGAAACTAGCAGACGATTCTTTCCGAAGTACCTCTGAGTATGAATGGGTTAAGACATTCATGCTAGGAGATCTCTTTGAGAGGTGCCGTCCGCACCAGTAATGGGAAAGATTCACAAAATATTAAAAGGAGAATGGTGCATCAGGCTTTGACTAACTCCTCCCTTTCAAATATTTCAGAGATTGCTCCGGTCGCTAAGACAATAATGAAATAGCTACATGGAGCTGCAGGCATGGATGGGTTTATACATGTATTGCAGGAATTTAATTCTTTTAGTTTTGAAAGAGAAATGATTTTATCATCCCAGTAGGTTTTTATCTGTGATTGACAAGCTGTATATTAACTGATTTATCAGTGCTTGATTATATGATTTGTATATTCAGTAGTTTAATCATGATCTTTTATGGCTTTTTTGCCAAATATGTATCTTCAGAATGAGCTGTTTGCTATAGATTTTCACTTCTGGGTGATCAGTTACTTTATTTTATGCACCCTTCACTTAATGTATCTACCTATACACCTTAGGGGAAATCATTACCTACTTTGCATATTCTGTACTTATAATATAAGTTGTTTACCACAAACGCACATTCATATATATATTTATATATATATATATATATATATATATATATATATATATATGTATATATATATATATATATATATATATATATATATTTATATATATATATATATATATATATATATATATATATATATATATATATATATATATATATATATAAATATAAATGCAACTGATTTTAGTTTTATATATGTTTATATACAATTTATAATCTTTTCACGTTACCACTGTCAGTATAGAAGGCTTGTAAATACGGTTTTGGAAATGGTTGCTATACAAGCCATCATGTAGGGCTGTATTGTAATTCCATGATTATCAGCACTTACCACACATATTACAGTAGTTTGAAGTGTTAGTTTCAAGGTGCTAGACATGGCTAAAGGTTATTCAAGATATGAAATGTAAATGGCGTTTTGATTGGTTATTCAAATAAATGCCATGATTGTAAACTGGTCTTTGATTGGCTTACCACAGATAGGGTTGGTTGGCCAACCTGTCATGGTTGATTAAAAAGAAATTCACTGCTGATGTGTTATAATTGATCTCCATCATGCTACCGTTTTGTAAATTGGTGTCGGAGTAGTAGATCTAGTAGAGATTGTCCGATTAATCGGACATGCCGATTAATCGCTCATTCAACCTCTGATTTTGATGATCGATTCCAAAATTATAAGATCGATTATTTTTAGAGTTTTTTGAAAAAATAAATTGTATCTAGAAATAGCCTATTGATCAAGTGAGAGATTCCACTAAAGCCTGCAAAATCTTTGATTAATATCAAGCAGTACTGTAAATGTAAAACTAAGGGGTTCAAGGGGTATTTAAAGATTGCTAGATTAGCTCCTTTACAAAAATGGAGCCAAGAACCCTTGAACAAGCCCAGACTACCGCAGGAGAACTGGGCATATACAACTTCAAGTATTAATCGATCATCAGTCGTTCAGATAAACCGATGATCGATCTTGAAAATTGTGACCGATTCCGAACACTAAGATCTAGTAGGGTAGGTATGTCACAAATGCTTAAGGTACCCTTATCATATGCATCTGAGAATTCTTCGAAAATCAAGGCACTTTTTCCTAGCATTATCCTAGGAATTCCTTGGTATTTCGAACCTCATTTGGTAAGGGTATTTGATTATTGTTGGACCTTGATTTAACAAACTAGTATTGTAAGTGGTAGTTAAATTGTTTAAGATTATTCTTAATATGTTGATTGAGCTTCATGAATGAAAAGGATTGAAGAAAATATTTTCCGATGCTGATTTTATGATGGAGTGACATTCTTTAGGGTATTCTGTAGCTAAGTGCCTTGAAAATGGTGAGCATATTGTGATTCAACAATAACATTGCATTATAAACGGAAAGCACTGCTGTATATTGAATAAAACACCTTTGCATTGGGAATTACTCTTCTTTGTATGTTCTGATTAATGGTGAAGTAAGTTATAATTGGTCTTTGTTTGTTTGTGTGTGTACTTTTATTTTCATCTGTCTGTCTGTCTCTGTGTGTGTGCGTCTCTCTCTCATATTTATATATATATATATATATATATAAATATATATATGTGTATATTTATATATATATATATATATATATATATATATATATATATATATATATATATATATATATATATATATATATATATATATATATATATAAATAAGCCTAGAACAATTAAAGCACATTTGGAGGGTCATCCAAATTGCTAATTTAGACCTGCATCATCATGTTCGAATGCAAACCCAGCATTACTTCTTTACATTGGCTACTAAATTCCCAACACTCATTCTCTGCAGAGAACTCATCAGACAGGTAGAAAGGTTAGTGCCACTGCCAGAATGAATAAGCTTAAATCTAGACTGTCTCGCATCATTTCAACCAGTCCTCAAAATCATTTTCAAACAAGGGAACTTGATGTATGTTTGCTATTTCGTCGTCGAGTATTTCTCGACTATTGTTTTTATTAGAAAATCACCCCAAAAAAGTTGCCTTATTGATGCAATCCGATTATGAGTGATTAATAACAAAACAAACATGTACAATGTACACAATTTATTGAATATTTACAGCACACAAGTATTTGTACATTAGATTATGGACAATCTGGCACCAAGGTTGACCCTTACAAAATAATTGTAATGTGTGTATATACATATATGTATATATATATATATATATATGTGTATATATATATATGTGTATTTATGTATAGTATGGCAAGTATTTCATTTTAAACAGTCTATTCTTACCAAGAGATGGTACACATTTAAAGGGAAAGTGAATACACTGTATTAGTCTTGGACACCAGCTTCTCTCTGCAACAACCCAGTCATAAATTGCGGAAGTAATTTTGAAGGACCATTAACTATTCCCATATATCTCAATAGGTCTATTCCAAGACCAGGACATACCAAAAGTACGTCCTCCTCAAAATGTTGCCCGTAATTACTTCTTTATCAAAAGTAGCCCATGATTACTCCATCATGAGAAGTGGCCAAAATTTACCTCCTCGTCAATTTTGACCACAATTATCCTATATGAGTTTCCCACAATAACTCTATCGGAAAGTTATCAACAATTACTCCCACATCGTAAAACTACCCACAGTTGATCCTATATCAGAAACTTGTCCACAATTACTCCTATATCAGAGATTTGCCAAAATTACCACATATCAGAAATTTGCCCTTTAATACTCCTATTTGGCGAGTTACCCTAGAAATTATTTCCTGCAGTATATGTGGTTTGGTCTTGGTCTTATAAGGACTGAAAACTCTGGTCCAGATTAAGCAGGGATGCCAGTATCAGAATTTCTTTTTCACACAAAGTGCTTGCCAAAGACAAGAAATCTATTAAAATTACCATATCATGTTGCACTGATCCATACAACCCCAAATGGTAACACGCAATTACCTTAACAAACTAGGAAGTATGATTACTGTATACCACATTAATATTGCAGCAGTTTCATCAATGCCTACTTGGCACACCCCCGGAGTCTGTGTTTATTAAATTGTGCACCATTATTTTAACAATCGATCCCTATGCTAGTATCATACAACATAATACATGTACAACTGACATAATATCATGTGATTCAACACCCGCCGAAAAATGAAATTATAGATCATAGGCAGCTGCCTGATAAGCGCATTACTTTATATGTGCAAAATTAACATGGCATACAGTATAACAGACAGTTACCAGAATAAAAAATTTCCATAAAATTTTCCCAAGATATTCTTTGTACTATTACTGTGTCCTACTTTTTTAGTTGGCATTTATAAAATATACACTTCGCAAATTCTTGCCAGGACTATACTGGTAAGGTCTTTTGTACAGTTTTTGATGCCGCTGCGTAGAAGAGTTTCGAGAAGAACTTGAGCCCTGTCTGTCCTCCCGGAATGTAACTTACAATGTACCTGGAAAAAGAAATTGAAATCCATTAGTAAAAGGTGAAAACTAGTGCTGGGAATCGTTGGAATATTTCAGCTTGATTAATCATCCAAATCTTCAAGTGATGAATTGATTATCATCAATGTTAATCAGGGTTCGACTTTCCCAGGGGCATATGCCCCTAGATTTTGCTGTGGGCCCTAGATTTTTCATACTAGGGGCCCGAAATAGTATGTATAATAATACAGAAATCCCGTTTTTGACCACTAAATTTATCAAAAGACCTTTTCGGGCCCCTAGCCTAAAATATAAGTGTCAGACCCTGTTAATATGCCCACTTGCCGATATCAGTCTGATTCATGGTCTTAGCCAGCAGGGCGTCTGGGTGCCTTTTTGGACACCCAAACCCTTAAAAAGAACCCCTCAGGACACCCAAATTTTTTAGTGTGGAATTTCTAAAAATCTCATTATCAAGCTTATAATTGAATTTTTTCATCTCCTTATAATTCCCATGACATTGTTGATGATATCATGCCTTATTTTGATGAATTTATACATGTTAATGGTTGAAATAGGAGTATATTGTGATCCCCCTTAAAAATTTGGACGCCCAAAAATTTTACAACTGCCGATTTTAGGCACCCAGTTTCTAAATCCTGGCTAAGACACTGGTCTGATTACCCTTAAGTTTTGAATGACAAATGGTCAGAAACTCCATAAGACCATAACAATACTTTATTTCAATAATCGTTTACTTTTATGCATGGTTTTCTTGGTAATTAAGGCCCCATTTGAATGTAAACTTCGACCATGCAAGCAGAGAACAATAACAAATGATCAATCTTGAATTTTTTCTTAATGTATGGGTATTCATACCCTGTGCCCAATAGGACGTCCCCATTTAACCTCTTTGCGCCCACAGATCACCTTCAAATATGTCACCTAGAGGCTGGGTATGATATTTTCAAGATAAATTGTGAAAACACATAAATTAGCATAGTATTTAAAGGTAAGTAAGAGGTTAAGTTCTAATTCACACAGGTGAACTCGGATATGACAGACTCAGTCCGTCATATGCAAGGGTATATGTTATTGCATTGGGGACTTCATTTGGTATATATAGAAAAGTCAAAACAGCAAAAGAATGTGCCTGGCTGGACTTTTATAATACATGTATTTGTCTCCTGAGAAATACCAGACAGTGCGAACAGTGCTGTCTGGCCGAACGTATCTCAGCACATGTCTTAGTCTCGGCGGCAATAAGCTGACTGCTAGACATGCGTTTGTCCGGCATACACAGTGCAAATTACATCGTAATTAGCATCAAGTGTGCTGTGATATTGGTCCGTGGTAACTGAGTTCCGGCAAACAGAATCCGGCCTATGCATGGTCCAATACACGTACTTGATATGCATGGGACTGGGACCAAGCATATCGTTCGTCATAGCCAAAAGTCTGTCGTACAGTGGTCTGGCGTAGCCGAGTTCACCTGCATAAGCCTTCATAAGGAGAAGATAAAAGGTGCCCTTTTTAGCTGCTTCAGAAATGAATAAGTAACAAGCATTTCAGGTATACAATTCTATTGAAATCAGATTTATGAAATAATGTTACTGTACCTCTGATTCAATGACAATGGACAACTACAATCAAGATTATCCAAATAAAAGAAGTTTATTGATAAATGAAATGAATAAGTAACAGACATTTCAGGTATACAATTCTATTGAAATCAGATTTATGAAATAATGTTACTGTACCTCTGATTCAATGACAATGGACAACTACAATCAAGATTATCCAAATAAAAGAAGTTTATTGATAAATGAAATTTTATAAACAAACTTACCATACTAATGATAAAATCTGTATTACTGCAAATATCAATGTTAATGCTGTGCTTTTTACCTGGAATAAGATAGAAGTAAATATATAGCATTACATTTTATCCTGAAGGAAGCAAATTAAAAATACAGTGGCTTGAGAGAAAAAATCCAACTGTGGATCAATGATTACTTAATCCTTATGCTGCTGGTGACTAATTTGGCCAATACAAAATGATGCGAAAAACCTAAAAAATGACTGAAACCCTAGCAAATGGGTACTCATCAGAGAGTACTCCGTGAGGGCTATCAAATGAGTACCAACATGACTGGGTTTCGCTGGTGTTCAAAGATTTTTGTGTTCTTGTGCTTTGGACGAAAGTTAAGCCTCAGTTGGAAGGGTTAAGAGCAAAATTATATGTGCTGAAAACTTGATAGTCTCTAGAAAGCATTTTCACTAATGAACACTTTATTTAGTCATATTTATATTCATATTTATCAAAAACCGTGGTTGACATCCACACAAAAAGCTCTACAGTAATTGACCTAATTGCCCCTCTAACTTGTCATGTATTGATAAGTACAAACTAAATTTTGGCATTGGGCATTTAGATGGCCCATTCAACCCCCTTGGCCCTGTATTTCCCAACCATAAATTCTCAATAATCTGGTTCACTTTTTAACAATTGCGATTTTGAGGGTGGCACAGGTTTTCTGAAAATTTAGAATCATGATTCACGTTATGGTCCTTATCTAATGAAATGGTGTCCAAACATATATTGAGGGTGGCCCAAATTTCCCAATAATCATTTTGCAAATTCAGGGCCACGGTGGTCTAAAAGTCAGAGAATTTACGGAAGTATGTTAGTAGTATATTTCTCTAACACAGCCTCTCATGGAAACGTAGGTAAGTGAGCGCAATGTGGTACTTACCCATATTGCAAAATATAATGTGGCGAAGAGCGTGCCGAAGTAGGCGATTGTGAATGGAAGCCGTGGACCTGAGAGAAGGTGCTTCATGTGATGAACGGGACCCCAGAGGAGAGAGAAACTGAAATAAAGAAAATCACATTAAAAACAGGGCAGCATACTAGAGCATACAACAATAACATTTACAAATAACATGCCGAAGTAGGCGACTGTGAACAGAAGCCGTGGACCTGAGAGTAGGTACTTCATGTGATGAACGGGACCCCAGAGGAGAGAGAAACTGAAACAAAGAAAATCACACTGAAAACAGCGCAACATACTTAAGCATACAACAATAAATTGTAAATATAATATAGGGAAGAGCATGCCGAAGTAGGTGATTGTGAATAGAAGTCGTGGACCTGAGAGAAGGTGCTTCATGTGATGAACGGGACCCCAGAGGAGAGAGAAACTGAAACAAAGAAAATCACACTGAAAACAGCGCAGCATACTTAAGCATACAACAATAAATTGTAAATATAATATAGGGAAGAGCATGCCGAAGTAGGTGATTGTGAATAGAAGCCGTGGACCTGAGAGTAGGTACTTCATGTGATGAACGGGACCCCAGAGGAGAGAGAAACTGAAACAAAGAAAATCACACTGAAAACAGCGCAGCATACTTAAGCATACAACAATAAATTGTAAATATAATATAGGGAAGAGCATGCCGAAGTAGGCGATTGTGAATAGAAGCCGTGGACCTGAGAGAAGGTACTTCATGTGATGAACGGGACCCCAGAGGAGAGAGAAACTGAAACAAAGAAAATCACACTGAAAACAGCGCAGCATACTTAAGCATACAACAATAAATTGTAAATATAATATAGGGAAGAGCATGCCGAAGTAGGTGATTGTGAATAGAAGCCGTGGACCTGAGAGAAGGTGCTTCATGTGATGAACGGGACCCCAGAGGAGAGAGAAACTGAAACAAAGAAAATCACACTGAAAACAGCGCAACATACTTAAGCATACAACAATAAATTGTAAATATAATATAGGGAAGAGCATGCCGAAGTAGGTGATTGTGAATAGAAGCCGTGGACCTGAGAGAAGGTGCTTCATGTGATGAACGGGACCCCAGAGGAGAGAGAAACTGAAACAAAGAAAATCACATTAAAAACAGGGCAGCATATTAGAGCATACAACAATAAAAAATACACATATTATAATGTAGCAAAGAGGAGGGAAAATTGAAACAAAGAATACCACATTGAAAAAAGGGCAGCATACTAGAGCATACAACAATAACATAAATATAATACTGTAAATCTGGAAATAAGTGTGTGTGTGTAATTAGTGATGTCATTGATATGAATTTTTATCGATTCGATTAATTGATATATTTTTCAATTCGATTCGATACGCCGTAATATGCTCGTAGGGCACAATTATTCATAGGGATGTCATTTATATCCCTTTATTTTGGTTGGATACCCTGTGTCTTGGCCATATGCCTGAGTAAAACACACCATTCTTTCCAATTTCTCTTACAAAAGCCATAGAAAATACTTCAATATTAAGTCAAGAGTTTCACTTTGCATTAGTTTAACAGGAAAATGTCTGGGAAAAGTGTGTTTTTTATTAATAATCATACGCCGTTATTGGGGTACAGAATATTGATTATTTCGATTCGATACCCAACCATTCGATTCGATTTAATTGACAAAGTGAAAATGTCGATTTATCGACTATTGATGACATCCCTATGTGTAATTAGTGCGTTTTTGCACCACACACGATACACACTTATTTCCAGACGCCAAAAATCCATGAGATTAGTTTAGTATTCATCCGCTAGATGGCGCCATATACATTGCATTAAAAGGAAGCGAATCTTGTGCATTTCAACAGTGTTCACGAGTTGGAAGTATAGCAAACGGGACCCCAGGGAAATTAAAGCAAAGAATACCAGTTACCATAGGGCAGGGTCCAACTTAATCACTAACCAGTGTTGAATCTATTCACATTTAGAGTACAGACAAGGTATGATACATATATACTACTTCTGACAATGCTGTGGTCTTGAATTATCATTTGAGATCACCCCTCCTCCCCCCCCCCCCCCCCCCCCAAAAAAAAGGTTGCGAAGTACTTGAATCACACCAGATAAAAGCTATTGTCATAATCAGCCAGTTGAGATATTACCTACTGAAGTACACCAAAGTAAACATGACCAACCAAATAATAACTAAGCAAACTGAATGGATTTTAAATAATTATTTGGATACAGGCATGCTTGTATAAAATCCCCCCAACAAAATAATCTTCAATTTGAAACCCTCCATGAGTTGATCACCGATGAAATTTGAATATATTTGAAAGTCCATTGGTGTTTAACTTAGCACTACTAGAATAAAAAATTGTTTTTGTCTCACCTCATTATAATGAACAGACTTCCCAGAGTGTACAGCATGGCAAACTTCCTAGCCTTGACCACCAAAAAAGGGACATACAAACTGGACTGGAAAGGGAAGCACACATGTTAATTCAACTTGTCCACCCTGAGCGGCTAAAGAATATCTGGGGCCTAAAAATGTTTGTTTCTTGTAACGAACCCTTAACAGGTTTATTATTAAAAAATTGTGACCCTTAAGATTTTTCCACCCTCCCAATTACTAAAAATACAGGATTAGAACACTGCATTACAACAGCAACTGCCATGAAACTTGTTATTGTTCAAAAAAAATTCAAAAAATATTTATTTAACCTAACTATCAACCCATTATTTTCAGACTGTTAAAGAAACAAACAATTTCTTAGGCCAGATAAATTCAGATAAAAGCAATTAGAAAAATATGAATGAGAAATATGAAAGCGACACAATCATCATCTTTGCTTTTTGTTTCATAACTATTTTTGCAAAATTATTTTCATGGGGTTCAGAAGACCTGGGTAAGGCAAGAAATACTAAAATGATGAAAAGTCTTAAAATCATAATTTACCATGAATACCAGAATTTGCACTAAACTTTGCGGTTTTCAATTGGGCATTGTTGCACTCGTAACTTAATACACCACATTACATATCATATCATGGGCAATCTTAAACACAAACTTAATGAAATCATGATAATTAAAAACATCTCAGGACACTTTGAAATGTATATTGTTGATAAATAACTTACCATAGAAAAGCAGAAAGTTCCCATTAAAATGCATCCTACAAAACCTATGATACGCTGCTTTTTACTCTGAAAATAAAACCATTTAACTATTCAATAAATGAAATATGGCATCAATATCAAAGTTAGCCTAGATTTCTAGGCTGTCATATGAATTTTTCTGTTATGTTTTACTACTAACTACTACAACTCACTATTAGTAATATTATTTGATATTACCATTATAGTTACATGTATTATCATTATGTCAATAATTATTTTTTATCATCGTCATTTTATTCTATTTACTCTTTTGAAACGTTTTGAAAGAAGTCATTTCAAGATAATCAATGTTAATCAAGAAAATTGAGCCTTTGGCTTGACATATACTTTCTGACACAGTAAGAAGTTAAATCTAAAAATAAAAAATGTTTGGCAAAAGAAAATGGGCTGTCAAAAATTGTAGAGGGCCCAATAATTCCTTTAAGCACATTATAGTGATGAAATATTATCAAATTAGTGCATAACATCGTTTTTATAGGGCTCACTTCCACTAAAAGCTGACCTACCAATTGTAAGTTAGGTGCTCTTAAGACTACAGAACACACCCTCTTAACTGGCTGCCATATTTTTTTGACATAGAAGTGCTCCCAGGACCCCTTAATAAGCCAAGACAGAGTTTGACCATACTTTTGCTTGAGGCACTGTTGCAAAGCAGGAAATATCAGCTTAACTGCTTGATAGGGTCCAGTGAGCTGTCAAGGTACTGTCAACCACCTGATTGGCGAATCCACTTCAAATTGAACTTTATAAGGGATTCACATTAAGGGTTCCAAGGCATTACATACAGGTACTGTAGGGAACCAGGCATTAGCAAGATGGTGCCAATAGTCTAAGCCAGTAGGGCTCCATTTGGACGTACCCAAAATCTCAAAAATCACACCCAGGACACCCAAAACCTTTCAGGAGTTATTTCTTAAAACTGTCATTTTTAAACTCATAATTTATTTCACCCAATATCAATCCCATGACATTGTATTTAGGATATTATGCCTTATTTCCATTAGTAAATACATGTTTGTAGAACTTTGTTAACTGAGTATTTCAGGGTCTCTCTTGTTAGATCTATATAGGACACCCACAAAGTTTACAATTGGCAAATTCTGGGCAGCCTGTTTCTAAATCCTGGCAAAGACCCTGGCAAAGACCCTACCAAGATGGTGACTCAACAAGACGGGGCCTACGCAAGTACAGTGACTACCCATTGCCAAGAACAATAAGTACTACTAAAAGTAAAACACACACCAGATGTACACAGATTGTTCCAGCCACCTTCTTAATGACTATGCTATTGAATATAATAAAGGTATCCAAACTTTAGATAATGAAACTTTAATCGTTATATTTCGCAATAGAGAGGATTCTATGGAACCCTCCTAAGTTGACCACCCGGGTCTGAGACAGCCACCTTTCCTTGGTCAAGATGACCACTTAGCCTTGGTCAAGACAGAATTCAGTGACTTTGTTCACTTAACTTAAGGCTAAAAGCAGTGCTTTTAGGACTAATCAATGATGGTGGCTTAGGATTAAGGATGGAACAATAATTAGGGACCGCAGACCAAAATTTTAGCATTATCCGATCCTAACAAAGGTATCATCTGAAAGCACATCATGTCCGATTTGCAAAAATGTAATCACTTTCTTTCTAGGATAAAAATTGAGCATTCTAGAGCACTTTGAAGAGGTCTTGGTTAGGGCCCTAAAATTTGCATTTTTGTGGAAACACCAAAAAAACCGTCCTGCTAGTGCCCTGA
The DNA here is from genome assembly GCA_963942565.1 of Maea johnstoni. NCBI lineage: Eukaryota > Metazoa > Annelida > Polychaeta > Spionida > Magelonidae > Maea > Maea johnstoni. The sequence goes on from OZ012697.1 coordinate 4,393,756, forward strand.
ATACAATATACCTTATTTTATCACCATGAATAGTTTTATTTACCCTATGGGGGTTATTGAAGCTGCATAAAAAGTTTGAAGTCTTAAGTTAAATTTTACTACCCTGTACTGCTACCCTAAAAACGGTATCCTGTCCCAAAAATTGAAAAAAAATGCTATTTTTTCCAGTCATTCAATCTTAACAAACAATATATCAAATGAAAGCCCTTAGTGTCTGGATTCCAACAATGTAAGTTATATGCTCCTGTTCTAAAGAATATGGGAACAGGGTTGATGGTAAAAAAAGTCCTGATTTTGTAAATATCCCTTCTCCAAATAGTACTCACAAGAAGGAACAGGGCAAATAACCATTTGAAATACATATACAAGGGTTATATTATCACTCCTGATACAAAACACATAATAAACCCAAATGTCCTTGCTTGACCTTGGATGACCTTGGAAATATGCCAAAATAGGACAAATTGCAAACTGCATAGCACATATGGTAATATATTTGTTACTAATTTTCATACTATCACAATATTATGCCACAAGGTAAGCAACAGGGATAGAAAACACATAAAAAACCCAAATGACCTTGCTTGACCTTGAAATACACTTAGAATATATCTTATTCTATGCGAGCCCCTCTATCAATGACATTTAATCCTCAATATTGTATTAATATGAACAATCTGCTCTCATTTGTTCTGGAGAAATATACTTCGGAATGCATTTGCAAAATAATTGGTAAAAAAGTACAACCAGGGTACAACAGTACCCGGCCAACCCAGGTAGTCAGGCGGGGCAAGTTGGACCCAAGATCAGATAGTCCCGCCAGGCTTTCAGATAGTCCCGCCAGGCTTTCAGATTGCCCCACCAATTTGATAATATCTGCCTGTTTTGCTTTGTATTTCTTGTATTTGTACCTCCACAATTTTATTTGAATTTCAATTGTATGTTTTTTGCCTTGAAATGAATATTCTGTATTGACTTTTTGCATCAGCAATGTGGCAACTTGACAATCAGAATATGGAGGCTGTAATTCAACACCTTAATTTTCTGTTCAGCCGATGATTTGTGGAATAAAACATAAAAATCTAAAGAATAAAATTACATATAGGGCGATTGAGGAGGTTTGAAGTGTTTAAGATATTAATGTTTTTTTGTAATTCCTTATTATCTCAAAATTTGTTCCTTGCTGATCTCCCTTTTCCTTCATGACTTCCAAAGACAAGTTCACCCATCGAAATAGATAAAGGATATGATTAAGATACTTATAGTTACACATCAAGAAATCACAGGGGATTTTTAATTCATAGTAAATCAAACTCAGAATGTTCTCTGCCAAATCTTAGTTTTACACAGGTCAAATATTATAAAATTCATATAGCGCCAACAAAACATTTTCCGGAAGATCAAGAACAGTAGTTTCAGGTGATGTTTTTTATTTCTGAATTTCTACAATATTTTGCTTTATGATAGTGAAGTGATAACATATCTCTGAAGTGGTATGATGAAGAATCTTGTGTCTCTGTTGCATATTACCAGGTAGAGCTTGGGCAGCAAAAGTATATTTCTTATGAGCCATTTGTTATTATTAACATATATTTTATTTTGGGAGGCACACATGAATGTTTTCACTTTATGAGCTCATGATGTAAGACCAGGAAGTTAGAAGTACCACTGAGCTGAGTCTTGGTGACAAGTGCTTCGTTCATATTTCTGAGTGGGAATCACTTGACCTTCGACCTAATTATTGAGCCATGCCAAAGAGCTCTTTATGTCCAGATGGCTGTGGCTGCCTGTGAAGCCATGCCTAATAATAGATAGTCATCTCGGGCAAGTTGAAGGGCACTTCAGATAGTCCGACATGCTGCTTTTTGGTGATTAGATAGTCATGACTATCGGACTATCTACTGTGTTGCTCCCTGTACAACAATGAAAAGTTATTTTGAAGGTCAAAGACAACATGTATTTTCTCTTCTATCGGCAAATATGAACACCCAACAAAGATAACAATGTAGGTATCCAAAGGTCTTAAAAGGCAATCTTGGTATCTGCTTCCATTGCAATTAAATGTACAATTTCCAAAATTCAAGATGGCCACTAGGGGTCCCCAACATGGTGTTTCAAGGTCAAATGTCATTTTTTTCTAAATTGGACATTACATGTAATTAGAAAACAAATCATATCTGGGCCTGATATCTAAATATTAATATGGTTTTTATATTCGTAGGGGTGCTGCTCTCTTCATCAATAAGGCAAATATGGATTTTCATACCCGTTATAAGGTCAAAATGTGCCTTTTCTGGGGAGACTTTCGTGAAAATATGTCCTATAGCATTACATTCAAGATAAAAAGGGGAATAGTTATCATTGTCATGTTTTCATGGGGCAATTACTTTGACGAAATATCTGATGAGATGAAAATAAGGAGTACAAGGTCATTTCAAATTTCATATCTTTTGAATCTCTGCAAGCTATTTGGTGGGCAAAATTCCTAAACATAAAGTTGTGGCCATGCACTTCAAACATACTAGGCCAATTAAAACATTTGTCCCTTCAAGCATATCAGCATATTTATCCTAGCAATTATAGTAGCTTTTCAAGTAAACAATGTCAATCATTTCAATGGCAAACAAGCCCACCTGCCTAAAAGTAGCAAAAATTTCATATGAAAGGAGATACATTTTAAAGATAGCCATGTTCAGGTAAGATTGATTTCCAGTAGGGCCATGAAAACCAATAACCATGCAACAATTTTATTCCAGCATTTCCTTATAGTATACTTAATAATGTCCTAGAATGAATACATCAATCATAACTTCATGTTAAACCTTGCTATAGTAGGCTAATTTGGGATCAAAACGTGTAAAACAGTAAGTCCACTAACTAGGGAAATAGAACATAAGCCTTTAATCTATTTGATACATACACCTACACATTAAATTCAAAGGTCCGTACTAATTGATTGGGAATGAAAGGGTTAAGTGAGTGAAATCAACACAGCACAGGCCAATCAAGAGCGCCTAACAAAAAGAGACATGAAAACTTCAGCTATGATCTATCTAACGTTTTGTGTATAATATATATCAATGGATAGGTTTTTCTAAGGTAGTTTTTCCCAAAGAGAGCGTATTTGAACTCTGATTTTCGATTCAACCCACCCAATAGGGAGAAATCTAGCGCCAAAGTTCGATAAAATTTTCACGTGTAGTAAATAAATAGTAAACAGTCTTGTAGTAGCGTATTTATACGAAATACGCTCGGTTCAGACTCTTTACTTCAAAATAAATCTAGTGTGACTACTCAATTCGAAGTAGTTCGAATGCTAGACCATAGCCGAAAGAAGGTCCTCTGCGGGGCCGTGTTTTTCGCCGCTCTCAACAACAGTACACCCAGCGCCGCGTATCAGCCGCTGCGGTCGCTACAATAATAGGTTTCCCCGTTCCCAACCATCCCTCTACAGTGACCACATTTTGCCAGTCCCAAACAGTCTTAAGCAGTTAAGATTCCCTGTATTAACTGTGGCACGTCAGCTGTGCAGTTTGACCTCAAAAAAATGACTGTCACCTGTAGAAAGGAAAGACTTCCTGGAATTACTTCTCTATTATCGCTCACAATTTCCAATGTTCACTCAACTGCTCAAAGAATACCCTTTAGAGTTTCATCAGCCCACCATGAAAATGAAGTACATTTAGGCTATTTTTACAAAACAAATCATGGGAGAAACATGAATTTTCTGTTAAGATTTCAAGTCTTTCTAAACAGGTTTCTCACCAAAGACGGAAGACAGGGATCTCCCTGCGCTTGAGCGAACCACCCGTTCGCGGAGTCGATCACCTCTGCGTCGTCCTCGTCTACTCCCGCCCCTCCTCCTCCTCGGCCGAACCACGACAGTCGGGAGCTACTCGGCGTACTCAAGTCATTTTCACTGCTGCCCGATAACAGTGAGGTTTTGGAACTCGAAAGATAGGATTTTAGCTGGTCTCCGAGACCGGACATGTTGACGTTTACGTGACAGATAGGTGACTACCACGCGATCCCGATGCTTGAGGTGTGACAACAGCAGGTGCTTGGAAAGGCAGCTATTGCGCGTCATTGGTTTCTTAGAGAAAATGTTCTGGCAGCCCAGAGATATGGACACATCTCTAGATAGCTACAGTTAAACCCATTCAAATTTGGATGCATGGTCATATGCATACCGAAAAATCGTGATTATAAAGTATTTGAATGAAATATTCTTTTTGATGTTGTTGCTTCTGTTTGGTTTGATGAAGCCCCTTATCTAGTCTTCAAAATCAATCAATTTGATGAGATATGTCAAAGTTGCTAAACCCTATGACGTTTAACATGGGTTAATGGGGAGGAAACCATAGTACCCGGGAAAACACCGATTAACCCAAAGTGACCATCACCTATCTAACTAATTTGGAGCCATAATGAACAAGCCTAAAAAAGATAATTTTGTGACAGCATTACCCGCCTTTCTGCTTTGGCAAAGGTTTTTCTAATACAAAGTAGCAGTGTGTCATGCAGGCCTAGTGTTCAAACTAATTAGTCAGAACAGACAGGAACAGAATGATGAGAACAGACTGTGTAGCCTGATTTTCTGTTGCCAGATGCAGTGAGTTGTCCAGAATGATTGACATGAGTTCTCCATGGTGACGCTGCAGATCAAGACTTATGGTCAGTTTTTCAGACCGGGGGCCAAAAATATTGTATGTATATTATTAGGAGAACAAGTAATGTCCATACACAATATTGGAAACTGTCAAATATTTCACAGCCAGCACTCTAGACTAGCTCCTTGTCTATGATTTCAATAGAAGATGCTTTTTATCTGTTCTGGCCTTAATCTTATGCTTAATGTCTAGGCATTAGTTCCTGTGGTTTGGGCAGATGGCGCTAAGGGTGCTCACACTGGTCAGTCAAGAAATTGGAAAGAACTTGTTGTGGGCAACCTGGTGGGAAATTTAAGAACTGAATCAAGATAGACACAGTTTTGAGTTGGTATAGTTTCCATGTCAAATATATAAAGGGATAAAAAATCATGGCTCAGTGTCTGACACTTAGATTTCAGGCTATTAATGGCCCGAAAAGGTCTCTTGATAAAATGAAGGGTCAATAACAGGATTTCTGGCTACACAGGTAAAAGTTAACAGGCCTGTACATGTCTGTTACAAGCCTGCAATAACAGGATTTCTGGTTAGTATTTTCACTTGGAGTTCATCAGTACTTACTACATAAATTCTGTGAATTGCCTCAAAATATGGTAAAACAATCATTTTAATCATCAGCAATACATATAACTTCTGCCGCATATATGCGTCCACCAAAGAGTAGCTGTAGTTTGCATTGACAATTTGTCCACGGAAGAGTAGCGCCCACTAGCAATGACCCAATTAACAAACCATCACAAACCATGTCATGTGCACAGTGTTTGGAGTGGTGTTCTTACAGATTCTGCTCTACCCCAATGAATTCTTCATGGACAAGCTGATATTTCTCTACCTTTGGCAGAAACACTCACCATTTCCAGACCAATTTGATGATTAAATTACTCAGTAGTCATAGAGGAAAGTCACTCATATAGTAGTGAGTGGTGTAAAAAAAATCAGTGTTTGGTAATTATTTTGTGTTGTTTAAAATTCAAGTATCAACAAATTAGATACTATCCGTCTATCATGTAAAGAACTGTTTGAAGTATCTTGAACTGCTTTGAACGTTTCTATTCTTTAATATAAATACACAAAGGGAAGGAAATTAAGGCTTTTAAACCAGAACTTCAGCTGTACCAATTACATTGGCCTATATAGGCCTTGTTAGTAAAAACTTAGATGAAGAAAAGAATGGATATGTAACGAGAGACCAATTACCATATGCGCTAAAGTGAAGGGCTGGACTGATGGCACGAGTCACTGATCTGGCATCAGTGTGAGGTCACGTAAGAACAACCGCCTGACCAAGCAGGGCTCTCATATCATTTACATTTATACTGAGAAACCTGATCACCACCATCAACTGAGCATGTGCAGATTGACACGGTTGAGGCTAGCCTGTTCAACTTGACCAGCTGGTTTCATGTCCACTTCTTTAAATTTTTTATCTAAGGTAAGAAGAAGAGATTCAAGACAGCAACCCAAACATCTTCTTCTTCTTCTTCTTGATATACATGTACAACGTCAACTTGCTGACGGCTCTGACATGGAATGGGGGTTTTGCGCAGCGTTAAAAACTTATTAAAACCTATTAATGCTCAAGAGTTACTTTAGAAGTTGTCGTTTGGATCTGTGATACTTTTGACGATGACTTGGAAAAAGGTAATGATTTTACAAAATATTTGATGGAGAGTTGTTGGTTGTTGAAACCCAAACACACAACTGTGAACTAAGCTCAAAACATAAAGGAAATAAGAATCTTTGATGTCAAGAAGCTTGATTCACTTGTGTTTCCCCGCATGTGAATTTATCGTAGTAAGCTACATTGGTGAAAATGGAATCATCCAATCTGGACCTAGTTCTGAATTCTACCACCAGGGGACCATTAAGTTTTAATTCTCAGATTGTAATGGAACATAACAAGGCTAGTGTGGCAATAACCACTACAGGCGCTGGCGAATCTGTGTGTTTCAAAACACATCCTGTTTTGGCGTCATTTTTAAAAGCTTCTGGATCAACAGGGCCACCTGGGAAAGCGCGAGACATCGAAGGCTCTGCTTGTGCTGGGAAAGAGACCCACATAGATGGTATTGATGGATGTCTTCCAAACCAGGCATCTGTATCAGGAAGTGCTGCAAATCTTACTCGTACCAAAACCAGGGCAAATCTTACAGTGGCGCCACCTGTGACTGGTACAAAAAACAGTCCAAATCTTACTGTGACGCCACCTGTAACTCATACCAAAAACAGTGCAAATCTTACAGTGGCGCCACCTGTAACTCGTACTAAAACCAGTGCAAATCTTACAGTGGCGCCACCTGTGACTCGTACCAAAACCAGTGCAAATCTTACAGTGGCGCCACCTGTGACTGGTACCAAAACCATTGTAAGCCTTACAGTGGTGCCACCTGTGACTGGTACGAAAATCAGCGCAAACCTTCCAGCGACGCCTTCTTATGGCTCCATTCCTCATAGACTTATTCAGGGTCCAAAGAGCCCTCTTGAAGTGTTGAATTTCAAGGAATTTGATGAGCATCCTGTTCCAAGCTTAACCACAACTCAACACCATCCTCTCATGTCAGATTCCAAGCTTTCTGAGCTTTCAGCCGCAGAATCAGATTCCTTTCCACCCCCCACGGCCAGAAAACTACGAAAAAGGAACGGTATCAGGACAATATCCCCCCGGACAATATCCCCCCGGACAATATCCCCCGGACAATATCCCCCCAGACAATATCCCCCCAGGACAAAATCCCCCCGGACAATATCCCCCCTTTCCAATATCCCCCCGGACAATATCCCCCCGGATTTTTTTTTTTTTAATTCCAGTGTTTTAAATTATCCTAAATTGTGTGCCGGTAAAAAAAATTCAATTAAAAAAAAATTGCAGTGTTTTAAATTATTCTAAAAAATTTTTTCAAAAATTAAAAAAATAAATTTAGTGTTTTAAATTATCCTTAATCATGTGCCGGTAAAACAATTCAATTAAAAAAAATTTGCAGTGTTTTAAATTATTCTAAATTTTTTTTTCAAAAATTCAAAAAAAAATAGTGTTTTAAATTATCCTAAATCATGTGCCGGTAAAAAAAAATTCACTTAAAAAAAAAATTGCAGTGTTTTAAATTATTCTAAAAAAATTTTTTTTTAAATTCAAAAAAAAAATTAGTGTTAAGGATGATTTAAAACACTGGAATTAAAAAAAAGATTTTTTTTTTTTATTAATTTTTTTTTGAATTTTTGAAAGTTTTTTAGAATTATTTAAAACACTGCAATTTTTTTTTGAATTTTTTTTTTACCAGCACATGATTTAGGATAATTTAAAACACTGCAATTTTTTTTTTAATTGAATTTGTTTTTACCGGCACATGATTTAGGATAATTTAAAATGCTAATTTTTTTTTTGAATTTTTGAAAAAAATTTTTAGAATAATTTGAAATTTCTGCAATTTTTTTTTTTAATTTAATTTTTTTTTACCGGTACATGATTTAGGATAATTTAAAACACAAATCTTTTTTTTGAATTTTTGAAAAAAAATTTTAGAATAATTTTAAACACTGCAATTTTTTTTTTAATTGAATTTTTTTTACCGGCACACAATTTAGGATAATTTAAAACACTGGAATTAAAAAAAAAAATCCGGGGGGATATTGTCCGGGGGGATATTGTCCGGGGGGATATTGGAACGGGGGGATATTGTCCGGGGGGATTTTGTCCTGGGGGGATATTGTCCGGGGGGATATTGTCCGGGGGATATTGTCCGGGGGGATATTGTCCGGGGGGATATTGTCCTAGAACCAAAAGGAACAATAACCAAAAAATACAGGAGAAGTCTGCAAAAAGAGCAAAGTTTGGAGTAGAAATATGTGTAAAGAAACCAATTGATGAAGCTAGTCAAGAAAGACTGCGTAAATCCATGCCAGGGTTGCATGTATTGTCTTGTACAGAAAAATATAGCTACTCGGGCCCCTACGATTTAGATGCAAGGTAAGTAGTGTGTCATTCATTGAAAGCTCAGTACATTTTAAACTATGGTGAATCCATATATTGTTCTGAATGTTTAACAGTCCTAGGTTGCACAAAATGTGTGTGTGTGTGCACTTGCTTGCTCACAAATAAAGATGCCAGTTTATAGTTGTGTGGATGGAAAGTTATGCATATGTAAGGATGTAGCTCTGCATAAATGTTTCATGGTTCACATCAACACCTAGACTAGAGTTGAATAAAAGAGTTATTGAAAAATAAAAACACCTAGACTAGCAGTCGTGTTGAGGCTGTTGAGCGAGATCTGCTGGTTGCGTATCCGGTGATCGACATTCCTGCCAAATGTGACTTCCACCAATTTTAATAAATCTCCCCCCCCCCCCCCCAACAATTTCCTTCCTTGAATGCGCGCCCTCTTAACCCATTAATGCTTAAGGCTTCATTCGAAAATTGTCGTCTGGAGCGATACTTTTGACAATAACTTTTGAATTGGGATTATTTTACAAAATATTAGGAGAGTTGTTGGTAATGTTCTGATCAACATTTCTCCTTCAAATAATTTTCCAATTGTGCTAAAGTCTGACAGATTTCTTCAAAATTGTCAGGCTGGTTTTGGTTGCTGTAAGCATTAATGTGTAAAATCCTCCCCTCCTGCTACCTCAAGTATGCCTTTTGGTCTGCCCCTTTCATACGCACATTTGCCTCTTCCCTATGTTTCCCCCTTCTCTAGTCAACTCATTTATCAGAAGCAAAGCTGAAGATAAGCCTGTTTTAGGGATTTTCCTACTAAAAATTTGTCTTGGCACCTTACAGGTTTTTTTTTTATCAAGAGTTGTACTCTTTAGCTGTTCATTCTATTTTATATTTATTTTACATTGAAAATCTAATACAGCCAGTGATATTTTTGGAATACAGCCAGTGATACCTTTGGAAAATACAATTATATGAATTGTTATTGTTATTATTATTATTATTATTAATATTAATATTATCATTATTATTATTATTATCATTATTATTATTATTACTATTATTATCATTATCATTGTTATTATTGTTATCATTATTATCATTATGATTGATTATTGTCATTATTCATTATAAATTTTTCTTAGGACATAGACCAAAAATCATTTTTTAAGGCCCCTAATTTTCCAGCTACTGTTTCGTCTGTTGCAGAGAGAAGGAAGAGAGTGAGGATGGAGAAGTTATATTCGTGGGCGGCTCGAATATCAAAAGATGGCGCTCCGCTCAGAGACGGCGTGGGATCAAGACAACGAGTGCATTTATCAGTTGGTTGTTGGACCTAACTGATGCTGCCTTCTCGTAAGTATAGGGTCTTACAGGGAAGTAGTGCTGGGAATTGTTGGAAATTTTCAGCTCAATTAATGATCCAAATTTTTGATCGATAAACTGATCATAATCGATTATTTTCAACGTTAATATGGCTTCTTGCCAGAGTCCAATATATGGCTGATTACTCCTAAATTTTGAATGTTTATTACAATAATCTTTTACTTTTACGCATGGTTTTATGATATCCTCAGCCTAAGTTAGGTCTTTTTCAAAAAGGTTGCATGAACTACCTGTAATTTATATCATTTATCATCTGATACAGATTGCTTTGATTTCTTTTCAGGAATAGATGCAAGAACATCCCTCGCGATCATGCCGATAGACCTAAGAAAGCAAAAGAGGACGGCACAACCTTTTCAAGGGAAAATAAAGAACTGCTGATGGCTGACGATCACAGACCTAAAAAAGCAATAGAGAATAGTGCCACCTTGAGGAAAAAAAAGGAACTACGGATAATTGAAGATCATAGAAAAGCAATAGACCGTTTTGTTGATCATGAAGGACTTACGAACAGAAGCATGGCGGAACCAGGCACGTTTGTCATGGAATGTGAAGATGGCGACCTTTCAACCTTGGACCTGACCTTGACCTCAAATATGACCTCTGATCTGGCCAACTCACAAAATCCTGGGGCCATTCAGAGAGAAGGCGATTTTTGTAATACCAAGACGTCGTTGATGGAATGTGATGAGGAGGTGGATGAAGATGATGATGATCCCGATTATGAGATTGATAGTTATGGTGATGATGATGACGACAACTATGAGGATGATGATGATGATTATGAGACAGAGAACCCATCATATCCTGCAGACCGCAAGAAAAGTGAGATGGAGCACCAGAAGCAGGTGGATGATCTTATTTTAGAAATGGAAGTCACAAAAAATCCGAAGGCATCATCATCAAGGTTGTTCTTTTTTCCAAATCATAGACACGTTGGTCAAATATCTCATTTATATAAAAAATATTCAAAACCTGATCCCCGTCTGATTCACAATGAGAATGAAAATAAGTTTGTACATTCTGGCAGTGATTCATTACCGATGGACAATCTGAATATTAATAATGATGAAATTATCTCCAAAAACGACAAAAATAAAACACCTGTGATAAGTTTCACCACACGTTACAAGCCTAACCTGGATACTATAGACCTGAATTATGAGACTTCCCTGAAGGCTATTACTGATGGGAGTGGGAGACAGGGAGTTAAGGCGTACTACGTGCCCTCTTTAGCACATCTGGGGGCATGTAATGTAACGCCTTCAGAACATGTTGTGGAGTCCAACGCCAGTGCGGTCTCAGCTCTGGAGGCACATAATGTAACGCTTTCAGAACATGTTGTGGAGTCCAACGCCAGTGAAGTTTCAGCTCTGGAGGCACATAATGTAACGCTTTCAGAACATGTTGTGGAGTCCAACGCCAGTGAAGTTTCAGCTCTGGAGGCACATAATGTAACGCTTTCAGAACATGTTGTGGAGTCCAACGCCAGTGAAGTTTCAGCTCTGGAGGCACATAATGTAACGCTTTCAGAACATGTTGTGGAGTCCAACGCCAGTGAAGTTTCAGCTCTGGAGGCACATAATGTAACACCTTCAGAACATGTTGTGGAGTACAACGCCAGTGCGGTCTCAGCTCTGGAGGCACATAATGTAACGCCTTCAGAACATGTTGTGGAGTCCAACGCCAGTGCAGTCTCAGATCTGGAGGCACATAATGTAACGCCTTCAGAACATGTTGTGGAGTCCAACGCCAGTGAAGTCTCAGCTCTGGAGGCACATAATGTAACGCCTTCGGAAAATGTTGTGGAGTACAACGCCAGTGAAGTTTCAGCTCTGAAGGCACATAATGTAACACCTTCGGAACATGTTGTGGAGTACAACGCCAGTGAAGTCTCAGCTCTGGAGGCACATAATGTAACGCTTTCAGAACATGTTGTGGAGTCCAACGCCAGTGAAGTTTCAGCTCTGGAGGCACATAATGTAACACCTTCAGAACATGTTGTGGAGTACAACGCCAGTGCAGTCTCAGCTCTGGAGGCACATAATGTAACACCTTCGGAACATGTTGTGGAGTACAACGCCAGTGCAGTCTCAGCTCTGGAGGCACATAATGCAACACCTTCGGAACATGTTGTGGAGTCCAACGCCAGTGCGGTCTCAGCTCTGGAGGCACATAATGTAACACCTTCAGAACATGTTGTGGAGTCCAACGCCAATGCGGTCTCAGCTCTGGAGGCACATAATGTGACGCTTTCAGAACATGTTGTGGAGTCCAACGCCAGTGCAGTCTCAGCTCAAGAGGCACATAATGTAACGCCTTCAGAACATGTTGTGGAGTACAACGCCAGTGAAGTTTCAGCTCTGGAGGCACATAATGTAACGCCTTCAGAACATGTTGTGGAGTCCAACGCCAGTGCGGTCTCAGCTCTGGAGGCACATAATGTAACGCTTTCAGAACATGTTGTGGAGTCCAACACCAGTGAAGTTTCAGCTCTGGAGGCACATAATGTGACGCTTTCAGAACATGTTGTGGAGTCCAACGCCAGTGAAGTTTCAGCTCTGGAGGCACATAATGTAACACCTTCGGAACATGTTGTGGAGTCCAACGCCAGTGCGGTCTCAGCTCTGAAAATACACGATCACCCATACACTTGCCTGGACAAAGATAAAAAGGTGGAAGAGGAGGACTCTGACTGTGATGTGGGGAACTGGATGGTGGATGATACAGATGTTAAGCCTTGTAACTTTAGTGATGAGGAGAAAGACACAGAATCCAGTGAAGTCTGTTCCGAATAGAAAGAAGTGTAGCTATGAAAAACCATGAAAAAATATCAGAAATACCCTTATTTTAGAAATAACCAATCTAAATAAGGGATCAGAAGTCAGAGAACTTAGAGGAGAACTCTACCAGCAGGGCTCGACGCTAAGGGTGAACCTATGGCCCCAGGCCAGTAAAAATTCCCAAAAACAGCTTCGGGCCAGTAAAAAAAGACCTCAACTGGTCCTACAGGGCTAGTAAACGTTGGGAGACATACTTGTTAAAAACAATCCCCCTGAGAAAGTCCCAAATTGTTTTTGAAATAAATGAAGATGAAATTTATAAAGATAAGTGTTGTGGTGAATCTTATGCAATGTTCTTTCTTCTTATGTTAAAGAAAAAATGTAGGGCCAGTAAATATTTTGCAGGACCAGTAGATGCTAGGTGTTACTGGTCCTACAGGGCCAGTATCATTTTGAGTTAGCGTTGAGGCCTGACCAGTATCAAGTGATATTCATTTCAACCTCCCTAAAATTGCTTACAATCATCAATGCAATTTATGCAGTTGATTTATTTTGAGTATTGAAATTGCAAATGATGCATTTGAGTAAAATGCACATGGATCTAAATTAGATATTTGCTGTGAGTTATCATTTAATTCTAATGGTGCTGCTTGCTTCATTTTAAGTGCTTTATTTTTGAATGCTTTATTTTGTTGGTGCTGTCGACTCCAAAAATGTTTGCAAAGAAATAGCAAAAAGTCCTAGTGTGGCAATGTCCAATCAGCTGAGAGGTCAATTTCATACTGATAAGCAGAACCGGTATACTAGTAACTGATCTTACCCTTCCAATGCTGAGACTACTTTGGCCAATACAAAATGATGCAAAAAAAAAACACCTGAAAAATGACTGAAACCCTGGCAAATGGGTACTCATCTGAGAGTACTCAGTGAGAGCTATCCACTAAGTACCAACATGACAGGGTTTAAATAGTTTTCAAAAATCTTTGCATCCTTGTGCTTTGGACATAAGTAGACTCGGCATTGGAAACGTTAAATGATACTATACTTTTCATACCTGATATCCTACTCAGTACTGTGCTGTTCTCTAATCAGGAGTTAGCTATGATATTATTCACTGTCTTGTTAACCCATTAACACTAAAGAGTTCCTCCAGAAATTGTCGTCTGGATCTACAATACTTTTTACAATAACTTTGGAAATGTGAAAGATTTCACAAAATATTTGAAGGAGAGTTTGTGGTAATGTTTTGACTAACATTTCTCCATCAAATATTTCCCTAACTATGCTTTTGCTTGCGAGATTCCATCAAAATCGTCAGGCTGCTTTTGGCTGCTGTGAGCATTATTGGGTTAATGATGCAAACTTTAATGTCTAGTATTTATGAAGGGGTTTACAGTGCTCAAAAGATAGTCAAACCCTCAAACCGCTGTGTTGTGAGATTTAACCTACAACATATCTATTTATTATTTGGTAAATACAAGTCTTGGGGCTTTGTGTTTGTTCAAGGAGATGATCCTTATCTTATTTATTAAAATGAATCAATATTTAGATATGTACATATATTGTCTCTTCCAAGTTGTGGGGCGGCTTGACATTACCCCATTGCTTTGTACAGGTGAACTTGGATATGATAGACTCAACGGGCCCAGGAAGATTGGTCCGTCATATGCAAAATCCGTCGTATACATATGACGAATACTTGATATGCACCGGACTGGGACCAAGCATATCGTCCGTCATATGCGAAAATCTGTCATACAGTGGTCCGTCATATCTAAGTTCACCCGTATTATACCATACCTCACTACACATCGCAATTACCTCAACCTGGATATTCATGTTATAGGATTATACTGTGCAATAAAAGTATTGTGGAAAAATTGTGACTGAAGTCCTTCTGTTGATAATGCTTATCTTTATTTTTCATATTGTCATTTAAGGTATACACATGGTCATACAAAAATAGAAGTATCTTTAATTCAAAGCAATATCCTGTGAAATATTTGACTGAAAGTTGTTGTTCCTGGTTTGCTTTAACAATCCCTTGTATAATAATTTTCAAATATTTCTTTACTTGTGAATTATGTTCAAAGTTGTGAGTTCACAGTTCATTGGCACAATTCACCATTGACTATTTTCTTAGTGCTGTGAGGGGCCTGCTCTGATGGCCGTGTGGTCTAAGACGCCGCCACTGACTCTACAGTCTCTTTTATTAAAAAAAAAAAAAAATCAAGAAACTATACTTTGAAGAACAATTTTCAACTCTGTGGCCTGAAGAATTGAATGTATAATCCTAAAATCTGAGGGCCACAGCGAAAATCAAATCTTGTATTTGACTGTCTTACCCTCGCGAAATAAAGATTATTATTATTATTACTATTATGCTGTCTCTCACCACTGCCTGGGTTCGAATCCTGGCCTGGACATGTGAGAAAGTTGCCAGTGACTTGGGGTTAGGCGGTGGTTTTCACCGGGTACTCCGGTTTACTCCACTACTTACAAATGGCTAGTCACAAATTAGCCACAATTGGCATTAATGAGAAGAAAAAATAAATTCCAAATCTTAGTGCTGTGAACATCTATTGTAATAGCTTCAGGACCATTCTACAGTCCTTGATGTTTCTTCTTCTTCTCTTTCTAAATTTTTGTGAGGACTCCTTACCCCAACCCTGATTTATAACCATACACTGACAATCTCTGAGATTATGGAATCCAAATGTTCCCGTGACCCGGTGACATAATTAGGGTGCAGGGGTGCACTTGCAGGAGCTGTAGGTGACCCTATATTGTAATTAGGGTGCAGGGGTGCACTTGCAGGAGCTGTAGGTGACCCTATATTGTAATTAGGGTGCAGGGGTGCACTTGCAGGAGCTGTAGGTGACCCTATATTGTACTCAGGGTACACAGGTGTACTTGCTGGGACCACTGTCGAACCAGAACCAAAAGTGGCCAAAGTGAACGGTGACCCCAACTTGCAATTTGGACTTGAGGGTGCATTTCCATTTTCGGGAACCATGGATGGCGCTTTGGTTCCTGGTATCTCCATGGTTACAGTTGCATTGACATCTGTAAATGATTGGTTCTCCTCATTGGTTCCTGGTGTCTCCATGGTTACAGTTGCCAAGGAGCTTGGATTAGGCTGTGTTTCAGATTCCCAAACTTCTTGTTTAAGCTTGATGAGTGACTCATTAGAAGGCATCTCTGTGGCATTCTCAGTTTCTTGAGGAAGTTCTGTTTTTACGACTGGTGTATATTTGCCATTAGAGGACATTCCTGCCTCTTGATCTATCCCATCATGCATCTCTTCTTTATCCCCCATCAGGTCTCTGAAAAAGATACAAAAGTATGTATATTATAACAAAGTTTTCACTTCATTCGGCACCTTGACCATGACTTAAAAGAGTTTAAGAACCTGTCTGTCTAGACTGATGGGAACTCCCTTAGTGGGTGAATTTTTTGATAAGTGACGTCATTAAATGTAGCCCATTGGTCAAAAAGTGTAATGCACGCGACGCACATGGTCATATTTACAATCAACAATGACGTAGCACTGACCTCTTCCTCTCAGTGCAAGAGCACTGGACGGCCGACTGGCTGATTGGTCAATTCAGGACTTTTCACCGCATTTTCTCATGAGCCATCATCGCAAAAAGTACTAGACATTAAAACCGAAATGTCATGAATATCGCAATTACAAATAACTGAAATTTCGCCCTGTTCTTTTAAATGAAAAATGATTTAATCACACAAACTATACCTATATAATTGAGGCTTTTTTCTCCTTCAAATATTTTGTGAAATCATTCTTAATTCTAAAACTAATTAATGTCAAAAGTATTACAGATGCAGAGGATAATTTCTAGAATTCCTAAAGTTTTAATGGGTTTAGGTATAAAAAAGTGTTGAGTTTCACCATTATTTTCGATTATGATATCAATTCAATCATTAGATAATACCCTATATATTTGCGGTACTTTGGGACACTTTTTAGAGTTTGTAAGTACAAACTTACAAACTCTCATGCCGCTTCATTCTCAGATTCTGTCTCTGGGTAAAATTCTGTACAGATTCGATCTATGTTCCCCAAGTTGGGTTGGTGGTTTGTTTTTTTGTGAATATTTTTGGTTTTAGTGGGTGTTTGTGTTTGATGTTTTTTTGTGTTTGGCTTGATTTTATGTTTTAAAAGTGTTTTTTAGTGTGTTTGCATGATTCTATTTTTCATGACGTTCTCAGTTACGAGCGGGCGTCCGTGACCCGGAAGTAGTCGTTGTCGTTTATTTTGAGTGCGCATGCTTGGGTCAGTCTATTTGCGCATGTGCAGTTTGTGCATGCATAATTTATTAGGTAAGTGCGTAGTGACCTATTGCGCACGTTCGTTTGGTGCATGCATAATTTATTAGGTTGTCGCGTAGTGATTTTGCTGGTGCTGTTGGTTTTTGTGTTTATCTTGTTTTGTTTGTTTGTTGTGTTGTACTTAGCCTGTTTTATCGTATCACATGTGTTATTGGTCGTATTTAGTTGTTGTGTGTTGGTTCTTGTATGTCTTGTTGTGTGATTCTTTGTGTGTCGCGATCGTTTGGGTGTTAGCTTTTGTGTCGGAAGGTAAGTTGTGTGCGACGGGTCAATGACGTAGTTTGATGTTTTTGTTTGTCTGTCTGGTGCGAATGGGGTTTCCTGCGAGTCACGTGTGTTTTGGGGTTTCCCCCGTTTTGGTGGACGTTGTATGTTGTCGATGTTTGTCTGTCTTTTGCGTTCGAGGTATTAATGAGTCCCGCGTTCAGGGGGTTCCCTTCTCAAGGGTTTTGGCATCGCGTGTCTCTAGGTAGTTTCCCTTTGATTTTTATTGGGGGTTATTGTGTTCATTGACCTCTGCCTACTTGAACAACAGGGTTCGACTTTCCCAGGGGGCATATGCCCCTAGATTTTGCTGTGGGCCCCTAGATTTTTAAGACTAGGGGCCCAAAATAGTATGTTTAATAACCAGAAATCGTGTTTTTGATCATTGATTTTTATCCAAATTCCTTTTCGGGCCCCTAGCCTGAAATCTAAGTGTCATACCCTGAACAATGATCAGCTTTTTTGTTGTTGTTGGTCAATTAAGTTATATTTAGTTCAATTTTCATGTAAATATATATGTCGGTATTGATAATATGTACAGTGGTGCCTGTCAAGCTGAACATCATATTTTCAAAAATAGGGGTACAGGGGAAATGAATTCCCCATAAGAGATCCTGTAGCCAACCAAATTATACGAATAAAGCCTCATTTGAAAGGGGAATGTCTAGCAATAATTTTGGTGTGTCATTTTGATAAGTTTGTGTAAGGAAAATTCTACAAAAAATAAACATCAATAAAGATTTTTTAAAAAAATGCAAAAAAATGGCCGTTTTTGACCTAAAAAGTGCATTATTTCACAATAAGAGTTGTTCAGCCAGGATAATTCATTTAAGGCATATCAAGCTTCATAATATCAAACTCCATACCAAGTCTGAATCAATTTGATAAATATTTGTGGTTGTCCTGCACCGTTTAAAAAAAAAGTATTTTTTTTGTGAAATTTGCAATATTGATGCACGTTTTTCTCCGTAAAACATAGCTGCCACTAAATTTTTTCACCACAACATGGATTTTCTTTCATCAGACACATATATCTTTCCAAAAAAACATGTTGTGTTTTGTTATATGACGGGTTGGGGTTACTCCTTAACGGAGGCTCTTTTCAGGATTGGCCGATAGCCTACTAACAACAATCCAAGGGTCTGGAGTATTAAAAACATACTACTCTGACCATGACCAAATATTCATCCAACTCCAAAACCGTCCAAGAGACTGAACACACATCTCAAAGAAAAACCATTAGATAAAGATAAAAGTTAAAAAATTACCAAAAAACATAAATTAAAAAGTTGAAAAATTAACCATCACAAAAAAAAAAAAAAAAGCATCATAAAAACGAAAAAATTGAAAAAAAAGGATCAACAGAAAGACTTAAGTTACAAGACAAACTCTTGACGCCACTGACGTCTCTCTTGTTAATGATTAAGATTGTTATAGGTTGACGGTGGGCCAGTTTTTCTGAAAATACTTACATAGCAATTTTTTTCCTACTTTAAATGTCTATGTCTGAAATAGTGCACTCGTGAGGTATGCACATTATAATATGTTGGTTAATTTAATGGTCTCGAGGAGAGTTTTTATCAAAAGTTTGAAGCAACAGGCTCATCAAATTTGCTTCTTATCATTCATCATGGACCAATTAATGATTTTAAAATATAAACAAAATGGCAATCAGGGTCTTAGCCAAGATTTAGAAACTGGGTGCCTAAAATTGGCAATTGAAAAACTTTTGGGGGGTCCACATTTTTGAGGGGTACCTCAGCTCAATACACTCAGATTTCAACCATGAACATGTATGACTTTATCAACCTAAGGCATGATATCCTTATAAAATGTCATAGGAATAATATGGAGATGAAAAAATTTGATTATATGCTTGAGATTGACATTTTAAGAAATTCCTCACCAAAAATTATGGGTGTCCTGAGGGGTGCTTTTTAAGGGTTTGGGTGTCCAAAAAGACACCCAGACGCCCTGCTGGCTAAGACCATGATGGCAATATTCCATTTGCAATGGCAATAAATCCACACTTTGACTTATGCTGGATAAAAGAAATGGAACAAATTAATCAAAATGTTCTTTGTTCAATAAAACATTTTGAGCATTGCACAGAAATATCCTTCCTCCTAATTGCAAGCTAAAATGTGTTCATAGTTCCCCAACCCCACCCCCTTGCAAGGGGTCAAGTGAATACTGTAATTTCACAAAAGATTAGGTTGAGTACATTTTACGAATTCACAGAAAATCGATTTTTGCAATAATACTTTGCGAATTGGCCGCAAAATAGTGTGCCAGCTATACACTTAAAGTGGCAGCACTAATCATTGCAAATTTTAATTTTGCGTCCTTGGCTAAATGCTAAAAGCGCAAAAATTGAACTTACACAATCTTTTCCGAATTTACAGTATTCAGTGGTATCCTCATCAATTTACTGACCTTAGTTTTTGTTCCGCCAGGTCCAGTAACCAAGTCAAAAACACTGGTGCAGACTGAATCCCAATCTTTTCCTGTATCCTCTTCCAGCGGGCAGAATTGTCGACTCCGCCTTTCTCTTGTAACTCCACCTGGCGGCAATAACTGAAACCAACAAGAACATACCTAGATGGATAGATCACTAAATGTAATAGGGCCTCTTTTGAATTATGGTGCAAGTGTGAAAGCAGAAAATCTTTAAAAGTTACAGAAAATATAAAATTGCTATTATACTTTCTGCGATTTGAAAGTTGATTTTCCCCGTTATTTCTTAGATTTTGTTTTTTGTAGTTTGCAAGTTTTATTTTAGATTTTTCTGTGATTTGGAAGTTTTATTTTGTGCTATCACACTTGCATCATCATCATCAGCTGTACCATTGGCCATTGACACAACAACCAAAATTTAAATAAGGCCATTAGCGGTGTTCAAAATATGTATACTTTCCCAATTGAAGCCAAACAGTGTACTGTATTTTTACATGCTAAGATAGCCATTCAGACCTCATTAGAAAGCAGTATTTGTATTTGTATGTTTATTGACTGACCTTTTACGGTACAAAATCATAGCTAAGACAAAATATAATAATAAAATAACAATACAGGGTATACAAACTAAATATAATAACAGCATCAAAACCAAAAATGGCAAAACAAAATTAATAAATAATACTACAAGCTAAATAACAAATAAGTGCCTCAAAGGACTCAAGGACGGAAAACAAAAATATCAAAATAGTACAACTTGATAGCAGTGTTTTAAAACCCAAGGCCACCGCTGATCTGGTGTGTCTAACAGCCTGACAGTGACAGCTCTGGAGCCCTTGGCTGTAGTGACTAGTCTGATGGTGGTTAGACATGCTTAATCTCTCATGGTCCAGGGCTCAAAATTAAGATTTTATCAATTGCATCCTAGAGATGTTGCAATCAGTACATCTTTGGACTCCCTGCAGAAATTTGAGGGAGCAGCAGGAGAATTCAAGGGAACCACCCCCTAATTTCAAGCCCTGTGGTCCTAGGATTTTTGCCTGGCCCAGTATTACATTTAAATGGACTCCACAGTGGGAATAAATTAAAAGAAAGTTTTCAATGGTTATTTTAATCATCAAATTTAAATATAACCTTTAGAGATACGGTTTAAGGTCATCCTTTGGGTATTTTTGTAGAACTATGTAATGTATCAAATCTAATGAAGCTTGAGATTTCTGATGTCCAACATCACAGAGATAAAAATAACCCTTTGTTCTCTTTCCATATACAAGAAGTGATAATAAGTAGAGCAGTGCTCATGCTCAGTTGAGGTTGAGTGCTCGGGTAAGATTGGGGTACTGATAACTATGGGGTACTGATAACAACTTATTTGGCCAAGAAAAAAAATTGTTTGTTTCCTGCAACGGTAAAAAAAAAGGGTAGGTAGGTCGGTAAAAAAATGTTTGCACTATTATTTGGGTCAAAAATGTGTGTTTTATGCATGTTTTACGTTGATTGGAAGTTGGGAGGGCGGAAAAAACTTTCGGGTAGGGATTTTTTGAATAAAAACTTGTTAGGGTAGATTTTTTTAGGCCTATGCATAGTGTCTGATTGACTGAGCTTAGATAAATAAAAACAAGTGCATATGAAACCAGCCGGCCAACCTGAACAGGCTGGTTGCGGCGAATAGCCCAAAAGTAGCATTCTGTGCCCTGATTGGTCCTTGTTCCCACGTGACCTGGTGCCTTATCTGTGACATCTGGCATTGAGTTCAGCTTTTCACTATAACGCATATAGTAATTGGTCTCTCGCTACATATCCATTCTTTTCTTCATCCAAGGTAAAAGATACGAGAGCCCTCGTTGGTCTTTCTCTCCTAGTGACGTCACACTTATGTCAGTTTCTTGACCCCTTGCACTTTAGCGCATATAGTAATTGGTCGCTCGATACCTTAGATGGCCAAACACAAGTGGATTCGAAACCAGCCGGTCAACCTGAACATGCTAGCCTCAACCAGTGTCAACTAATAGCCGCTAATAGGCCAAAATTGGTGTGTGTGTGTGTGAGAGAGAGAGAGAGAGAGAGAGAGAGAGAGAGAGAGAGAGAGAGAGAGAGAGTCCATTACAGTCCTTAGTCAAAATATCATGTTACCAGTCCATTAGAAGTTTTGCCGTTTCATCATCTGCCAGTTCAAGCTTATCTCGTTCTTCCTCCCATCGGTCGATCTCCGATAAGAGATAAATTTTCGACCTGGTCTTGAGCTGGTACAATTTGTTGAGTCTGGTCAGTTCGACGGTATCAGGTCGTTATGGCCCACTACCCGAACGGCCCACTACCTGAACGGCCAATTTTCTGGTCACAACGGCCCCCTCCAGTTGGTCATTATGGCCCACTCCTCCATAAAAAGGTGATATAAGGCAAGTTATTATTAATAAAGATTTAAAATAAAGAAATGGTAAAACATACAAGAATTTAGTCACTTTAAGAGTGCTTTTAGGACTAATGATAGAGGTTTTAGGAAGGAAAGTGGGTCACCATTGTTTGCACTGCTCACAATTGTCAAGAACCTCCATTACTGAGTAGTGTACACTTTGGATTTGAGGTTTAGGGTATGACTAATAATGACTTTATGATATGAAAGACTGAATGAAATAAATACATATGATTGATATGAAATATGTGTTTTGTTGGTATTTATTAATAAAGAGGAGTTGAGGGGAACCCAGTGCAATAAATTGTAGGATACTGATGCTACACATTGATACTTTCTGAATTCATTTTTTCTCAATTGCATAGAATAAACACATTTGTTAAGGGTATGACTAATAATGACTTTATGATATGAAAGACTGAATGAAATAAATACATATGATTGATATGAAATATATGTTTAGTTGGTATTTATTAATGATATATTTTGTTCATGCAGTATTTTGTCTATTACAAGGCATGGTACTAATGTTTGCACAACTCATAACTGCAAACATTACTCCTAACTGAATTTTGTAAACATTTGACTGTAAGTTCAGGATTATAGCATAATACAGTCATTATATTTGATGAAATATATATGGTTTCTTTTCCTGGTCTTAAAAAAGACCTTTGTGGAGCCTTGAAAAAGGCTATAGGCATGGAGTGTAGAGGCCGGCACATTCCCGCAGTACCTCAGTGGTTACCATCTCTCCATTCTCATACTGCTCCCATATGAAGAAGACCTTCCTCTGGACATTCTTGTATGTTTTCCTCTGGTAGCGCTTGAGTTTTCTCTCGTCGAGGAGGCGGACTTGTAGGTCTACCAGGGAAGCCTCATCGTGGAGCAAGATAAAATATGTATATTTTAACATATCTATACTTCTCATGGTTCAAATGTGTTTATTCTATGCAATTGAGAAAAAATGAATTCAGAATGTATCAATGTGTACCATCAGTACCCTACAATTTATTGCATTGGGTTCCCCTCAACTCCTCTTTATTAAAAAATACCAACAAAACATATATTTCATATCAATCATATGTATTTATTTCATTCCGTCTTTCATATCATAAAGTCATTTTTAGTCATACCCTTAACAAATGTGTTTATTCTATGCAATTGAGAAAAAATGAATTCAGAAAGTATCAATGTGTACCATCAGTATCCTACAATTTATTGCACTGGGTTCCCCTCAACTCCTCTTTATTAATAAATACCAACAAAACATATATTTCATATCAATCATATGTATTTATTTCATTCAGTCTTTCATATCATAAAGTCATAATTAGTCATTAGTCATACCCTAAACTTCAAATCCAAAGTGTACACTACTCAGTAATGGAGGTTCTTGACAATTGTGAGCAGTGCAAACAATGGTGACCCACTTTCCTTCCTAAAACCTCTATCATTAGTCCTAAAAGCACTCTTAAAGTGACTGAATTCATGTATGTTTTACCATTTCTTTATTTTAAATCTTTATTAATAATAACTTGCCTTATATCACCATTTTATGGAGGAGTGGGCCATAATGACCAACTGGAGGGGGCCGTTGTGACCAGAAAATTGGCCGTTCAGGTAGTGGGCCGTTCGGGTAGTGGGCCATAAAGACTAGGAACCAGTTCGACACAACGTTCGGCCGACATAACACGTCGTTTGCGCTTAGCTTTTGGCATTGCAAGGGTTTTACTCTCTTAGCTTGTGTGCTCACGGGTCATTTATAGAACATGCCCTGCTGTCGCTACACGTGGTTGAAATGGATGAATGGGGGTTTGTTTTGAGTGCTTTTGTTTTGAGTCGCAGCTCCCGCGCAAAGTACGGGATGTTGACACCGGCTACTACATTAACAACCCGTTGTTGCGTAAGGCCAATGTCCAATAAAATTTACTTCGGTTGCTACCGTAGTAATCATTGGTGTAAGATTTTTGTTTGGCGAAAACGAAAACGAATTTTTGAGTCACGTTTTTTTCTGCTCCTGGAAAATATTCTATCTAACAGAAATCAATGTTTCCTACGATGGTGCAGGTGTTAAAGAGAAAAACAACAAAATCACTTATATATTTT
The DNA here is from genome assembly GCA_963942565.1 of Maea johnstoni. Classification (NCBI taxonomy): domain Eukaryota; kingdom Metazoa; phylum Annelida; class Polychaeta; order Spionida; family Magelonidae; genus Maea; species Maea johnstoni. The sequence goes on from OZ012697.1 coordinate 4,418,116, forward strand.
ACACCATTGCCTAATGTGGGGGGGGGGGGGGGGGGGGCGGGTTTATTTAAAAAAATGTTTTATTTACCCTACCTTTGTGGAGTGGGTTGGTAGAAAAGTTTTATTTCCCCTCCTGGAGTTATCGAGTAAAACATGTTTTATTTACCCTCCCTCTGCCGTATTTGGGGACCCGTAAGATCTTAGATAAATAAAAACAAGGTAAGATGGTTGTGTAAAAAAGAAAAAAAAAGTTTTTTATTTACACTAAGATATCCGCACCATCGTAGTTTTTTCAGGGAGAACAATCAACTTTCTAAAGCTTTCGGAAAAGAAACTTGGGGGTTAAATTTTGGGGCAAACATTTAGGCAACTTTAAGGGCAAAACACACTTTAATGCAAAACTTTAGGGTTTAAGTTTGGGGTATACTTTGGGGTTATACTCAGGTGACACAGCTGGTGCTTAAAATATGCCAAAACAGAGTGCATCGTGGGAGACATGGACGCCCCCATATGGCTGCCTCAGGCCTGTTACTTGGTCACGTTTGTAAGCTATAACTGAGTAGTGCTGAAGAGGACAGGTTCGGGGGAGGTCTTATTTGAAAGGTGACATGTATGAGCTCATTTTGAAGCAAACTTTCAGGGAAAACGTTGCAGCAAAGGTTTGGAGCAAACATTGGGGCAAACCTATAGTTAAATTTTGGGACAAATTTTGGGGCAAAATTTCAATGAGGGTCATGTTTCATGACATACTATTGTAATAAGTGTAATATACGGTTAGGTATGGTGCCAATTTTCATACTATATGTGTCCGTGCATGCAATGTACATACAGGTCAGTACATATATTGTAAGGACACAAACTTGATACAGTAAATGACCATTTAAAAAAATAAAAATACGGTAGATAGTCATGACAAACTCCATTTCCAATCTCCCTAAGTGTCTATGACACCAATAACCACGTTTGAGCCAGATAATTGATTATTAAGCTTAGAAACCGAATCTAGGTCGTGAAACATTGATTTTGTGAGATAGAACATTTTCCAGAAGCAGACAAAACGTAGCTCAGTAATTCTTTTTCATTTTCACCAAACAAAAAAAATACGTTACAGCTGGGAGTAGTTACAGTATTACTGTAATACAATTTTACAACGATATCAATCGAAGTAGTTTTTTGATTTGCACAGTTAGACTAGCGCCAGTCTCACAATCATATCATGGATCAGACACGCAGTGGCTCAGAGGACTGGCACTAGTCTATTGTACAGGCGGCCTCACGCAACAACGGGTTGTTCGTGCAGTAGCCGGTGTCAACATCCCGTATTCGCGCGGTGTTACGGTGCCAAGCTTGAACTCTCTCTCTTCTCTCTCTTGCCCACCGTCGACAACTTCCATGTGAGTGTAAGCAAACCTTTAAGGTGAGTTGTGTGTCGATCGTGGGTGCCAAGTGATTTGCCCAAAACCAAATTTAGGGGCCTAATAATTTACATTCGAATAAAATACGGGCTAGACCTATATAGTATTTTGAACAGACTTCAAAGAACGTTTTTATTCTCACCGAGAAGAAGCTGTGCCTGCATCATCAAATTTCGCTGGCTCGTACTATGTCTATGAGTCATATATAGCATCCCAGCCGCTGACCTTATCTCCTTGGAAACCCGTCTGACCTAGATTTGATGCTGCAGTTTTAAGTCGGTTTTCATCTGCATGCTTCAGATTTAAATTCACGTCTGCAACAGGAGAGATGAACTTCAAAGCACTATTTACCACTGTATCTGAGACAGACAAAGATGGGAAAGTTTAGTAATCAAGGTCCCAGAGCACATGTCTTATGATACGTATCTAATACGTTTCTGGTCGTGTCTCAACAAGATGCGGTAAACAAGCATTTAATACAATGAAATTGCCGCGAAACCACTTGCGCATGCCTGGATTCCAGCAGCAGCCGGCCAGCCTCTTTCTGAAAGAAATCACGTGACCAAATCAACCCCAAGCTACGCCGCGTCATCGAGGCAAACATGCACTAGGTGTTAGTATGCAATCCCTATGAGGTTGCGGTTCAAGGGGATCTATTTCTCTGCTATAGTATAGATATGTGTTTTTGCACACTTAAATTTTATCTAAAAGAATGTGTGCAATCTGTGCTCACGTGGGTAATGATTTTATTCTGCAGATTTTTAGTTAAAAATTAGTTAATTTATGAAGAAGGAGTAACATTTCCAAGTTGGCAGGAAATTGCTTTTTAAAATGGTACAGGAATATCATCAGTTTTATTTCCTTTTAAGCAACTTTGCACATTTATAAAGTAAGTTCGAGCAGAGAGATACATCCCCTTGATCTGCAACCCCATAGGCACAGCATGCTAGTACCTAGGGTATGTGGGCCTCGGGTTACGCGGTGTAGACTGGGGAAGTATTGGTCACGTGATTGGTTTCGCGGTAATTTCAGTCTGACCCAGGGCCTGTGAAACCAGCAGGCAGCCAATCATGGGGTACACAGGTTATCTATGACTCATAGTGGTGTGAGGCAGCGAAATTTGATGATGCATGCACAGTGCCCACTCCCTGTCTACTACTCCCAGGTTCGAGCAACTCTAACAGTGGCACTGTCCGATGCTACTATGTGCTATATGTCTATTGGCCTCAACCACCGTTAGAGATCTGAATGTCGGTCAGAATCGCCGATCCGAAAATCGCCGATCCGAAAATCGCCGACTACCTAAATGGCCGATCGCAAAAATGGCTGATGACTCATTGGGCCCTCCTGAAATAAACCTTCATATTCCCCTATTCAGTAATTGAACTTTACATTCTCCCCATGTCAAGTGTCATAAACATTCTTATTAAGTATTCTGTCTTTCGCTATATGTTTTTGTTTAAATCTGAATATTAATTCTAGACGTAATTACGCCACTAAGCCAAGACCTCCTAGTACAGTTACAGTTATAGCGGCTAGTTACGCCGACCTTTCTTCTTGACATTTTGTTTTTTAAGTCCAAAATCCAACTAATGATAAATGACATCCTTTAAAACTAATCAAAAAACTTTTTAATCACTTTCCACACTCTTATACACGGACACTAGGCCTAATTGATCTCCAATAAATAGGGCCCTTTTAACCATCGTCCTTTTTGCAAACGGCGATTTTTTGAACGGCGAATTCGGAATCGGCGATTTTGACCATATACCAGAGATCTAAGCATTTAGAAAATAGCATCTGCGCCGAGAAAACTGGGCGCCACCATAGTCTTAGCCAGCAGGGCATCTGGGTGTCAATTTGGACACCCAAACCCTCAATAACCACCCTTCAAGACACCCAAAGATTTTTGTGAGGAATTTCTTGAGATGTCAATTTCAAGCATATAATTGAATTATTTTCACCTCAATATATAATTCCCATGGTATTGTATATGGATAGTATACCTTATTTGAATAACTAAATACTTGTTTATGGTTGTAATCTGAGTGTATTATGATTTCCCTTGAAAACTTGGATGCCCAAAGATTTTGCAATTGCCAATTTTGGGCACCCAGTTTCTAAATCCTGGCTAAGACCCTGCTTGGTGCTCATATTTATAGCTTGAAACACCCCCCAAAACCAGTCACGTTCACATCTTACCTTGTTTATTTGTGTAATTCTGACATTATTTCATTCAAATCGTATGTAAGATGCCTGTTTGCCACAATTTAAAAGTTGAAGCGAAACAAAATCGTGATATTCATGGCGGATTTACTAATATGCGCATATGGTGGAATATCTTGTAAATTCCGCCATGATTATCGCGATTTTGCTTTGCTTTTGCTTTTGCTTTGCTTCAGTTTTCTCGGCGAAGATGCTATTTTCTAAATGCTTAGATCTCTAACGGTGGTTGAGGCCAATAAACATAGCACATAGTAGCATATATTTATATATATATTTGTTTTTTATCTGTTAGGATGAGGAGAAAAAGAGAAAGAGAGGATAGAAAATCTCTTTGGCTTGTCAATCCAGGCATCAACAGCACCTGCAACCAGTATGACTTCTCCAAATGCAGAACGCGGAAAAGGCGCCGGTATACTCCATCAAAAAGAGCTGCATCAAATTCAACGAGTAAGCCAGATGAAGACAACACTTGGGAGTTCTCTACGCTTCAATCTGTCCAGCCTCTATACCATGAATCGTATTCAGCCGACATTTTACCACCAGAGGAAGCTACTGCCAACCCCTCTGCCATTTCCCTTACTTCTCTATCCCAAGAGTCACCTCAGGTATATCACAGTGATGTGTGTATTCTTTATAAACTAGTTTAATACTTTATGTGTTTGTCATGTTACTGATCATTTATTTCTGCAGTATGGCATGTATCTAACCAGGGACTTAGCCAGGACCCGTCCAGCCTTCCTTTTCTACAGGCAGTTTCCTGAAAACCTTTTTGGAGAGGCAAAAATTTCCATTAAATTTTTTTTAATTTCAACTTTTTGAGGTAATAATCAAATCTTTTCTTAAGAATCCATCTTCAAGAACATAGCTTAAGTGTAAATTGCCCTTTTTGACACAATAGGCTATTAGATATATCTGATATAAGGATTTGTAGTAGCCGAGTAGCTAAATCTGGACAGGCAGAAATTTTGGAATTGCTGTTATGGACAAGCATTTTTAAAACCTGGCTAAGACTCTGCATATAACAGAAATTTCCTTAGTTTCTTGCATTCTATACATGCAGTAACAGCATGTAACACATTATTCTCTTCAATAAAATGGGGTCAAACGATTCAATGAATAATGATTCGAGATGACCAGAGCGTTCGATTGATTTATTTATTTACTACTTAGACAATTCTAAATTTTTTATTGGTCTAAAAGATGAGGAGCAAAAATCTGGGTTGAAAATCTGAGCATATTTGAATGCTTCAACACAGCAAGTGTTATGTATACCAGTGAAATGACTTCCTTGAATAGATATTTAGTGAGATAATTATGTCTGTGAGTGGTCACATTTGTCCTGTGATGGACAAAAAACACTGTGATTTGCCCCAAAATGCTGGGTATAGGTTATTATACTTCTCATTGAATTCAGATCAAGTTATCTTATCATTTCAGAATTTACACTGTAACACTATGAAGGACGCTGAGTTGAGTGCTGCTATTCAGAGCATTAGCACTAGTGTAAGTATGTTGGTACCATTATTGAAATTATATTAATTTTAACTTATTCTTGTTCAACTTGATGATTAAATAATCCTGTCAATAACTTATATCACCATAGATAATCATAGATCAGGGGGGGGGGGGGGGGTGTCAACAAGTATAATTTGAATTGCAATATCTCTGCCAAAAACAGGCATACAAACTTAAAACCATACCTTTGGGAAGCTGAGATTCTCTTCTTTTAAATGGTATATCAACACATGCAATCAATTATAGGTTAGTCGTCCTGAAAAAAGTAGACTTACCATTGTTAAACGTACAATGTGACTACAAAATTCCTGCGAAACCCTAATTACTACGTAAGAGTGCCTGTTTTTTTTCTTAAATTCTGTTTAGATAAAAACAACACTTTTTTGGGGTTGATACCTTAGAAGACATTGGTGAGGGTGGGGGGTCTTTTTAAAAATAGGGTGTCTTTTTGAAAAAGAATAACCATTGGTGAATTTTCCTATCACTACTTTCAGTTCCCACAAATGTTAAATGGGAACTTGGGGAAGAACAAATCATAGGTTTATATGAAAGTTCATGAACATAGCTCAACATCTGTCATAAACAGGGAAGCCCTAGATCTCCACACAAAGAGAAATCTAAAATTGCAATTAGATATTTAGTTGGATAATTTTGTCATTGAGTGGTCACATTTGTCCTGTGATGGACAAAAAACGCTGTGATTTGCCCCAAAATGCCTGGTATAGGTTATTATACTTATCATTGAATACAAATCAAGTTATTTTATCATTTCAGAGTTTACACTGTGACACTATGAAGGACGCTGAGTTGAGTGCTGCTATTCAGAGCATTAGCACTAGTGTAAGTATGTTGGTACCATTATTGAAATTATATTAATTTTAATTTATTCTTGTTCAACTTGATACCTAGATAATCCTGTCAATAACTTATATCACCAAAAATAATCATAAATCAGGGGGGGGGGGGGGGGGGTCAACAAGTATAATTTGAATTGCAATATCTCTGCCAAAAATCGGCATACAAACTTAAAACTTGTATACCATTGGGAAGCTGAGATTTTTTTTTTAAATGGTATATCAACACGTGCAATCAATTATAGGTGAGTTGTCCTAAAAAAAAGTAGACGTACAATTGTTAAACATTCAATGTGACTATAAAATTCCTGCGAAACCCTAATTACTATGCAAGAGTGCCTGTTTTTTTTTCTTAAAGTCTGTTTAGATAAAAAAAAACAACACTTTATTGGGGTTGATACCTTAGAAGACATTGGTTGGGGTGGGGGGGGGGGGGAATCTTTTAAAAAAATAAGGTGTCTTTAAAAAAACAACAACATTGGTTGGGGAGGGCGTGGGTAAAAATCTGAGCATTACCCCCCTCCCCAGGTGAATTTTCCTATCACTACTTCCAGTTCCCACAAATGTTAACTTCCAAGACTTTCCAGCCTCGCAGACATGTTTTTGTTGGATCCACTGACTGTGTGTCAGCATCCCAAGAGAACTTAAATGGAAATAAATGTCAAGCTACTGGTCTTTGGATATTTGAATGCAACACAGATCTGTGTCACCTGAATCAACCTTTTTAGAGGTTGACCATCGGTCAACCTTTATTGGTATCGTATTTGTTGTCTCAGCTTTTTCAGTGGTGGTTTTTGGGTTTTCCCTATGTTGTCTTATACGCAATTTTGTGACTTTCTAGCCGCATGATCTGGTGAGTGGGAAGTGGTATTTTCGTTTCGTTTTTAGTTTCTGTTTGTATTTTGTTTGTAGTTTTGAATGTTCTTTTTTTCTAATGTTGCAGCCATTCAGGAAACGTAGACTTGTGGACTTACAGGTCCATCCAGGCATCAAAAACACATGGGGGAACCAATATGACTTCTCCAAATGCAGAACGCGGAAAAGGCGCCGGAAAACTCTATCAAAAAAAGCTGCATCCAAATCCAGGATTAAGCCTCATGAAGATGACATGGGGCAGTGGTCCAGTTCCCCATCTGACCAGCCTCCAATCAATGAGCGGCATTCAGATGACTTTATACAGCCAGAGAAACCTGCAAATAATCCCCCTGCTATTTCTCTCACTTCTTCACCCCAAGAGTCGTCTGAGGTATGTGACTAAGGTTTTCTCAATTTTTGGCATAAACAAATAATCGTTATACCCATCAGTATGTATTTTCTTCGTCTGAAGTATGTCACTAAGGTTTTCTCAATTTTTGACTATTTAGACCTAGAAAAAGAATTGTTTGTTTCCTGTAATGGTCCGAAAAAGAAATAAGGTAGGTAGTTTGGAAAAATCTTCTCTTTTTTGATAATTTTTTTGTTCAAAAATGTGTGTTTTATGCATTTTTTTGATGATTGGGGGTCGGGAGGGCTGAAAAAACTTCAGGGTAGGGATTTTTTTGAATACAAACTTGTTAGGGTAGGGTTACAGGAAACAAACAACTTTTTTTAGGCCTTAGTTTAACTGTTACAATGAAGGCACTTTGGAACTGAGGCTCAGTGTTTTAGCCAGGATTTAGAAACTGGGTGCCTAAAATTGGCAGTTGTAAAATTTTTGGGCGTCCAAATTTTTAAGGGGGATCACAATATACTCATATTTCAACCATAAACATGTACAAATTCATCAAATTAAGGCATGATATCATTAAACAATGTCATGGGAATTATAAGGAGATAAAAAATTCAATTATAAGCTTGAGATTGAGATTTTTAGAAATTCCACACAAACATTTTTGGGTGTCCTGAAGGGTTCTTTTTAAGGGTTTGGGTGTCCAAAAAGGCACCCAGACGCCCTGCTGGCTAAGACCAGTTACTGAGCACCTTCATCTAGAGATATGTTCTAGATGCTATAGGCAACTTGCCCTAAAGAAATTACCTCAATGTTAAAAAAGTGGTCTACTTTATAGGGGTGGTCAACTTACAGGGGTTTCATTTAACGTTAAAGGTATGGAAAAGGGTATGGAACCGGCAAAATATGGTAACTTTAGAGGGGTGGAGGGAAGGAAGGAATTGGGTTTTACGTCACTTTCAACAGCTTAGGTCATATTGCGACGAGATAGAAACCCGGAACCGGGAAGAAATTCCCTACTCTTCACGAATAGTTCCAAGGGGTCTTTCAGTTGCAGAAGGACCATAGACAGTCCTCCACAACGCCGCAGATTTATAGAGCGACCAGGCCAACCCGCTTAGGGATCCAGCAGAGACTCGAACCTGCGAACTCACGCTTGGGAGCCAGGCATCGTAACCACTAGGCCACGGCAGATCCCTCTTGGAGGGGTGGACAACTTGGAGGAGTTTCACTGTATTTGAATACTTCAACACACCCAAGTGTTATGTATACCAGTGAAACGACTTCCTTAAATAGATATTTAGTGGGATAATTTTGTCTTTGAGTGATCACATTTGTCCTGTGATGGACAAAAAACGCTGTGATTTGCCCCAAAATGCCGGGTATAGGTCATTATACTTCTCATTGAATTCAAATCAGGTTATCTTCTCATTTCAGAATTTACACTGTAACACTACGAAGGATGCTCAATTGAGTGCCGCTATTCGGAGAATTAGTGCTAGTGTAAGTATGAGCTTTGTTGTTGGTACCATTATTGTAATTATATGAATTTTAACTTATTCTTGTTCAACTTGATAATTAAGTAATCCTGTCAATAACTCACCTATTTCATCCAACAAACAACCGCAGGGCTCAACATTTAGGCCTGCCCTACTGCCAGGGGCAGGTAAAAAATTTAAAAATGGCTGGAGGGCAGGTCAAAACCAGATTTTGCATGCCCTACAAGGCAGGAAAGATTACACCTTGTAACTTCAGAGATGTTATTACATATGAGAAATCCAATACTTTTTCAACAGTGCAAATAAAACAAATGCAGTTGATTGGTACAACTACACAGTACATACAGAAAAGTTGTTTTCATGTTTATTCTATCACATCTTTTGCAGGGCACGTGAAAATAGTTTTGGGCAGCACCAGGATTTAGAAAACGGGTGCCCAAGATAGGCAATTATAAAATTTTGGGGCGTCCAATTTTTCAAGGGAGATCACTGTATACCCAGATTACAACCATAAACATGTATTAACTTACTGAAATAAGGCACGATATCCTCATGCAATTTCATGAGAATTGTATTGAGGTGGAAAAATCCAATTATATGCTTAAAATTGACATTTTTGAAAACTCCTCACTAGGAAATTTGGCTGTCCTGAGGGGGGTATTTTTGAAGGTTTTGGTGTCCAAATGACACCAAGATGCCCTGCTGGCTAAGACTATGTTGGGCAGCTAGAAATTAAAGTCAACCTGCCAGTTGCCTTCAAACTTCAATGTTAATCCGTGAATCGTTAATAAGGAAATCTTCCACTTCCACATACACATGCTACCTACTACACAAAAGTTTGCTAGGTACCAAAATGGATACTACAAGAAATTCTTAAGTCCAGGAAACTAACTTTGCCTTCTCTGGCTAAGTTAGCATAGCCCTCTTTATCTCACAGAAAAGCAAGTGTAAAATACATGCATAAATCAGCATAATTATGAAAAGTTCAGTTTTTCAAATAAAAAATAAAGAACGTATATTCACACAAAGATGGAGTATTTATACAGACAACTTAGACACTTGATTATTTTTAATTATATGTTTATTTATGTATTGTTTACAAAAGCATACCTGTACAAATATTCAACAACCTATTTCAAGCAAATATTTATGCTTATCCATATACATGTAACACTGTATGATGTTGGCCAGCATGCCTGGCGTCGAGGAAAATAAAAAAAGTTTTAAAAATAAAAAAGTTAGCATAGGTAGTAGTAATGGCTGCCATTTTCATGCTTGTGAGCAGTTCCTGAGCATGTTGAGCTCAATTGAATAGCTGAATATTATGGGTGGCACAGCCCTATAATTAATCTTAGCACATAATTTATGCAGGGCCTTTGGAATATTTTTAAAGTCTGTTTTCTTTAAGGAAACTTATTAAATCTTTGGCGAGTACAGTAATTTTCATGTTGTCTAGATTCTTTCTTCTTTTGAATCATGTTTTTTTTTTTGTTTTCCAGCTTCGGGACTTGTGTAAAAAGTTTCCAAAAGCCCGTGTTGCAATGTTGGCGCAGAACGATACCTCTGACCCACCAGTAATATTTGGAGGTTAGTAAGGCCAAAAAAAAAGGGTGTGTTTAAGGTAGTGGGCCAGAAAAGAGATTAAAATATGCCGTAGGCTATGGCTGTCATAGATAATCGAAATGTTTCATTGAATGGCTCCCAAAAACATATCTAATTTGGTGTAACTTGGATTACCAGAAATTAAACCTTTTTGACCTACATTTTATTAAGATTACTTAAATTTGAATATGGTTCATGAATAATAACTTAAATTTGTGGAAATGCCGAAAATGATTTGGAAAATATCAAATATACTGTGTTTATGTCACCATATCAAGTTCAATACTTTCATGACATCAAAGACCAGGTTATTTATGACATACATACTGTTTTTAGAGTTTGTACTGAAAGTACAAACTCTATTGGTATGGCCTGATTTTTTTTTGTCTAAGCTCAGTTTTTTGGGATTTGTGTGTGAATTTTCTCAGAGTTGGTTGGGTGTTTTGCCTGTGTTTTACGTTTTTTACATCAAAGACCAGGTTATTTATGATGTGTACTGTTTTTTTACACAAATTGCTCAGTTGCATAGCATATGCATTGAAGTGAATGGAATTCGCTACATGGGAAAGATTAGGGCTGTTCTTGACATCCATTCTATTTTGCGATTCAATTATTGACATTTTTTTTCAATTCAATTATTTTGATTCGATTTTAAGGAACTGCGCTAATAAGACTATTATCTATATATTCCAGTAGCTTACAGTGCAAAAACAATTAAAGTTCTTTCAACATTTTTTGATTGAAAACTTGAGTTTCTTTTCAAAATTCTTAATAGTATTGGCTAAGAATGGCAAAGAAATGGTCTATAACGCCGAAGGACTGTGGTAATTCTTTAATTGATTAGTTGACATAACAATTGATATGATATTTCATTCTATTAATTGGAAAAACTATTTCGATTGATTGATTCTTGTTAAACATACTACCTACTATGTAATCATTTGGAAATTAGTTAACAATGGCAGCCCTCAATTGATACTCAAGAAAGACAAATATTCCAAATTGTGCCCAATTTATATATTCTTACACAATACCTTCAGGACTTTTTCTACTTTTTTTGCATAATTGTTAGTGGTCGAATGATTAATTGAAAACTCTAGCATTCGATCGTGGCGAAGCCAGCTCGACTGGTTCGACTGACATTTGATATAATCGATTATAATTGATTATACTCAAATGTCAGTAACTCCCCCAATATGTAAAACAACAAAAGAAATTACATTGTTTGATTTGAACCCGGCCAAAACCTGAGTGAAAACATTTCCATTTTCTCCTTTTTCTTTAGTTTCTGTGTCAGTTGCAAGTCACGCCAATTTTTGGTGCACCGATTCTCAATTGCCACAGTACACCGCATGTTTGCCTGGCATGTGCCGGCGCATGCCGCGGCACAATAATGTTTTAAATCTTTCACCTTAAAATTATGTCAATGTGGTCCGAAAACTTGAACAGATTCGATTAATCGTTCCAATTTTTAAAATCTCTTCCCGTCCGAACCCTAATAATTGCATGATGGCTGGGGTTGCATACCGGTACTCGGGTACCGATCGGAACCGAGATTCATTTCGAAAAGTACCTGTATTTTACTGTTTCGTTGAGAACCGGTACTGAAAGGCACCATTTCATTTTCTAGCACCGTTTCATTTTAACGAATAAAACCAGTTGTTACTTACTTGCGCCACCTCGCGCGGCTAATCCGATGACACATCGTGTCCTGATTCCCGCCGAAAGAGCTCCAGACAGTGTGAAAAACCCACGCTGTCTTGAATAGCAGGAAATATGATAGTTTGTGGTGGCGCTCATTTGCTTCGGTTCACTTCGTCAATGTCGTCGCAATCGTTGGTTCTGTCCCCCAATTCTACTAATTATTGTCAAAGAATTGAGGAATAGAACCACACATGTTAGCGATAGAAACTTGGAACAAAGCCGATCAGGCTACGGAGATAAGAGGTACCGTTTCACTCTACACGAGACTGATACCACTGGTGCCATTTCGCCTGTACCGGTATGGGTATCGTACCATTTCGTGTTATTGCTAATTCAAGCTAACAATGAGCGATAGTACAAGTTCAGGAGTATAGTCCATTTACTCTGCACAAAAGATTGATAGACCCTGCAGGTGGACGTGTGACCTCTACATGTCCACTTGTAAAGTATACAGATGGGTTCTGCCAATAGCCAAGTAAGTTTTCTGGGTCACAGAGTAGAGAGGCTTTCCAGGGGTATCATATCTCAAGTACCACAATCTCTACATCTTATTTTAGACTACTAGTGTCCCATGTACCAATTGCCCCTTTAGTTCCCCCTATGTTCTAGTTCTCCACACTCAGAGACTGCTAACCACAAACTGACCCAGATTTCTATTAGTGGACAGGTCTGTTTGGCATGAACACCAATACAGGACAAACCTGTTCTTACAGGCACACAGTTGAAACTTACAAACCCATTCGCTTTGCTCATTGTTAGCATAAATTAGCTATAACGGTATGCAACCCTAATGATGACATACATCTTGACAACATCAACATTTTTCTATCACTCTAGGGACACCATCATTGCAACATTTTGCCATTGAGGCCAAGGAAATATTCTTGCAGCATTGTGCTTCTGGTAAGTTAACATACATAAGATAGTTCAGGCTTGACATTAACCCTCATGCTGCTGGTGGCTAATTTTGCCAATACAAAGTGATGCGAAAGACCTGAAAATTAAGTGAAACCCTGTCAAACGGGTACTCATCTAAGACTACTCAGCGAGAGCTATCCAATGAATACCAACATGACAGGATTAAGATGGTTTTCAAAAGTCTTTTTGTCTTTGTGGCCTTAGCATTGGAAGAGTTAAGGGCTGCCCCGGGCAGGTCAAAATAAGAATAATGGCTGCAGGGCAGGTAAAAATCAGATTGTGCCTTCCCGACGTGGCAGGTAAGATTTCCTCATGCAACTTCAGATATACTTTTACACTGATATAATCTGTAATTTTCTGTTTAGTACAAATAAAACTATCGGAGGGAAACAGGTAAATGCATACAGAAAAGTCACTTTTATATGCATTCTTTCACAACTTCTGTAGGGCTGGTGAAAATTGTGTTGGGCAAGTAGAAATTCACAATAACCTGCCCTACTTGGCAAGTGCCTTACAAAGTTAATGTTGAGCACTGAATTTGGTTCTGGGAATCCTACTCTACCTACATTAAAGGCTGCATCCTAATGTTTTATTCCATCTTGAATTAGTTGCTCCTTAAATGTAAAAACTGTGAAATCTATTAATTTTGCTTATTTACATAACTTTTTTAGTAAGTGTCCATGATTAATTGCTTTTAACTACATGTATTTATCATTTCTACTTATTTATTACTTAACCCAAACTTTTTACACTTGACATCTTTCACTTCATTTAATTTTTTATATTCATGCATGTTCCGAATTTATCTCTTGTTTGTACAGCACCACCCTCTATTCTCTCTTCTCTAGCGGGGGATACTGAGAGACCTGCTGCAACGATACTCCACGACAATCCCAATGACCTCCCTCTGGAGGAGCTAAGGGCTCAAGTTCCCCAACTAGTGAAAGAAGACAGTAAGTAACCTAAAAAAGACTGCTATCAAATTGATTTGTTTCTTATAGTGAGGAACTTTGATCAAGGATTTCTAATATGTGAAGCTAGAAATAGCGGTCTGAGATAATAGTCGTTTGATATATAAACATAAATCATACACAATCCAACAATAGGTATAGTTACCTCGTATTGTATTGACTTATTAACCCTTATGCTGCTGGTGGCTAATTTTTCCTATTCAAAATGATGCAAAAAGGCTGAAAAATAACTGAAACCCTGGCACATGGGTACTCATTTGAGAGTTCTAAGCGAGAGCTATCTGATGAATACCAACATTTCAGGGTATCGATGATTTTCAGATATTTTTGCCTCTTTGTGTTTTGGATGAAAGTAGCCTCAGCATTGAGACGGTTAAGAGTAATCTAATTGCCCTGCAATGGTCACAGCAATGAACATGGACTGAAATATGATCAAGTCGTACATTACATTTTTTCTCTTTAAGGCCACTCCAATTTAATTACTAGTCTTACGAGCTCAGGAGGCAGGAAATGAGCCATTTTGGTATTTAAAAAAAAGTTGAAAATGTCGTTTTTTTTATTATTTTAATTTTCTTTAGAGTCTGTCGACTAGGACTGGTAGCGAAATGTTTCGAACAGCCTATTCTCAACTAAATAAAATCAATCAATCACAAAAATCCCTGTAACCTGAAGGGTGGGAGAAATACATCCTCAAAGCTGAGGCTCTACTACAGCATTGATAAAATCCTGTAGTTGATTGAATCACCCTTAAATGAATATTCTAAAAACTTGCACTTTTATTTTTATTTTTTTTGGAGTCTGACAAAAAATTTCTAAACCACTTTCGTCCGTAAGACACCATAGTTGACTTTTATTATTATTATTTTTGGAGTCAGACAGAATTTTTTTTCCAAAAAAAGCTTGTAAGACAAGTAATTAAATTGGAGTGGCCTAATGTATCTGTTGTTATTCTAAGCTGCAATGTTACATTTTGATCTTCTTGATCATTTTGCCAATTGAATGAATGTGCATGCTTGCTATGTCTAACTTCTTTGCAAATGATTGCCATGATGGTAATTATTATTTTTGAAAATTTCAGTTCTGGAGCGTACTGGCAAAGTGGTTGTTAGGGGCTTTTGGAAACACAATAAGTACAAGCCTGTCTGGTGGCCTGCTCACATAACCTACCGTTCACCAAATGACAATAGATTAGACGGTATGTAGTTTGTATGGCAAGCATCCTTTGCAAAATATCACTACTTATCAATATCGGAAATTCAGGTGTTTTTCGGATATATGAAATTCATTTTCCGATATCTGAAATTCATTTCCCGTTATCCGAAATTCATTTTCCGATATCTGAAATTCATTTTCCGCTATACGAAATTCATATTCAGGTATCGGAAATTCCTCTAATTTTTTGATATCGGAAAATGAATTTCTGGTATTGGATTTTTTTTTCCAATATCGTGAATTCATTTTCCAAAATCGGAAAATCATTTTCCCATTTTAGTGATTTTTTGCATGGAAGGCTTGCCATAAGTTTGTCTCGTTTTACCATACATGATTAAGCTGGAATCATTTATTAAATAGGGTTAGTAAGTCAACACGAATTTCCCTTGTGCTATCAAAAATGAATTGCTATTAGCATTCAATTGTCACTTGAGCAACACATTTTGGGAGTGCATTAATGGAAGCCACTAGTCTGGTCAGGCTCATGGAGATATAGTTTGGTTGTCCGACTTCATCATTTTGGGACATATACAAGTCCAAACAGGTAGGGCTAACTTGTATGTCGGACGCTTTGGGTACATTTATAGTGCAGGGCTCGACGCTAAGGGTGAACCTATGGCCCCAGGCCAGTAAAAATTCCCAAAAACAGTTTCGGGCCAGTAAAAAAAGACTTCAACTGGTCCTACAGGCCCAGTAAACATTTGGAGACATTCTTGTTAAAAAGTTTCCCCCCAAGAATGTCCCCAAATGTTTTTGAAATAAATGAAGTTAAAATTTATAAAGATAAGTGTTGTGGTGAATTTTATCCGATGTTCTTTCTTGTTATATGTTAAAGAAAAAATGTAGGACCAGTAAAAATTTTGCAGGACCAGTAGATGCTAGATGCTACTGGTCCTACAGGGCCAGTATCATTTTGAGTTAGCGTCGAGGCCTGTAGTGCATGGAGAAATGTTACGTTTATGTACATTCTTTCACACCTTTTGTGAAAGAATGTGTCTCAGGCAGGTAGAAATTCATGTTAACCTGCACATCTTGGCAGGTGCCTTCGAAATTTAATGTTGAGCCCTGTTAATGTTGGCACCCTGTGTCTAGGTGTCTGTCTGACATTTCAATTGCATTCCAGCACATCGGATGACAATACAAGAATTGAGTGATGTGTACAATGCTTGCAAGCATTATAAGGAGGGCAGAGTAGGTGCTTCAGCCTCTATAGCTACGGCTCCAACAGCAACAACACCAACTTCCATTGTGACGGGAACCACATTTCAACCACCAACCACACCAGCTCCAGTGATGACAGCGATGACAGCAGGACCTTTGGCCACACCCGCCTCCGCTGTGATGGTCATTGCAGAGCCACCTACGATCACACCTGTGGCTGCAGCAACACCAACTCGCATCGTCATGGCAACCGCATCTCAACCACCAACCGCACCTGCTCCAGTGTTGACAGCGATGACAGCAGGACCTTTGGCCACACCAGCCTCCGAGATGACGGTCATTGAAGAGCCACCTACGGTCACACCTGCGGCTGCAGCAACACCAACTCGCATCGTCACGGCAACCGCATCTCAACCACCAACTGCACCTGCTCCAGTGTTGACAGCGATGACAGCAGAACCTTTGGCCACACCAGCCTCCGTGGTGACGGTCATTGCTGAGCCATCTACGGTCACACCTGCGGCTGCAGCAACACCAACTCCCATCATGACGGCAACGACAACATCTCAACCAACAACCACACCTGCTCCAGTGTTGACAGCAGGACCTTTGGCTGCAGTTACGGTCAAATCTGAGCCTGCAGATACACCAACTCCCATCATGACGGCAATGGCATCTCAACCACCAACTACACCTGCTCCAGTGAAAGTCAGATTGTGTCAGAGCAACAGGGCAGGTAAGATTTCCTCATGCAACATCATATATATTATTACACTTAGGAAATCCGTAATTTTTCTATTTAGTTTAAATAAATCTATGGGAGGGAAACAGGTAATTTATAGTACATACAGAAAAGTCACTTTTATGTACATTCTGTCACATCTTTTGTAGGGCTGGTGAAAATTGTGTCGGACACGTAGAAATTCACAATAACCTGCCCTACTTGGCAGGTGCTTTACAAAGATAGTGTTCAGCGCTGTATTTTACTTGGTTCTGGTAACCCTACATACCTAAATATAAGGCTGCATCCTAATGTTTTATTCCATCTTGAAGTAGTTGCTCCTTAAATGTAAAAAATGTAAAAAGTGCAGAATTTATTAATTTTGCTTATTAACAGTAACTTTTTTAGTAAGTGTACATCAATTGAAGTATTTAGCATTTTATTGGAGGATATCAACCCCCCCCCCCCCCCCCCTCACACACACACCAGAGTTACCTCAATTTTGGAGTAATGTAACAATAACCAAGTAATGTAATTTTGTGTGTATAAGACATACCCTTATATAAGAAGCACTCCTTGTTCAGGCCTTTAAAATGATGTATAGACCTTAGCTTTGTGTATAGTGGGCACCCACTATTCGGAAATATTGTGGAAAATCAACTCCTCATGAATAACGCTAGAAAACCAGTAAAATGCATTTCGAAATGTGTGAAATGTGACATCAATGTGACATCAATGCTTATCACTCTGTGTCAGTGCTTGATACCCATTGTCCTGGGTATAATATTGATTGTAATAAATAAATTCTAACGGAGGGTGGTACTGTAATTACTATTTGTAAATGCCGCGGCGTGCGTACATTGATAGGCATTGTCTTTGCCACATTATACAGGTAATTGTAATTAGGCGAAATAGCTCACCTGTTAGGGTGAATCGAGGCTGTTTGGTAAAATCACAGTGTGACCTAGGGACTCTATGTAAAACACCCTTAGATTTCTAGCTTTGTGTATAAGACGCACCCCCAATTTGAGTGTAAAAATTTGTGTAAAAAAGTGTCTTATACACACAAAATTACTGTATTTTGTTTTTTGGCCTAGAGATCACAGCTTTTGTACTTAAATAATACTTACCAGAATCGTTTCCATGATTAATTTCTAACTAATTTTCAGTTACACATATTCATTACTTAACCCAAACTTTTTACACTTGACATCTTTCACTTCATTTAATTTTCATATTCATGCGTGTTCTGAAATTATCTATTGTTTGTACAGCACCACCCACTATTCTTTTCTATCTAGCAGGGAATACTGAGAAACCAACTGCATCGCATAATCTAAGGGTTCAAGTTACCCAACTTGTGAAAGGAGACAGTAAGTAACCTTAAAAAGACTGCTATCAAATTGATTTGTTTTGTGTTCACCACTATGGCTAACATCACAGGTTTCCATATATTTTCACTTGACCTATTTCCCAGGACAAGTAGAAATTTGAAAAGCAGTTTCGGTCAAGTTACTTTGGTAAACAGGTTTCCCCATGGGACAAGTGCTCATCAGGCTTATTGTAATTATTGTATAATAATAATGGCAAGTAAAATCTGGGTTCTACTTGCGCTAATGTGCCAGTAGTTTCATGTTTAGCCCTACATAAATAGTAGGGTTAGTAGGCTGTCATACCCAGCAGCCAACTTCAACAAAATTAATAATAATTTGCAAGTTTCTTTGAAAACTTTTTTTTTGACGACTATTTGATAAAACTTTTTTTTATTGCTTTCACCATGCATGTGTCTTTTTAATGGCTGGGACTTCAATTGAGTAGTATGAAAATGAATAAAATACATGTGGTAAGGTATTAGTATTGTATAATCCACAAAACACCTGTTTTTCTTATCAGTTGTATATTCGGTATTGGCTTGCCATACATTCATTTCATGGTTCATTGCACTGGGGCGGGTTTTCTTTGGTTTGGTTTAGCCTCGGGTTCGACGCGGGCCTTGTTCAAAACCATAAACATTGATCAACGTTGATCCAACGTATCCCGTTCAGATCGTCATTGCAAGTAAACGCTGATCCCGTTCAGATTCTGTTTTCCCACAACGTTGATCAACGTTGATGGTCCTGAACAACGCCCAGTCGAACACGAGGCTAAACCAAACCAAAGAAAACCCGCCCCTGATGTCATAAAGATGTTCTAATGATGTATCAAAGATGATGATTTGCTATAACAAAGTAAAGAAACAAAAATAAGCATTCTAAAAAGTCATAAAATTCTCGAATTGAATATAAATGGATTCAAAGAAGAATAAACTAAATATACATATGAAATAAGACTTAGAGCAACTAAAATATAATTACCTGATGTAGGACCTCAAAGTAACATGTGCTGAGTTCTATAAAGAGTTGGTGACTGAATTGCCACACCTCAAGCACCTGACCAGTGTCCTCACTGAGCGTGCTCAGGATCTATAATTAGAAGAACTGGTCAGGTGCATGATTACGTAATGAAAATATAGAGGGCAGCACCCCCACCATCAGTTCTAAATATAATAAGGCTGTTACATATTGAATATCATTTAAAGACATTTCTCAATCAGTAATTTCTTTGTAGTTTCTTGCCTTTGTACCAAGAACAGTAAATGTCACATAACCAAATGCATTTAGATATGTATTGACATTCTTCCTGTTTGGAAATGCCGTGCTTGTTTGGTCTAACTTCTTTGCAAATGATTGCAATGATGGTAATTACTATTTTTTATAATTTCAGTTCTGGAGCGTACTGGCAAAGTGGTTGGAAGGGGCTTATGGAGACACAATAAGTACAAGCCAGCGTGGTGGCCTGCTCACATAACCTACCGTTCACCAAATGATAATAGATTAGACAGTATGTAGTAATGCAAGCATTCTATGCAAAAAATTACTCTTTTTGAATATGGGAAATTCAGGTGATTTTCCAATATCCAAAATTCATTTTCTGATATCTGAAATTCATTTTCCGATATCCGAGATTCATTTTCTGATATTTGAAATTCATTTTCCGATATCAGAAATTCATTTTCAGATATCAGAAATTCATTTTCAGATATCAGAAATTCATTTTCCCGTATCGCAAATTCCTATGATTTTCTGGTATCGCAAAATGAATTTCTGGTATTGGAGATTATTTTCCAAAATCGGAAATTCATATATCGGAAAATAGTGATTTTTTGCATGGAATGCTTGCCATAAGTTTGTGTTATTTTACCATACATGATTTAGCTGGAATCATATATTATTTAGGGTTAATAAGTCAACATGAATTTTCCTAGCGATATCAAAAGTGAATTTCTAATGGCATTCAATTATTACTTGAGCAACAAACTTTGGAAGTGCATTAATGGATGCCACTAGTCTGGTCAGACTCTTGGAAATTTAGTTTGGTTGTCCGACTTCTTCATTTTGGGACTTTTACTAGTGCAGACTAGCCAGGCTACCTTGTGTGTCGGATGCTGTGGGTACATTTTTAGAGCATGCAGAAAAGTTACGTTTATCTATATTCTTTCTCACCTTTTGTACGAAAATTGTGTCAGGGATCGCGAGGACGCCGTCCACATATCCTTTTGACGCATAGTCAAGTGGTATGGACGCAGAGGTGTGAAGTGGCTGCGTCCAGAGAGGACGCATAAAATTCCCATTAAGAACCCATAGATTTCCTGTTCACAACAGTACTTTGAGCTGTAAGCATTAGCACAGTCGACTCAACTTCACAAGCTGGATAAAGAAATCTACCCATTTAACCCCTTACCCCCCTAAGTGACCACATTTGTTGGCATAGTAAGTCAACACTCATTTGTGAGCAATGATCAGGACGCAGGATTTTCTGCACCTTGATATTAGGGTGGATGCAACTTTTTTTGACCCTATCGCTAACACTGAGGCAGGTAGAAATTCATGTTAACCTGCGCTTCTTGGCAGGTACCTTCAAAAGTTTAAGTTGAGCCCTGTTGGCACCCCTGTGTCTAGGTTTCTACCTGACATTTCAATTGCATTGCAGCACACCGGATGACACTACAAGAATTAAGTGATGTGTACATTGCTTGCAAGTATTATAAGCATGGCAGAGTAGGTGCTTCAGCCTCTCAAGCTCGGGCACCTACAGTAACACCACCAACTCCCATCGTCACGGCAACCGCATCTCAACCAAAGACCACACCTACTCCAGTGTTGACTGCGACCGCATCTCAACCAACAACCGCACCTGCTCCAGCAAAAATCAGATTGTGCCTGACCGACAGGGCAGGTAAGATTTCCTCATGCAACTTCAGAGATACTTTTACAATTAGGAAATCTGTAATTTTTACTATTTATTACAAATAAAATTATAGGAGGGAAACAGGTAATGTATTGTGCAAACAGAACATAGGCGGATCCAGGGAGGGAGGGAGGGGGGCACAGGGATCAGTCTTTGGCAGGAAACTGAAAAAGACTGCTGAGCTACAAGTTAAAAAAACTCCCCAGTTATCCAAACAATAGTAGTCCAATCAGCAGAGCATTCAATTTCTTGTATAGGTGGTGGTCCTTTACAGCATCTTATTGTAGTGTATCAGATAATGAACACTCCCTATATACAGTAGTAAACAAGAACTGGTCATCAAGACCCTTATCTCTGTAATCTATATCATCCCGCCAAAAGTAATAAAGTTCGCACATGCTTCCCAACCTTAACCGAGACCGGACGTTTTATCTTGCTTACTAAATCCATCTAGAAACATATCACTTATAAGCCAGTTCTACCTTGTGCCCTGAGCAATGGATCCCTAGTATGAATGGTCTCTCTAGAATTTCCCTGATCCTGGCAACAACTCCAGATTTTTCCCCAGCATAACTGAGGCTCCCATTCCAACCATTTTGCTCTTAACCCTTCCAATGCTGAGACAACTTTCGTCAAAAGCTTGAGGATGCAAACATCTTTGAAAAACATCTAAACCCTGTCATGTTGGTATTCATTGGATAGATATCGCGGAGTGCTCTCAGATGAGTGCCCATTTGCCAGGGGTTCAATTATTGAACAGATTATTTGCCTCATTTTCTATTGGCCAAATTAGCCACCAGCAGCGCAAGGGTTAAAACAGTCCTTCGAAAGCTCTGAGGATAGTTTCAGAAATGGTTGAGGCATCTCCCTTAGGAACATTTTCCCCAGCTACAAAATGATTCTCAATCACACTCTGGTGACAAAACAGCAGGAAAATTATCTAAGCCTCAGTGCAACCGCTATCAGTAGATCAGATATTGCAGAGAGAAATCTAACTTGCTCCATCTCAGTTTGGAGTTTAGCTCTTTCCGCCTTAGCAATAGATTTGATAAAGGTCTTGGCATAATCTGCATTTCTATATTGGTTACCAACGCGTACTGTAGAACACACAATGTAAGCGTCTGTTTATATATAGCGTACATAGCGTGTGGTTCCGCTTCGCTATATATAAAAACGCTGTACTTTTTTCTTACTGTACTGGCACTGTCGGCGGCGGCTACCGTCGCTAACATAAAGATACGCTATGATGCGAAAAATTCCCCAATTCGCTATATTTGGGACACGCGTCATATATGTGTTCTACAGTAATCCTTTAGCCTCAGCTTAATTACAAAGCCAAGGAAAATCAGTGTTAAGGTCTAGACTGCATACATATTGCATGTGCATTTCTGAAAAGGTAGGGAAGTTGGTCATATATAGTTTGATTCATGACCTGAAGAGACTTTTCTGCCACAGATAGGCCAGGTGCTTGATTCTTTGCCCTGTATTTCTCTGCATGAGTGACTGAGACTTTCGTGATCTTTCTTAACTGCATTTATCTTTTCCATGATTTATTGCTTTTAAATTTTTTTCATTTCCACATACTCATTACTTAACCCAAACTTTTTACACTTGACATCTTTCGCTTCATTTAATTTTCATATTCATGCTTGCTCTGAATTCATCTATAGTTTGTACAGCACCACCCTCTATTCTTTCTTCTCTAGCGGGCAATACTGAAAGACCAGCTGCGTCGATCCTCCACAACAATCCCAATGAACTCCTTTTGGATGATCTAAGGGCTCAAGTTCCCAAACTAGTGAAAGAAGACAGTAAGTAACCTAAAAAAGACTGCTATCCAATTGATTTGTTTTGTGTTTTTACCACTATGTCTCCACATATTCACTTGACCTATTTCCTGGTACAAGTAAAAATTAGAAAATTAGTTTCGGTCAAGTTACTTTGATAAACAGGTTTCCCCAGTGGACAAGTTCTCATCAGGCTTATTCTGTTTGACTGGGTCAGAATATTTTGGTTTCTGCCAAGTTAAACCTTGGCCTTACTTGCCCTAATGTGCCAGTATTTTCATGTTTCAAGTAAAGAGTAGGGTTAGTACGCTGTCATACCCAGCAGCCTAATTCAACAAACTTAATAATTTGCTTGACAACTTATTTATTTGATAACACTTTTTCTTATGCATTCAACATGCACCTGTCCAAATAATGGCAGGGACTTCAATTGAGTAGTACAAAAATGAATAGTATATGTGTAGTAAGACATTAGTAATAATGTATATCATTCAAAGACATATCTTAATCAGTAATTTCTTTTTAATTTCTTCGTATGAAGTACAGTTAATGTCTCATAACCAAATGCATTTAGATATGTAGTATCTATTTGATGGCAGGGACTTCCATTGAGTAGTATGAAAATGAATAAAATGCATGTGGTAAGATATTAGTATTGAATATCATTTAAAGACATTTCTCAATCAGTAATTTCTTCCTAGCTCACTGTCTTCGTACCAAGAACAGTTAATATTACATAACCAAATGTATATAAATCATTTGACATTCTTCCTGTTTGGAAATGTCGTGCTTGTTTGGTCTAACATCTTTGCAAATGATTGCAATGTTGGTAATTACTTTTTTTGAAAATTTCAGTTCTGGAGCGTCATGGCAGAGTGGTTGGAAGGGGCTTTTGGAGACAAAATAAGTACAAGCCAGTCTGGTGGCCTGCTCACATAACCTACCGTTCACCAAATGACAATAGATTAGACAGTATGTAGTTTGTCTCGTTTTTACCATACATGATTCAGCTGGAATCATATACAGTTGAACTTGGATATGATGGACTCAATGGGACCACGAAAATTGGTCCGTCATATGCAAAATCCGTCGTATACATATGACGAATACTTGATATGCATCGGACTGGGACCAAGCATATCGTCCGTCATATGCAAAAATTCGTCGTACAGTGGTCCGTCATATCAAGTTCACCTGTACAGGCAAACTTGCATATGACGGACTACTGTATGCCAGACTTTTGGCCATGACGGCCGATAAGCTCAGACAGCTCTGTCTGAGTCCCATGTGTATATCAAGTATGTTTCATATGTACATGACAGCCTTTGCCTATGATGGCCCAATTTTCCTGGCCTCATAGAGTCCATCATATGCAAGTTCACCTGTATTATTTAGGGTTAATAAGCTAACATGAATTTCCCTTGTGCTATCAAAAGTGAATTTCTAATAGCATTTGATTGTTTCTTGAGCAACAAACTTTGAAAGTGTATTAATGGATTTGTAAAGCTTGTTAAGATTGTATCAGGCAGGTAGAAATTCATGTTAACCTTGGATCTGAAGGCTCTGCTCTTACTCTCCCTCTTTTTCTTCTTTCGCCTAGAATAATTATGATTTGACATTGTTTTTCAACAATGACAAAGGTCCACTTTTTGCTGATATCTTATGGCACTAAATGACTTTTGTGTGTCAAAGTGCCTTTAAACACTTATTCATTTATTTATTTGCGCTTCTTGGCAGGTGCCTTCAAAAGTCAATGTTGAGCCCTGTTGGCACCCCTGTGTCTAGGTGTCTGTCTGACATTTCAATTGCATTTCAGCACGCCGGATGACATCAGAAGAACTAACTGATGTTTACAATGCTTGCAAGCGTTATAAGGAGGACAGAGTAGCCTCAGCCTCTATAGCTGCAGCAACTACAGCAACAGCACCAACTCGCATTGTCATGGCAACCGCATCTCAACCACCAACTGCACCTGCTCCAGTGTTGACAGCGATGAAAGCAGGACCTTTGGCAACACCAACCTCCGAGGTGACGGTCATTGCAGAGCCACCTACAGTCACACCTGCGGATACAGCAACACCAACTCGCATCGTCACGGCAACCGCATCTCAACCACCAACCGCACCTGCTCCAGTGTTGACAGCGATGACAGCAGGACCTTTGGCCACACCCGCCTCCGAGATGACGGTCATTGAAGAGCCACCTACGGTCACACCTGCGGCTGCAGCAACACCAACTCGCATCGTCACGGCAACCGCATCTCAACCACCAACCGCACCTGCTCCAGTGTTGACAGCGATGACAGCAGGACCTTTGGCAACACCAACCTCCGAGGTGACGGTCACTGAAGAGCCACCTATGGTCACACCTGCGGCTGCCGGGCAGGTAGAAATCAGATCATCTCTGAATGTCATGGCAGGTAAGATTTCCTCATGGAACTTCAGCGATATTATTACACTGAGGAAATCCGTAATTTTTCTATTTAGTACAAATGAAACTAAAGGGGGGAAACAGGTAATTTATAGTGCATACAGAAAAGTCACGTTTATGTACATTCTTTCACAACTTATGTAGAGCTGGTGAAAATTGTGTGGGGCACAATTCATAATAACCTGCCCTACTTTGCAGGTGCCTTACAAAGTTAATGTTGAGGGCTGTGTTTTACTTGCTTCTAGTAACCCTAGCCTACCTAAATTTAAGGCTGCATGCTTATATTTTATTCCATCTTGAAGTAGTTGCTCCTTAAATGTAAAAACTGTGGAATTCATTAATTTTGCTCATTGACATAACTTTTTTTTAGTAAATGTATATCAAATGAAGTATTTAGGACTTTATTGGGGGATATCAACCACCCACCCCCCCCCCCCCCCCCCACACACACACACAAACACACAAACACCATTTACCTCATTTTTGTAGTAATGTAGCAATAACCAAGTTTTTTTTGTATTTTTTGGTAGTGATGTCATTGATATGAAATTCTATCGATTCGATTAATTGATATATTTTTCGATTCGATTTGATTAGATTAGATTCGATTCGATACGCCGTAACATGCTCGTAGGGCACAATTATTTATAGTGATGTCATTGATATTCCTTTATTTTGGTTGGATACCCTGTGTCCTGGCAATATGCCCGAGTAAAGCACACCATTCCTTCCAATTTCTCCTACAAAAGCTATAGAAAATACTTTAATATTTAGTCAGAGTTTCATTTTGCATTAGTTTAACAGGAAATGTCTGGAAAAAGTGTATCTTTTATTAATAATCATACGCCATTATTGGGGTACAGAATATCGATTATTTCAATTTGATACCCAACCATTCGATTCGATTTAATTGACCAAGTAAAAATGTTGATTTATCGACTATCGATGACATCCCTATTTTTTGGCACAGCTTTTGTGCCTAAAGTAATACTTCATAGATTTTTTCCATAATTAAATGCTTTTAGCTATTTTTCATTTCCACATATTCATTACTTAACCCAAACCTTTTACGCTTGACATCTTTCACTTCATTTGATTAACATATTCTTGCGTGTTCTGAAATTATGTATAGTTTTACAGCAAGACCCACTATTCTTTCTTCTCTAGCAGGGAATCTTGAGAAACCAGCCGCATCGATCCTCCACACCAATCCCAATGAACTCCTTTTGGATGATCTAAGGGCTCAAGTTCCCCAACTTGTGAAAGAAGACAGTAAGTAACGTAAAAAGACTGCTCATATCAAATTGATCTGTTTTGTGTTTTTACCACTATGGGTAACATCACAGGTCTCCACATATTCACTTGACCTATTTCCTGGGACAAGTAGAAATTAGAAAATTAGTTTCGGTCAAGTTACCTCGATAAACAGGTTTCCCCAGTGGACAAGTGCTCATCAGGCTTATTGTAATCATTTTATAATAATACTCCATTTTATCATCCATTCCAATTGACTGGGCAGAATATTTTGCCTTCCGGCAAGTAAAACCTGTGCCTTACTTGCCCTAATGTGCCAGCAAATTTATGTTTTTATACAAAAAGTAGGATTAGTATGCTGTCGTCCCCAGCAGCCCAATTCAACAAACTTAATAATTTGCTTGACAACTTATTTATTTGATAACACTTTTTCTTATTTCATTCAACATGCACCTGTCCAAATAATGGCAGGGACTTCAATTGAGTAGTACAAAAATGAATAATAAATGTGTGGTAAGACATTAGTACTGAATATCATTTAAAGACATTTCTTAATCAGTAATTTATTTTTAATTTCTTCGTATGAAGTACAGTAAATGTCTCATAACCAAATGCATTTAGATATGTATTGACATTCTTCCTGTTTGGAAATGTCGTGCTTGTTTGGTCTAACTTCTTTGCAAATGATTGCAATGATGGTAATTATTATTTTTGAAAATTTCAGTTCTGGAGCGTACTGGCAAAGTGGTTAGAAAGGGCATCTGGAGACACAATAAGTACAAGCCAGCCTGGTGGCCTGCTCACGTAACCTACCGTTCACCAAATGACAATAAATTAGACAGTATGTAGTTCGTCTTGTTTTTACCATACATGATTCAGCTGGAATTTTCTTCTTTCACCTAGAATAATTATGATTTGTCATTATTCTTCAACAAGGACAAAGGTCCACTTTTTGCTGATATCTTATGGCACTTGTGTGTCAAAGTGCCTTTAAACACTTATTCATTTATTTATTTGCGCTTCTTGGCAGGTGCCTTTAAAAGTCAATGTTGAGCCCTGTTGGCACCCCTGTGTCTAGGTGTCTGTCTGACATTTCAATTGCGTTCCAGCACTAAATAACCTTTGTGTGTCGAAGTGCCTTTAAACACTTATTCATTTATTTATTGGCAGCTGCCTTCAAAATTTAATGTTGAGCCTTGTTGGCACCCCTGTGTCTAGGTGTCTGTCTGACATTTCAATTGCATTTCAGCACGCCGCATGACATCAGAAGAAATGACTGATGTTTACAATGCTTGCAAGCGTTATAAGGAGGGCAGAGTAGCCTCAGCCTCTTTAGCTGCAGCAACTACAGCAACAACACCAACTCGCATTGTCATGGCAACCGCATCTCAACCAACAACCACACCTGCTCCAGTGTTGACAGCGATGACAGCAGGACCTTCGGCCACACCAACCTCCGAGGTGACGGTCATTGCTGAGCCACCCACGGTCACACCTGCGGCTGCAGCAACACCAACTCGCATCGTCACGGCAACCGCATCTCAACCAACAACTGCCTCTGTTTCAGCAAAAGTCAGATTGTTCCTGGCCAACATGGCAGGTAAGATTTCCTCCCATCATGCAACTTTAGAGATATTATTACACTTGAGGAAATCCTGTTACTAAGCTTAATTACTACTTTCATGACAATAAACAAAATGTCTAATAAAGTTCAAATACCCTAAATTCATTACCATTAATCTGTCATGTAATTGAAATAGCCAACAAGGGCTTCGTTTTGTTGACCCCTTACCAGCTTTGGGTTCAACTGGGCCTTGTTCAGGACCATCAACGTTGATCAACATGGTGGGAAAACGGAATCTGAACGGTTTCAACGTTTACTTGCGATTACGATCTGAACGTGAAACGTTGATCAACGTTGATCAACATTTATGGTGCTGAACAAGGCCCAGGTCGAACCCAAAGCTGGTAAGGGCTCAACAAAACAAAGCCCAGTTATAGCATCCTAGATGGCAGCACCAATACTCAAAAATAAACACTAAATGAACAAACATTCATTACACCACCCACTATTCTTTCTTCTCTAGCAGGGAATCTTGAGAAACCAGCCGCATCGACCCTCCACAACAATCCCAATGAACTCCTTTTGGAAGATCTAAGGACTCAAATTCCCCTACTAGTGATAGAAGACAGTAAGTAGCCTAAAAAAGACTGCTATCAAATTGATTTGTTTTGTGTTTTTACCGCTATGGGTAACATCACAGGTCTCCACATATTCACTTGACCTATTTCCTTGGACAAGTGAAAATTTGAAAAGCAGTTTCAATAAACGGGTTTCCCCAGTGGACAGGTGCTCATCAGGCTTATTGTAATCATTTTATGATAATACTAATTTCATTATCCATTCCAAATGTCTTGGTCGTAATATTTTGGTTTCTGGCAAGTAAAACCTGGGTCCGCCTTGCCGTAATGTGTCAGCAGTTCCATGTTTAGCCCTACATAAAACGTATAATTAGTAGGCTGTCATACCCAGCAGTTCAATTAACAAACTTAATAATCTTAATTTTTATTGCGCCCAACATGCACATGTCTATATAATGGGAGGGACTTTAATTGAGCAGTACAAAAATGAATAATATACATGTGGTAAAAATATCATTTAAAGACATTTCTCGATCAGTAATTTCTTTGTAGGTCCTTGTTTTTGTACCAAGAACAGTGAATAAATATCACATAACCAAATGTTTTTGAATATGTTTTGACATTCTTCCTGTTTGGAAATGTCATGCTTGTTATGTCTAACTTCTTTGCAAATGATTGCAACGATGGTAATTACTTTTTTTGAAAATTTCAGTTCTGGAGCGTACTGGCAAATTGGTTAGAAGGGGCTTTTGGAAACACAATAAGTACAAGCCAGCGTGGTGGCCTGCTCACATAACCTACCGTTCACCAAATGACAATAGGATAGGAAGTAAGTAGTTTGTATGGCAAGCCATCCAGAAGGACTCAATTCTAGAGGGAAAGTGTGCCTTGAGCATGAAATATTTTGATGGAAAACACAAAGTTGTGCGGAGAAAGGCGCCCGCGACCGCATGTCAATGGCTGTTATAGTTGTATCTCACTACACTCTATTGATAACTTGAACAAACGAGCTTTTGTTGTAGTTAGATATGATCCCATGATATGATGTGTGCTTCATGCACGAGTCCACCCAGCTGAACGGCACCAGCCTACCCCGCCCCCCTCCCCCTGTTTCGCGCGCAACAGTTCAAAGGAACTGACACCAGTCTATCCAATGCAACGCACGCGACTGGAAGGACTGGCTCTATAGTCTATATACACGCGGTCGCGAGAGTTGCCGAACAACAACGAACAGGTAATCTCCATTTTTTTATGATTAAGACACAAGCGACGCCAAACATTCAACATTTTATCTACAGCATTTTATTGACAGACAATCATGATAAAATCTTTTTTAGCGTGATAAAACACATTGTACATTTAAAAAAAAAAGTACCAGACGATGCCGTCACTATATCACTTCGCATCGCTACTCGCCGCAATCACCGAACAACATAGGTGTATCCCAACACTTCGTCAAGAAAAATTCCGTAAAAGATCACGCCTATAACCAACATATAGGGCGCCTAAACACTAACGACGCCACGGATTCAACATTCCACTGACAGACGATAATAACAGAATGCTTAGAAGTGTGTAATAAACGCACTGTCGGGTTATTTGTGTGGTCACGTGATCACTCGTTGTCCACTTAATCCGCTAAGAGATATTACTGGAGATCTGTGAGCGCTGCTAAAATTATTGGTATAGCTGTCAAGACAGCCACAATCAGAGAATTGGCGCACGAACGTCTAGGCAAAAAATCACTCTTTGTCAATTTCGGAAATTCAGGTGATTTTCCGTTATCCAAAATTCATTTTCCAATATCTAAAATTCATTTTCCGGTATCGAAAATTCATCTGATTTTCTGATATTAGATAATGAATTTATGATATTGTAGATTATCTTCCAAAATCGAAAATTCATTTTCTGAAATCAGAAATTCATTTTCCTTTTTTGGAAATATTGATTTCTTGCATGGAATGCTTGCCATAAGTTTGTCTCGTTTTTACCATACATGATTTAGCTGGAATCATATATTATTTAGGGTTAATAAGTAAACATGAATTTCCCTTGTGCTATCAAAAGTGAATTTCTAATAGCATTTGATTGTTACTTGAGTCACAAACTTCGCAATTTCTTTAATAGATGCCACTAGTCTGGTCAGGCTCATGGAAATTAAGTTTGGTTGTCGAACTTCGTCATTTTGGAACTTTTACTAGTGCAGACTAGTCGAGCTACCTTGTATATCAGCGCTGTTGGTACATGTATAGTGCATGCAGAAAAGTTTCGTTTATGTACATTCTTTCGCGCCTATTTGTAAAGCTGGTTAAGATTGTGTCAGGCAGGTAGAAATTCATGTTAACCTTGGACCTGAAGGCTCTGCTCTTACTCTCCCTCTTTTTCTTCTTTCACCTAGAATAATTATGGTTTGTCATTGTTCTTCAACAATGACTAAGGACCACTTTTTGCTAATATCTTATGGCAGTAAATGACCATTGTGCGTCGATGTGTCTTTAAACACTTTTTTATTTGTTTATTTGCACTTCAAAAGTTAATGTTGAGCCCTGTTGGCACCCCTGTGTCTAGGTGTCTGTCTGACATTTCAATTGCATTCTAGCACTAAATGACCTTTGTGTGTTGGTGTGCCTTTAAACACTTATTCATTTAGTCAGTTATTTATTTATTTGCGCTTCTTGGCAGGTGCTTTCAAAATTTAATGTTGAGCCCTGTTGGCACCCATGTGTCTGTCTGACTTTTCAATTACATTTCAGCACGCCGGATGACATTAGAAGAATTAACTGATGTTTACAATGCTTGCAAGCGTTATAAGGAGGGCAGAGTTGCCTCAGCCTCTATAGCCTTGGCCTCACCAGCCTCCGAGGTGACGGTCGTTACAGAGCCACCTTCGGTCACGCCCGTGCCTGCAGCCTCAGGGGGCAAGGTGTGGGAAGAACTCACTGAGGAAGATGTGGATTACCTTTTGTTTGATCCGTACGATGCAAGGATGAATGCACCTACAGTCACAGCAGCTCCCGTGGTGACAGAGATGGTGGCGCCATATACAGACACACCAGGTTCTGTGGTGAGCACTACTTTGGCAACAGCAGCTCCACCTATAACTGACAGTGATGGTCATACCG
Organism: Maea johnstoni; assembly: GCA_963942565.1. NCBI lineage: Eukaryota > Metazoa > Annelida > Polychaeta > Spionida > Magelonidae > Maea > Maea johnstoni. The sequence goes on from OZ012697.1 coordinate 4,450,122, forward strand.
TGATATGTATAATTCTTCGCGATTGACTATATGGTATGAACATCGACACACCTCCCTATAACTGACAGTGATGGTCATACAGTGATATGTATAATTCTTCGCGATTGACTATATGGTATGAACATCGACACACCTCCCTATAACTGACAGTGATGCTCATACCGTGATATGTATAATTCTTCGCGATTGACTATATGGTATGAACATCGACACACCTCCCTATAACTGACAGTGATGGTCATACAGTGATATGTATAATTCTTCACGATTGACTATATGGTATGAACATTGACACACCTCCCTATAACTGACAGTGATGCTCATACCGTGATATGTATAATTCTTCGCGATTGACTATATGGTATGAACATCGACACACCTCCCTATAACTGACAGTGATGGTCATACAGTGATATGTATAATTCTTCGCGATTGACTATATAGTATGAACATCGACACACCTGCCTATAACTGACAGTGATGGTCATACCGTGATATGTATAATTCTTCGCGATTGACTATATGGTATGAACATTGACACACCTCCCTATAACTGACAGTGATGGTCATACCGTGATATGTATAATTCTTTGCGATTGACTATATAGTATGAACATTGACACACCTCCCTATAACTGACAGTGATGGTCATACCGTGATATGTATAATTCTTTGCGATTGACTATATAGTATGAACATCGACACACCTCCCTATAACTGACAGTGATGGTCATACTGTGATATGTATAATTCTTCGCAATTGACTATATGGTATGAACATCGACACACCTCCCTATAACTGACAGTGATGGTCATACTGTGATATGTATAATTCTTCGAGATTGACTATATAGAATAAACAATGACACACCTCCCTATAACTGACAGTGATGGTCATACTGTGATATGTATAATTCTTCGCAATTGACTATATGGTATGAACATCGACACACCACCCTATAACTGACAGTGATGCTCATACCGTGATATGTATAATTCTTCGCGATTGACTATATGGTATGAACATCGACACACCTCCCTATAACTGACAGTGATGGTCATACCGTGATATGTATAATTCTTCACGATTGACTATATGGTATGAACATTGACACACCTCCCTATAACTGACAGTGATGGTCATACCGTGATATGTATAATTCTTCGCGATTGACTATATGGTATGAACATTGACACACCTCCCTATAACTGACAGTGATGGTCATACCGTGATATGTATAATTCTTTGCGATTGACTATATAGTATGAACATTGACACACCTCCCTATAACTGACAGTGATGGTCATACCGTGATATGTATAATTCTTTGCGATTGACTATATAGTATGAACATCGACACACCTCCCTATAACTGACAGTGATGGTCATACTGTGATATGTATAATTCTTCGCAATTGACTATATGGTATGAACATCGACACACCTCCCTATAACTGACAGTGATGGTCATACTGTGATATGTATAATTCTTCGAGATTGACTATATAGAATAAACAATGACACACCTCCCTATAACTGACAGTGATGGTCATACTGTGATATGTATAATTCTTCGCAATTGACTATATGGTATGAACATCGACACACCACCCTATAACTGACAGTGATGCTCATACCGTGATATGTATAATTCTTCGCGATTGACTATATGGTATGAACATCGACACACCTCCCTATAACTGACAGTGATGGTCATACCGTGATATGTATAATTCTTCGCGATTGACTATATAGTATGAACATCGACACACCTCCCTATTCCCTGCAATGTTAAAAAAAATCTTTCTTCATAGCTACTTCATTCCTAATACGATTGCTCAAATAATATCATAGATGTTTACTTGGATGTATATGGATATGTGCCGCTACTTTAGTTTTTGCATTATCTGTGTGGATTATTGAAAAATGTACACATTTAATTGTTAAAAGTTTTTAGGACGTAGGGTGCCAACTTGGATGCACCTATCATAAGATCTTTGAAAAGGTGTTTGATTCCTAATTAGGGACACGTCCGGGGAACAAGATTTTTATTGTGAAAGAACTGCAAAACATGTGCCGTTTCAAATCGTCACATGTGGCGCTTGCTGATCGCTACCTTTGGTGTTACGTAGAATCCTCAAGATCATGGTCTTAGCCAGCAGGGCATCTGGGTGCCTTTTTGGACACCCAAACCCTTAAATAGTCCCCCTCATGACACCCCCAAAAATTTGTGAGAAATTTCTTAAAATGTCAATCCAAAGCATATAATTGATTTTTGTCATCTCCATGTAATTCCCATGAGATTGTATAAGGATATCATGCCTTATTTTGATAAATTTATACATGTATATGGTTGAAATCTGAGTATATTGTGGTCCCCCTTAAATATTTGGACGCCCAAAAATTTAACAATTGCCAATTTTGGGCACCCAGTTTCTAAATCCTGGCAAAGTCCCTGCTCAAGATGATGGTCAGTGAGTTTTAAACAAGACCTGTCAAGAAATCTTTGGACTACCTCTCCTTTACAAGCGAGCTTATCAAAAAATAAAAGTAGCGGCATGCCTTGCTCGCTCTCATTAATCATCCTAGTGCAGTCTGGTATAAAGGTAATTGGACACCAAGGGAATAATTTAGGAAGATCGGTCTTTAACCCATTAATGCTTAAGAGCTCCTCTAGAAATTGTCGTCTGGATCAATGATACTTTTGGCAATAACTTTAGAATCAAGCATAATTTTACAAAATATTTGAAGGAGAGTTGTTGGTAATGTTCTGATTGACATTTCTCGATCAAATATTTTCCTGACTTTGCTTTTGCCTGCAAATTATCATTAAAATTGTCAGGCTGCTTTTGGCCGCTGTGAGCATTAATGGGTTAACATTGTAAGGTACAGGGAGGCAGATACAACACCTCTTAAGGCCACGCCAGCTCCTGTGGTGACAGCGAACATGGCACAAAGAAAAATACTGCAGAGTTTTTTTGACAATAAATACCTTGAGAAATCCAAACTTGTACTAGTACTTGTAGCAAATGCTCAAACAATGATACCAATTGTTTAGGCGAAATACTGAATACTTATTGTCATATCAAAGTTGGGACTTAAAAAGTGCAGTCAAAGACACTTTAATTCAGTTCAGCGTTTTAGTTGGATGTTAAACTTGTATGTGCTGTTCCCTTATTGCCTAGAGCCGGTTATACCAGTCAGCTCATTCTGCTGGGAATACAAAACAATGGCCCTGTGGAGCATGATAATGTGTTACACGATAAACAGGCCAAAGAAAATGCCATTTTCCTTTAACCCTTTCAATGCTAATATTACTTTTATCCAAAGCACGTAGTAGTATGTATGTAGATATAAATTCTCTGATTTTTCCCTTTACAGAACTGTCTTAAGGTACAAGCGGGTTGAAGGCAGTCTTAAAAATAAAGCATTCATTTGGAGATATGTCTAGCAATTAGCATATTTGTCTGAATCCACAGACCTACAGTAACTAGCATCATTCAAATTAATTTTGATTGACATCTAGAATTTAGTTTTGTGTCACTCTTTGTCAAATTGCAGTACCCTGCCACACCACCCAAAGTCACTGGTAACTTTCTCATTATTTTCAGCGTATATAAATGATAAAGGCTGATCCAGAACAAGTCTCAGCAGAAATCTATAGTAGTCCAGTAAAAAGGGTCCTGGATTTAATTTGGGTATTGAATGATTGAAGGATAACAGGCTCAAGGTGTTTCAATACAGGGAGGGGCCTACCCTGATGGCCTAGTAGTCACAAAATAGCAGGACTATACTGGCAAAAAAGTGAAGATGATTGAGATGCCAAATCAACATGGATACTGACAAGTGGTATGTCGTAAATCAAGCACTACTTTTATGACAATAGCTTTGATTGCGAAAGATGTGGATTATGTTAATAGTACCATAAAATTCCTTTCATGGGTCAAATCCTGATTGCTTTTGTTATGTTAATCATTTCTGCCTCCAAACCTGTATATCAATTTAAAACTTTTGATAATTACTTTAATAATTTCACCATTTATACACGCATATATATATATATATATATATATATATATATATATATATATATATATATATATATATATATATATATATATATATATATATATATATATATATATATATTTTACTATGATATACTATAATTTCCTCAACCATATTTGAGAAAATTGTTTGGGTTAACAAATTTTTGACTGGAGCTAAAAAAGACCCAACTACTGATAAGTGTCATGAAAACATTACATCATAACAGACAGCCTTTTTTGTAGAAACAAATGACACTAATTGGATGATGGTGGGAATGAATATGAAACGCTCACTAATAATTGGCGACTGACGATAAAGAAAAAGAAATTAAATTTTCAATCTCTTTCCCGGTTCATAGAGAAAAAGAACCCCTTTAGACTAGCCCTGCCCTGCCCTTCCAGTCCCAAACACTTAGATTGGCACTATAGCCAGCGTGGTCTACTACAGGTGAACTTGGATATGACGGACCACTGTACGACAGATTTTTGCATATGACGGACGATATGCTTGGTCCAAGTCCCATGCACATCAAGTATAAGTCATATGTATACGACAGATTTTGCATATGACGGACCAATTTTCCTGGTCCCATTGAGTCTGTCATATCCAAGTTCACCTGTACTAGTATACTAGTACCTTGGATAAAGAAAAGAATGGATATGTAGCGAGAGATCAATTACTATATGTACTATAGTGAGATGCTGGACTCATGCCAGGAGTCACTGACTGGCAGCAGCACGAGGTCACGTGGCAACAAGGACCAATCAGGGCTCTCGCATCGACTACATTACAGAGAAACCTGATCTCCACCATCAGCTGGGCACCAATTTAGGTCTATTAGTTGACGCTGGTTGAGGCTAGCATGTTCAGGTTGGCCGGCTGGTTTTTCGAACCTACTTGTGTATGGTCATCTAAGCTAGTACTTCGAAAAGTTACTTCAAATACTATCTTACAGTCTCTCTTTGCATTCTAATCTTATAATTCAGTTATAAGTGAGCATTTCCATGTTTCTTTCTTTTCAAATATAGACCTCAAAATTTATAAGAGAATCCTGAAAATAAACCCAGTTATAGCCTTTAATTGATTAATGTATGGGACAGAAAAAAGAATGAATGATTCATTTTGTACAGATCTTTATTTCAAAGCCAAACCCATTCCAACAAAATTATATACAACTGCATTTTAGAGAAAATTATCTTACCTTTCTCTCAAATCTTACCAAAAAAACATCTTAGAATTTGTTATGACATGGTTTCACACTTACTATAATCGCGAAAAAACATTCTTGTGCTCATGCACTTAGGAGTAAATGACTGATAAAAATAAAAACAAGAAATAGCTTAAGGAGTCTCTATGAAATTAGCACAAGGAGAGAAAACCTAAAGAAAATTCATTTCGCAGAAGAGTTTGAAAACATATTATTAACAATAATAACCCTTATGCTGCTAGTGCCTAATTTGGCTAATACAAAAAGATGCAAAAAACACGAAAAATTACTGAAACCCTGGCAAATGGGTACTCATCTGAGAGTACTCGGCGAGAGCTTTCAAATGAATACCAAGACGACAGGGTTTCAATGGTTTTTCAAGAATCTTGCATTCTTGTGCTTTGGACGAAAGTAGTCTCAGCAGTTTAAGGGATAATAACCCTGGTTTTCAGGATGGGAAGAAGTTACCTATCTTCATCCCATTGTTCCACAAAATCTAGCAACTGGTTTATTTAACCCTTATGCTGCTAGTGACTAATTTAGCCAATATAAAATGATGCAAAAAACCCTGAAAAATTATTGAAACCCTAGCATATGGGTACTCATCTGAGAGTACTCGACGAGAGCTTTCTAATGAATACCAACATGACAGGGTTTAGATGGTTTTCAAAGATCTTTGCATTCTTGTTTTTTGGACTAAAGTATCCTCAGCATTGGAAGGGTTAATGGGTATATCAATCCAGCCATAATAGCACACAGAAAATGTCCACTAAATTTAAGTTTCAGCTATATATAACCTTGAGTGTAACTAAGATAATGGCTAGGTTAAGTGTGTGATCTTAATGTTACCCAAATATGTGTTACACAGTATCTTACAATAACCAGTATTAGGATGTCTCTACCAAATGCTCACTGGAGAGGAACAGTGACTATCAAGATCATGAATTTTCTTCACATATCCTAGGGCTGTGCTCACCGCTCGCGATGCTCGATGGATCGCGATTTTCATGCCATGCTACGATTATCGAGCATGACATGAAACTCATGAGCATCGCAAAAAAATAAAAACTTCAACGACCTTTTTAAATAGGCTTGAGAAGCTAAAAAATCCGGCATCGTGTTGGCGACATCGATGTCGATTCACAGCAGAACTACGCAAAATGCGTTAGTTCGATATACGCTAACCCGTCAGAGCGTACTTCACACTCTAACGGGTTCAGAATCACGAGGTGTAGTTGCATGTTTATACCGCTAGCTTGATATGGCGCTGGCTAGCGGTATCGACACTTCGATCAAGCTGTTCCTAATGACATCAATCTACACTGAAAAACAAAATGGCCGCCGTTTTCATGCTCGTGAGCATCGTTTAGGTTTTTGGTGATGCTCGTGAGCTGAAAAATTTTGGTGAGCACAGCCCTAACATATCCAGTGATCGAGTTTAATGTTTTCAGGCATGAGCAGATTTTCCTCCTACACTTTAAAATTTAGGAGCAAACAAATTGCAGTGTATTCTAGCTGCATACGTCTTTAAGTACTAAATAACCTAACATTTTCATCTATATACCTTTTTAAATCAAACCTTTTCTATAAATCCTGGAAAGGTAAGGAATCATTGAATTGTAACAGTAATGAACTTGTTTTATACAAAAGTTATGTCTTTTTCAGACTACTACTGATGATATGATTACATTAATCAGATTACCTAGATGTTTGGGTATGAAATGGTAAGTTCCAGAAATTACTATTTGGATCTATAAACCCTCTGACAATAAATTTGGAATTGAAAATGATTTTACTAAATACATAGGAGAGTAGTTGTTACTGTTCTTATTAACGTTTCTCCTTCAAATATTTTCCCAACCTTGATTTCACCTTAAAGAATGCACCAAAATTGTCAGGCTGCTTTTGGCAACACTGGCCATAAATGTGCAAGAAATGGTTGACAGAATATTATTTTCTTTGTTTATTTCTATAATCTACAACAGAGCGATTGTTCTCTCCAAATCCTAGTTCAAAATATTTCAAGGATGTTGAACCCATTGATGCTTAAGAGTACATACAGCAATTAGTGGTGGGTCGATTAATCGCAAACTCGATTGCTCGGCTCGCATTGGGCCGAGTTCCGATCAATCGATCTTGCTTTCCATCGCTCGATCTTTGCCGAGCGATAATGAAAATAAACACGACGAGACGGCCGCCATCTTGAAAGATACGTCCGATCGGCAGGATACACTGTAACTCACTTCTGGAGTGGATCACAGTGTATAATCTCACAGAACCAGCGGAATTGGTAAGTAACATTGTTTATATGATTCAGTTTTATTGTATGCACTACATTGATACTTTATTTCAGGATGAAATTGATGCGTAGAGCAATCTATGGTATTGCACTTTCAGTTTCAGTTCCATTATTCTTTAACATTTCGCAATCTCGCAATGTTTTAGATTTTTATGAATGCATAGTTTTGTCGTTATATATTGCGTGTCAGGTAAACTACAAAATAATCGATTATAATCGATCAATCGCTCGGCGAATGTGACGATTAATCGAGCCCGAAATTTTTAACGATTCCCAACACTAACAGCAATTGTCATCTGGTTCTATGATGCTTTTAGCAATAACTTTGGAACTGAGAATGATTTTATGAAGTATTTGAAGGGGAGTTGTTGGCAATGTCCTGGTTAACATTTGGCCATCAAATATTTTTCTATCTATACTTTTGCCTGCAAGATTTCATCAAAATTGTCAGGCTGTTTTTGGCCGCTGTGAGCGTTAATGAGTTAACCCTAATGCTGCTGGTGGCTAACTTGGCTAATACAAAATGATGCAAAAAACCCTGAAAAAATATTGAAACCCTGGCACATGGGTACTCATCTGAGAGTATTTAGAAAGAGCTATCCAATGAAAACCAACATGACAGGGTTAAGATGGTTTTCAAAATCATTTGCGTCCATGTGATTTGGGCGAAAGTAGCCTCAGCATTGGAAGGGTTAATGGGTGATAACAGTTTCTATGCAATACTATACAGCCATTGGTGGACAGCGTCCATTTCTGCTTCTGCGCCATCCCCACTTCCTGTCTGTGAGCCCTGCGCGCTGCATTCTACAAATGTCACTTTAATTGGTCGAATGTCGGTGAATTCGAAGTCCTTGTTTCGCTTGCCGAGGAAAGTGTTATTATTGCTGGAGTCGTCAGTTCCCTGCAAAGCTGCAGATCTCGTAACACGCAGAGTGTTCCTATAACATACAAAAATAAACTATTATTATTACCAATTATTGATTATAAATTAATCCATAAATATTTTTTGATAAACTAATTATTAATTAATAATCAATAAGTAAATTATTAATTATTTTGATTATAAATAATGAAATAATTACAAATTAATTATTGATTAATCATTAAGAGATGAATCAATTATCAATGATATAATTAATTTATTGTACTTTATAACAATTAACTACAAATTCAATGTAAATAAAGTATTAACCATCAATTATCAATCGATTATTAGGATGATAAGAATTTGCGTACATAGCTAAAATTGTAATTCTTCTTGCACAGTATCAAAGGCATGTCCACAGATTTGTCATACAAAATTAAATATTAAAAGTCCACTTGGTATTTCCAAACTGCTAACAGATATCTTCTGTTGAATGAAAACCCTACGAATCAGAAAAGTGGATTTCAACTTGCATTTCTGAGTGCATTACTTTTATATGTGCAAAATTAACACGGTATACAGTATCAGGAAAGTGGATTTCAACTGAGAGCATTACTTTATATGTGCAAAATTAACACGGTATACAGTATCAGGAAAGTGGATTTCAACTGAGTGCATTACTTTATATGTGCAAAATTAACTCGGTATACAGTATCAGGAAAGTGGATTTCAACTTACATTTCTTTTTCTAATTGGGACTTTATGACCTTTGACCCTTTCGCTAGGGTCTGATCCTGTTTATTGCAGGCAATCAGCACATTCCTGGGACAGCCACCAGTCGCAAGAAGATTGTAGATGAATCTGGAATAGTAAAGGTATATGGTTTAAAGTCTTGTATCCACCGAAATGTTCACACGACCTTCCTTCCCTAGCAGGCCTGTACACACTGAAACCATTTCAATCCCTGGGGGATATTCCAGTGCAGCTGGCAGCATATAGCGCATAAGCACTACCTTATTAATGCTAGGTACCCATTTTTCAGCTGGGTGGACTGAGGCAATATGGAATAAACTGCCTTGCCCAAGGACAGACCGAAGTGCCCAGGCCGGGATTTGAACCAGCAACCTACTGATTACTAGTCTGACACCTAACCAACTGAGCTACTTTGTCCTCAATGGAGGAGGAGGAGGAGTAAGAAATCAACTGGAACGGGAAATGATTCAATCAGCACATTCCTGGGACAGCCACCATTCGCAAGAAGATTGTAGATGAATCTGGAATAGAACAGAGGAGTAAGAAATCAACTGGAACGGGAAATGATTCAATCAACACATTCCTGGGACAGACCCCATTTGAGAGAAGATTGCGGATGAATCTGGAATAGAATGGAAGAGTAAGAAATCAACTGGAATGAAAAATGATTCAATCAGCACATTCCAGGGACAGCCACCAGTCGCAAGAAGATTGTAGATGAATCTGGAATAGAACAGAGGAGTAAGAAATCAACAGGAACGGGAAATGATTCAATCAGCACATTCCAGGGACAGCCACCAGCATGGTCTTAGCCAATATTTGGAAACAGGGTGTCCAAATTGAGGATTTATAGACTTTTGCATGTCCAAAGTGTGGTACAAAGTACATACTACTAATAAAATAAACCCTATATATTAAAAAAATATATGCTTTTTTAGGCCAGTAACTGCTTTGTGTGTCTTATAAAAGTGACACTACAGCTTCTATCTTCTAAAAAAAGTTATCATCATCAAATTCTGACATAACTTTTTGCGTGTCCAAACTGTCAAAAAACAGTGTTCAGGGTGTCTAAATGACACGCTGGACGCAAAGGCGGCTAAGCCCCTGGCCACCAGTCGCAAGAAGATTGTAGATGAATCTGGAATAGAATGGAAGAGTAAGAAATTAACTGGAATGGAAAACGATTTTGGGACTGACATTTTGTATTTGGTCAACAAATATTGAAATTGAAATCTTCTTCACATCTAATATTGAACAATTCAGCAGAGAACTTCTTTTTCAAATCATTCATAATGTTGCTATGAATTAATATCTTTCATAAAGAACATGTTATAGAATAGAGGAGTTATAGACTCAACTGGAACGGAAAAATGATTTTAGGACTGACGCTTTATAGTCAACTTGTGTTGTTTAGAGAATATTGGCACCTTTACATTTGATATTGAACAATTCACTTTTTCACAAAGATGGCATGCACAAAAAACATTTCGCAAATAGTTAAGCTTTTTTGGATATCAAAGTTCATATATGGCTGCTTCTTCTGCAATATCATCACTAAAGTATGACTAGCCAGTTATTAACACTGGAAGAAACTAGAGTACCTGCAAAAGCCGTCACATAAGGCCTAAAAAAAAGTTGTTTGTTTCCTGTAACCCTACCCTAACAAGTTTTCATTCAAAAAAATCCCTACCCTTAAGTTTTTTCCGCCCTCCCAACTCACAATCAACGTAAAACATGCATAAAACACACATTTTTGACCAAAAAAATAACGAAAAAAATCATCTTTTTGCCGACCTACCTACCCTATTTTTTTTCAGACTGTTACAGGAAACAAACAATTAATTTTTTTAAGCCTAATCCAAGTCACTGACAACTTTCTCACATGCCAAGCCTTAAACACATTGCTGCCTGTGACAGCCAAAAAAACCTGACTCTATTAGTGATATATCTCTAACAAAAGCAATTTTCAGAAAATATTTGAAGAAGAAACATAAATCTGAAACTGACTAACAACTCCCTTTCAAATATTTCTCCTATTCTTGCTTAATTTCAAAGTTATCTTCAAAAGTATCACAGGTCCAGACGACAGAAGTCAAGGAAGTCTTTAAGCATGAATGGTTTAACCCTTCCAAAGCTACTTTCGTCCGATGTACAAGGATGCAAACAGTTTTGAAAACCATCTAAACCCTGCCATGTTGGTACCGTAATTTCGCGTGTATAAGACGCACTTTTTTACACAAACTTTCACACTCAAAGTGGGGGTGCGTCTTATACACGAAGCTAGGGATCTAGGGTGTTTTACATCGAGTCCTTAGGCCACTCGGGGATCGCCTAATTACAATTATAATGCTGCCAGGACTGAGCCCACCGATGTTTGCCACGGCATTTACGAATTGTTACTACCGAACCACTCCCTGTCGGATTGCATTGATTACAGTCAATATCACCCCTAGGACAATGGGTATTACGCACAGACAGAGTGATCAGCACTGATGTCGCATTGATGTCACATTTCACTCATAATGAAGTGCGTTTTACTGGCTTTCTAGCTTTAATCAAGAGTATATATCCGAAAAGGGGGTGCGCACTATACACAAAGCTAAGGTCTATACATCATTTCAAAGGCCTGAAAAAGGGGTGCGTCTTATATATGGGTGCGTCTTATACACGCGAAATTACGGTACTCATTGGATAGCTCTCGCTGAGTACTCTCAGATGAGTACCCATGTGCCAAGGTTTCAGTCATTTTTAAAATATTTTTTTACATCTTTTTGAATTAGTCAAATTAGCCATCAACAGCATAAGGGTTAGGGTGTGTATTTACTTACTCAGCGACATCCTTCACTTCCTTCTGAAAGGTCAGGCTGTCCACCACGAATATCACAGATCTGGAAAATCAAAACAATTAAATACATTTAGAACAGACAAAATTAAATAATTACAAGATAAATACAACATTAATACAATGAAAAATACCTGAGAACTGGAAAATCACAACAATTAAACACACTTAGAACAAATAAAATTGAATAATTACATGATTAATACAACATTATATAATGACAAATACCTGTGCACTGCAAATTATAACCATAAAACATATAAAATTGCATTAATACACAGTATTTGAAATAGAACTAAATGAATAATTCCAAGACAATAAGAATTATTTTTCCGACTGCTTAATTTTCAATTGATGTCAACATTATTGGTCATAAAATTAAATGATACTATCTATTTTTTTTTTAAGTTCAGAGACTTAGCCTGTACCCGTGCAGCCTATCTTTTGGACAGACAGTTTCCTAAAACTCTTTTTAAAAAAAAATCTTTGAAGAATTTCAATCATGACTTTATTGTGGTCATAACCAAAGATTTTCCTAACGAACCATCTTTTGATATGTGGCTGAAGTTTAAATTGCAATTTTTGACACAAGAGGATGTTAACTGTAGTTGTAATAAGGATTTGAAGAAGCTGAATAGCTATATTTGGATGTGCAGAACTTTTTGTGAATGCTGTTTTAGACAGACATTTTAAAAATCCTTGCTAAGACCCTGATTAAGTTCCTTGGTCATGCAATAAAACGATATGTATAATCAAAATCATTTTTGATAAGTTCCTTGGGTGACAGTTAAGATATATCTTGGTATCTGACATACATCAAGAGAAACCTTGAGTTGTAGAACTGAGTAGTTTCTTTTGAAAATGTACCTACCCAGCTGACGCTTTGTGTTGGTCAAAATAGCGCATCCGGAGTCTCTCATGGCCAGGTAAGTCAACGATAGTTAGCTCACGAGCCTGGAAAATAAACAACAGCATGACAGCTTAGGAGTGTGATCCGTATCTGAGGTTTGGAATCGGAATTGGTAAAAAATAATTCCGATTCCAGGGCTCAACGGTCCCCAGAAGGAGCAGGTACGCTGGCGGGGCTACCTGAACCCAAGATCAGGTAGTCCCGCCAGCATTTTAGGTAGCCCCGCCATTTATTCCAAAAAGGCAAAATAGTTCTTTTTCCCCCTTTTCATGTTAGTAATGGTACTTATGCTTTTTTCTTCTATTTTGTAGGTTGCATGATTAAGGGATGCTATATTTTTCTTTTTTTCTGCTACCATTTTATAGCATTTAAGTGAGGAACTTCCCCAGGATTCAGGTAGTCCAGCGGGACTACCTGAATCCAACTTTAGGTAGCCCGAGAGGGCTTTTTTTGGAATTCAGATCTCCCGGGAGATGGGACTATGCTATGTGTTGAGCCCTGGATTCTTTCTGATTCCGATTCCTACCAACGTATACAGGGGGAAGAATAATAGCATTTAGGTTTAACACTGTATCAGATACTTCACTGTTTTACATTCCCATGCTATAATTTCGTTTTTAGGTAGTAGATTAGATTACCTAGTGCACTGAGCTACTGACTGGCATTGTCTCGATACTTTGTCATCTTATTGCATTGCAATAATATGACAAAGTAAGCGTCAATTAGTATCAACATTATGCCGATTCCAAAATCGGAATGATCGGTATGAGATTTTATAGCGATTATACACTATTTCTCAGTTCTATTTGTATCTTTTACATTATGAAAATACCTCTGAGATGTGACCACCCCCCTACTGTGAACACTATTTCCCAGTTCTTTTTGTATCTTTTACATTATGAAAATACCTCTGAGATGTGAACACCCCCTAATGTGAACACTATTTCCCAGTTGTATTTGTATCTTTTACATTATGAAAATACCTCTGAGATGTGACCACCCCCCTACTGTGAACACTATTTCCCAGTTCTTTTTGTATCTTTTACATTATGAAAATACCTCTGAGATGTGAACACCCCCTAATGTGAACACTATTTCCCAGTTGTATTTGTATCTTTTACATTATGAAAATACCTCTGAGATGTGACCACCCCCCTACTGTGAACACTATTTCCCAGTTCTTTTTGTATCTTTTACATTATGAAAATACCTCTGAGATGTGAACACCCCCTAATGTGAACACTATTTCCCAGTTGTATTTGTATCTTTTACATTATGAAAATACCTCTGAGATGTGAACACCCCCAATTGTGAACACTATTTCCCAGTCCCATTGGTATCTTTTACATTATGAAAATACCTCTGAGATGTGAACCCCTCATTGTGAACTCTTTTGCCCTGGACCCAAGGTGTTCACATCTCTGATGTTGTAGTGTAAATGCTTTGGATAACTTCCAGGACCTATATACTTTAAGTGCAAATATCTGTAATTGCTTCTCATTCACATAACCTGCATAAATGCTCACACACACAAATTTTCAATTTAGATTAATATGTCTATGTTCTCTACTTTCTAACTCATATGTTCATTTACTATTATTGCCTATTAATTGTATATTTCTACCCAGGGTCTTAGCCAGGATTTAGAAACTGGGTGCCCAAAATTGGCAATGGTGAAATATTTGGGCGTCCAAATTTTTACGGGGGTCACAATATACTCAGATTTCAACCGTAAACATGTATAAATTTATCAAAATAAGGCATGATATCCTTATGCAATGTCATGGGAATCATATGGAGATGAAAAGATTCAATTATATGCTTCAGATTGACATTTTAAGGTATTCCTCTAAAAATGTTTGGGTGTCCTGAGGGGTGGTTTTCGAGGGTTTGGGTGTCCAAAATGACAACCAGAGTCCCTGCTGGCTAAGACTCTGACTGACAGTCTGACCCATAGTATCCAGACAGCTTTGCTACCTTACCTTTTCCCCTTTAGTGGTGTATGCTCCTAGGTTTTCCTTGATAGAAGTGTGAGTTCGCATAAACCTCCCTAGGACGAGCTGTAAAGGAAAACAAAACAACCTATTCAATTATAAAAGTTTGTGACACTTCACAGAGTAAGACAGTTCACCATAGAGACTTAAGAGATGTCAATTATTAATTGTTGTATTGCAGAAAAGTAGAAATTTCTTACCTGTGTTTCATCCAAACATTTTCTTTGCGTACAGTCAAGCATATTATTTGTAATGGTATCAAAAAGAGCTTTCAACAATGTTTATCTTAATTGGACCAGGTTCAATGAATTTTTGTTACGTGATTTGGAGCTTAGGTACAAAAAAGAAGTGGTAACTGTAAAAACAAATTGATTAATCATCTATATAAATCTGCAATACATGTACATGGTTTGGTCCAAGTTTGGAGGCTATAGTACATGACCAACACATTTAACCCATTAATGCTCATAGTGGCCAAAAGTAGCCTCACAATTCTGATGATATTCTGCAGGCAAAAGTAAAGCCAGGAAAGCATTTGATAGAGAAATGTCAATCAGAACATTAACTTTAACTCTCCTTCAAATATTTCATAAAATAATTTTCAAATTAAAGTTTAATGTTCAAAGTATCATAGATCCAGACAACAATTTCTGAAGGAACTCTTAAGTGTCGTTCGCTAAAATTGTTGATCTATAGCTGATTGCAAATAGTGCTCGGACTTGGCTGATTTTTATCTATCGATATATCGTCCCATATGACAATAGATTATCAATAAAAAACGATATTTTCTTAACTTATGGCGGCACAGACCTTACCCACATTCTGCTCCTGATGGGTCGTTATACCGACGATGCTTTCCGGTAAACAACATCTGCCATTTTGAAATTGACCAAAATCAGGTTTGTGGCGTGATTAGCAGCGTGATTTAGAAGTCCAAAATGGCGGTTTGTTTACCGGAAGGTACCGCCGGTATATCAAAGTAATAGAAGTGACGTTGTGGTGAGTAGTTAGCTTGCATTTTTCAAATTTCGTAACATTTCATGTGCTTCTATTTTGGACGAGAATTATCGTTCATTATCGATAATTCATTGAGTTATCGATAGCGCTACTATTGTGGTGAAACGATCAATAAGGCGATATTTCGATTTATCGTCCGAGCACTAATTGCAATCATATGGAGTTAGAGCCCACACCAGATATTTGTGTGGAATTTCAAAAGCACTGACAAGGCCTATTTCAATCAGGTACATACCCGTGTATATATGAGGGTCTTTCCAGCATCACAAAGACCTACTAACAGGACACCCTTCTTTTTCTTTTGTCCTCCACGCAATACAAGTATAACTGAAAATGAAGGTTCACACAAATTAGACTGAGCATTATAAAACCACACCTCTTTCAGGGACCGACGTTAACATTTGAAGGCACTTGCCCATTCGGGCAGAGCAACCCCAAGTTTTGCTTGCCCGAAAAAAAATTCAACTTGTCCCCCAAAATGTTATTTTGCACTGTGTTCATTATTAACACAGTGACATCCTATTTTAGGTGCCTATTTAGCATTTCTATGAGAATAAACTCTATAGAGGCATACAATTTAGAATGACAATCTCACTGTGAAGGGCATAGTTTTGCCGAAATAACGACGACAAACTTGGTCTAACTTTTGTATTGGGTATTAAAGTGGGAATATTGACTTGCCTGTTCGGGCTTTTAGATTAGGCCATGAACTTGCCCGAAACCATGTTTTTTACTGTCGAACTTGCCCTGGGCAATAGGGCAAGCCTTAGCGTTGTACCCTGTCTTTAACGGTTCAAGGGGTTGTAGAGATAAAGCCAAAAAGTTTTGTTAGGACCGCTGGTGTGTCTCAAAACTAGGGGGTAGAAGTCAGATCGAGGTCAGAGGCTTTGAGATGGATTTTTACACAGGATGAGCTTGTCCTCTGCGCAGAAATACCCGAAAAACACACATTCTGAATCTGAGCAAAGCACTCACCTTACCTGACTTTACTCTGGCTGGAGCATGTATTACTTAAGAGAAAGGTCAACTTTTTCTGTTGCTTGTTAATCTTTCATCTTGAGGGCGTGTAAAAAGGATTTTCTGGTGAGAATAATGAAGTGCTCATCTCCGAAGGTGGCAGAGGACCAAATATAGTTAACTCAAAATATCCCATAGGAAAGGAATTCTGTTTCAAAAAAATGGATACAGAGATGGGAGTGAATTGTGAGTGCCCAAATACTTTAATCCCTCTTCAGCCATTCCCGAACTGAGGACAAAGCTGCCTGGGGCCAGTTGCACCAACGTGACTCAGGCTCAAACTTAGACTCAAGGCTCAACTTCATTGTCTACAACAATAGCATCTATTGTAAATCTTTGGGATGCATCAGGTTTCCTTGTTTTTTCTAATACAGCTATATAGCAAGGGCCCCGAGTGAGGGGAAATATTAGTGCGTCATCATCATTTACCTTCAGTAACAGAAGTTCTAGTTGTAAATCATTCTTGTCATGATAGCGAGCATGTACAATGTACATGGTGTCAGGTGATTACGCCCAATATGAGATTACGCCCCCATCGATTACGCCTCACTTTTACTTAAAGATTCACAGTAGTGTATTTCTTCTTCTTTTCTTCCTCCTTTCTCTATTTTTCCTTTCTCTTTCTCTGAGTTATTTCCGTTAATAGTCGAGTTAGTTGTAGTGTAGTTAGTGGTGTCCATTTTTTCTTTTCAAGTTTATACTCTCACGAGGACAGTTCACTCGTGCGTAATCGCCTGTATTCATACATGTATAGATATATACATGTATCTTTTTTGACTACGACTTTTGTCACAAAATAATGCATAAAGATAATGAACCAGAATGGGAACTGAAACACTGTGTTCTGGCACAAGGCCTACTCATAATGTCAATGTATTACTATCATCTTTGGCAACACGATGCTGATCTCCATTATTGCAGACTGAAAATTTATTATTTAAAAAATTAAATTAATTTTTGCAAATGTCACAAAGAAGGTCTGGGCAGGGTTTCCAAAACTATGAATTTGCTATAGACAACTCTGAACAAGGGGATAGTTTGACATATTTTGTGAGAAAATCATGCAGTCTTTCAATTGTACATGATGAAATATATTGGTGATTTACCATCATTTGGTGGATGTGGCATTTAAACAAGCCGGTCCATATGGGGGTATTTTCAATAGTGTTTGAAGGGGTTTTAATTCAAAATGTCACAGAAAAATACTCACTTATGGTTAGAAATACTACAGCAGCTGCGATTAAGACACTAATAATGGTCGGGTCCTGGTCTTCTATGCCCTTTTTCACCAGATCTAGGTACGTGTTAAGCTGATCAGTGAAGGAAGCCGCCATCTTGAACGGAGTGCAAACAGGCGAATTTACAATTTCTACACAACCTACGGTGACCAAATCGACCCTGTCGCCAGGTGTAGCTGCAAGATATTCTCGAATCGCATGTTGGTGCGAAAAGTTGATTTAAAAATAATGTTTATGTAAGTAATGTACATTAGGGACAAATGTCGGAATTTTGATGGTATTATTACGAAATTGACATAGAGGTGTGTAGTTTTTGTGTGTTATATCAGGGAGAATTATTTATAAATAGATATCTCTGGTTATATTTAGTAATCCCACTGTCAAAAAGTCAAGCACTTAGCAAATACTCATGAACATTGATAAATGATATATTCATAGCATCTATAAGTCATTCATATATATTTAAAAATAATTTATATATATAATTGAGAATCATTTATTGACATTAAAATATATTTTCCTAATACTGTAGAACAGGAAATTAATCCGGGGTGCAAAAATTAATCAAATTTGACCAAAAATGACCTTTCCAAATTTAATTTTACCGAACAGTCAGTACACACATTAACACAGATGGGGTAAGATTTTAATCCAAACTTAATTATAACGAGATTTTCTAATTCGGTAAATTTGGATTAATTACATGCTCGGAATCATTTCCTATTCTACAGTATTTATTTATTAAGTCTGTTGAGGGATCTGCCTTGGCCTAGTATAGTGGTTACGATGCCTGGCTCCCAAGCATGAACTCCCAGGTTTGAGTCCACTGGATCCCCATCAGCGGGTTGGCCTGGTTGCTATATAAATGTGCGGCGTTGTAGAGGGCTGTCTATGGCACTTCTGCAATGGAAACCAGTTTTAGGTGGTAGGGGAAGACTACCCAGTGACAGGCAACTTCATCACACACCCTGAGCGGGAGAAGTTGTTATGAGGATAACTGTGCTTTTTTTCTTTATTCATGCCAAGTTTCAGGAAAATTAAAGAGGTAATTTCTTTTAAGTGTCATTAGACTTTTAAAAGGCCTTTTTTGACTCATATAAGTAATAAGTATGAGTTCCTTTGATGGTTGACCCTTGGACGCTATTCTTTTTAAAATCTTTTAAACAAAGAAGGAATATATGAATTAGAGGTGTTTTTTTATATGTTTACCTTCAAATATTTCCCAAAATATGTGTGCTTTAAAAAGCTATCACCAAAATTGTCATAATTTTTATAATTATTTTTTACTGCTTCAAGCACCAATGGATTGAGTCTCAATGATCATTATTTGTAAATTTGTTCTACTTAACTCATCATTGCCTAAAAGCATTGTAATTTTCATCTGGATCTATGATACTTTTGTGAATAACTTGGATATCAAGAATGATTTTACAAAATATTAGAAGGAAAGTTTTTTGTTTTTTTTCTGATCAACATTTCTCCTGAAAAATTCCACCAAAACGGTGTACCTCTTTTTAGCCACTATAAGCATTAATGCGTTAACCCATTCACACTCAGAGTTCCTCTGGAAAGGATCGTCTGCTACTCTCATACTTTTAAAAATAACTCGGGAATAAAGCGAAAGTTCACAAAATATTTGAAGGAGAGTTGTTGTTTGGCTTATGATCAACATTTCTCCTTCAAATATTTCCCAGAAAATGCCTTTGCAAGTAAAATATTTCCAGGCCTGTTTTGGCCGCTCTGAGTGGGAATGGGTTAAAATATAACACCCAGCAAATTAGAACAACCCCTCCTATTAATCAATTCATTCTATCAAAAGAAAGTCATGCCTTTCAAAACCCCAGGGTCAACCACTATCGAAACATATGAAAATAAAACAAGACGTTGGTTTGATTAATTTGCTTTATTTACTTCTTCCGTCACCACAGCTGTATATTATCAGTGTTTTAATATGTTGGTTGGTTGGTTTTGTTCTGTATATGAGGAAGAAATTTGGGGCAAAAATACATCTTCACTTCATGCCTACCTGGTTATTAACCAATTCACAACTGGAGTGTTCTCATGACCTTACGCATCTACAAATCACTTTATTTATGTCTACATATAGATATATGTCTATATATATATATATATATATATATATATACATATAAATATATATATATATATATATATATATATATATATATGTCTATATATATATATATATATATATATATATATATATATATATATATATATATATATATATATATAAAAATATATGTATATGTATATGTATATATATATACATATATATATATATATATACATATATATATATATATATATATATATATATATATATATATATATATATATATATATATATATATATATATATATGTATATATATATATGTATATATATATATATATATAACATATATTGTAGCACTATTTCGAGGTGTATTTGACCAATATACTTCCCACTTGATGTAACAAACCCTTTTCAAATATTTGATAAATGTTACGCCTATCAGTGAGTTTTTCTCAAAATCTTCCGACCACCTGTGCACTCCAGACCCAAATGGATTAACCCATATGTTTGTGTATATGTATGTATATATATATATATATATATATATATATATATATATATATATATATATATATATATATATATATATATATATATATATACTCAGTATATATAAGTTCATGTAAACTCATTCAGGCCTGTTTTTATCAAAAATGTGTTCTAGATCTATGATACGTTGCCTTTTGAAATAACTAACAAAAAGAACATGTATCCACAAAATATTTGAAAAAGAGTTCTTGGCATGGGTTGGAAAAACCTCAGGCATGAATTCAACCAAGAAAAAGGGAAATGCTCAACTAGTCAGTAAAGAGCGCGTGATTCCTAATATAGGAATATACGTAGCCCAGGAAGACTTGTAATTTTAGAGGAGTTAACAATTCCAAAGCTGGGGCTTCTTTTATACAAAGCACAAGGACACAAATATTTCTAAAAAATCATCTAAACCCTGTCATGTTGGTATTCACTGGAATGCTCTCACCGAGTACTCTTAGATGAGTAGCCATTTGCCAGGGTTTCAATGATTTTTCAGGTTTTTTGCTTCATTCTGTACTGTCCACAGTAGCCACCAGCAGCATAAGGGTTACTGGTACATAGAAGATGGCCACTACAATTAAACAACATATTTTCCAAAGTCCAATATCATGATCAATAAAGAGTAACTTATTTGAAGCCAGGTAAGAAAATGGAATTTTCTCAGGCATATATTATACTAAAAAGGGGTAAGTCTCTTGTTTTTAAGCTTTTTGTGATCAAAAAAGCACTAGATTTCTGATAAAATAAATGCAAACAAATAAAGTAACTATTGAATATAACTGAAAATTTAAAAGGTTTATTTGCAGATTCCCTTCCATAAAATTGTACAAAGACCCATAAAATCAGAGCAAAAATCTTAACATGGCATGAAAACTGAATAAACTTTTGAAAATAAGATACATGTATATTCAAAGATTTTGAACTTTAACCTTAGATTAAAAATTCAAAAATAAGATATGTTATGGAAATTACCAAAATGGAGAAACTCCATTTGTATTTTTTAGATTTTAGATAATTAAAAAAGTTTCAGCTTCTTTCATATATCCCAAGACAACTGGATTTATTTCAGACAATTACAAACATGGAGATAGGTTTTGAAGTTAATTTACGCTTAAATGCAAACAATAAGGAAAAAAAAATACAATCCCAGTTTCTTTAGAAATATGGTCAAACAACTCAATATAATTCTGAAAAATATCAATAAGGAGTATATTTCTAATATATATACATAGATTTTTTTCAACTTCAAAATGAAAATAGAAAGCGGAAATGCTCCTAGAATCCAGCGATTTAAATAACATTTGCCCTAGCAACATAATTTATGAGTTTTTTCTCTGACAAATATCAAAATATTCCCTAGTAGTTTCCCTCCAATTCTGTTTCTACGATTCTCTTGTATTCGTCAATGCCGCCTTCCAGGACTTCTACTCCGTTATTTCGACACACCCAGCACTGCTTGCAGATTAATCGTATGAGTCGTTCGTCGTGAGAAACCAGCATCACTCCACCCTAAAAGACAACGCAACATTGATTACTATACAACTTATACAAGAAGAAACAAAATAAGGCATAGACTGTATCTTATATTTGTATTTTCTACTTTAAATTATTAAGTAACATCAACGACTAAAGTATTTATACAAGAAGAAACAAAATGAGGCATAGACGGTATCTTATATTTGTATTTTCTACTTTAAATTATTAAGTAACATCAACGACTAAAGTATTTATACACGAAGAAACAAAATAAGGTACAAACTTAATTTTATTATTGCACATGTATTTTTACCCTTAGTATTGGCACCAGGTCAGGCTCTTAGCCGGGGTTTAGAAACTGGGTGCCCGAAGTTGGCAGTTGTAAAATTTTGGGGCGTCCACATTTTTAAGGGGGACCACAATATACTCAGATTTCAACCATACACATGTATGAATTTATCAAAATAAGGCATAATATCCTTATACAATGTCAAGGGCATTATATGGAGATGAAAAAATTCAATTATATGCTTGAGATTGACATTTTAAGAAATTCTTCACAAAAACTTTAGGGTGTCCTGAGAGGTGCTTTTTCAGGGTTTGGGTGTCCAAAAAGACACCCAGACGCCCTGTTGGCTAAGACCCTGCACCAGGTCATTAGCCAGTAGTTAACCAGGGTTTCTCCATTCACCATTTTCCATTAATACTCACAGCGGCTAAATGCAAATTGACAAATTTGATGAAATCTTTCAGGAAAAAGCATAGTTGGGAAATATTTGAAGGCAGAATGTTTATCAGATTATTACCAACAACTCTCCTTCAAATATTTTGTAAAATCCATCCCAACTTCTAAGTTATCATCAAAAGTATCAGAGATCCAGACAACAATGTACACTCACCTGGAATTTGTTAATGGCCTCTCCTAGTGCCTCTATTGTCTCCATGTCCAAGTGGTTGGTAGGTTCATCAAGTATGAAGAAGTTAGGGCTGAAAATAACAAGCAACTCGTCAGGTCTCTTGTTTTATACGGTTATACCTCTAGAACACACAAATATTCAAAAAACAACATTAAATTCCTGGCAGTAATGTATTAAAATTTAAACTCCCACTTGCACTGTTATACTTACTTAAAATCTGATTTTTAATTGTCCTGTGGATTCTTTACTTGCCTACACAAAATGTGTCTTAGCAGGAGTGAAAAGGTGCCTTTTCTTTTGAAAGCTACTGCTAACCCTTCCAATGCTTAGGCTACTTTTGTCAAAAATACAAAGATGCAAAGATTTTTTATGACCATCTAAACCCCGTCGGGTTGGTATTCATTGGATAGTTCTCGCTGAGTACTCTCAGACCAGTACAGATTTGCCAGGGTTTCAATCATTTTTCAGGTTTACTGCATCATTTTGTGTCTGCCAAATTAGCCACCAGCAACATAAGGGTTATGTACCATAAGTTCCACTTACTTGCCAAGGCACATGAGTGCAAAAGCTACCCGACTTTTCTGACCTCCAGAGAGACTGGACACTGGTCTGAGGGCCAGCTCACCGGTCACTCCAAACGCTCCCAACTGCTGCCTGTAGCCCTCCGACGAGCGACCTAAACGACACAGACAATGAATTCGATGAGGACAAGAAAATGAGAAAATGAGAACGAAAGACATGGCAACACTTGTGAATGTGATTTTGAGGTATTTGTTGGAAAATAGGAAATCACAACTAATACTGTCTGTAGCACTCAGACAAGCGATGAAAATTGAAGATGAGAACAAAAGGCATGGATGTGATTTTCGGGTGTTTGTTGGAAAATGGGAAAGGGGAGTACCTGGAATTTATAAAAGTACCATGCCACCATTTGGGGGCACGGTCAGATTTGTTCTAGAACTGGTTAAGCAGACCACCCCAGGATTAGCCTGGTGACCAATCTAAGGGCAAATATACTGGAAAAGAGAGTTAATCCCATACCTGGATACTTGGACTGTAAGACCTCCACACAGTTCATGTTGAGCTCTAGCTGGTCGACGTGGTGCTGACTGAAGTAGCCGATGCGGATGTTGCGATGGACGTGCCGTATTCCAGATATCGGCTCCAGTTCTCCCAGGAGGATTTTCAATAGCGTTGTCTTACCAGCACCGTTCTCTCCAACCTGAAAGACAACGTACATCAGCGTCAGAAATCACAGGGAATTTCAGAATTTTCAATTATCGACATTTTTTCAATTCATCCAGGAGGATTTTCAATAGCGTTGTCTTACCAGCGCCGTTCTCTCCAACCTGAAAGACAACGTACATCAGCGTCAGAAATCACAGGGAATTTCAGAATTTTCAATTATCGACATTTTTTCAATTCATCCAGGAGGATTTTCAATAGCGTTGTCTTACCAGCGCCGTTCTCTCTAACCTGAAAGACAACGTACATTAGCGTCAAAAATCACAGGGAATTTCAGAATTTTCAATTATCGACATTTTTTCAATTCATCCAGGAGGATTTTCAATAGCGTTGTCTTACCAGCGCCGTTCTCTCCAACCTGAAAGACAACGTACACCAGCGTCAGGAATCATAGCTGAGTCTTAGCCAGCAGGGCATCTTTTCGACATACAAACCCCTTAAAAAGCAACCCTCAGGACACCCAACTTTTTTGTGAGGAATTTCTTAAAATGTCAATCTCAAGCACTAACTTGAATGTTTTCAACTCCATATAATTCCCATGACTCTGTATAATGATATCATACCTTATTTTGATAAATTTATACATGTCTATGTTTGAGATCTGAGTATATTGTGGTCCCCCTTAAAAATTTGGAAGAACCCAAAAACTTTAAAACTGTCAATTTTGGCCACCCATTTTCCAAATTCTGGCTAAGACCTTGAATATCGGAATTTTCAATTATCATCATTTTTTCTGCCAAAGTTAGACTTAATTAAAGCCAGTTGTAAGTGGTGGAGGAGTACCCAGTAAAAACACACTAACGCCATTAACTTTTGCGGTGACTTGCCCTGTGGGGCAAGTGAGATTCAACTTTCACTTGCCCTATTCCAACTTTCATCTGCCCTTTAAAAATTGTATGTTTTATAATGTTTCATTTAAAACCAAGTAGAACATGGTGCTGGCATGTGAAAGCATATTTTCTAGGGCAGGCGTGGATGCCAGACCACAAAACTTGCACACAATCTCAAAAGATAAACCAAAAATATTTACAGCATACTTGCCCAATGGGGCAAGCAAGATACAGTTTTCACTTGCCCTTCAGCTCTATTTTACAAATTCTACTTGCCCGGGGCAACGGGGCAAGCACCAATGTTGAGCCCTTAAGTATTGGAACTAGCTTTCCCTCACATACTCAGAACTTAAAAGTGACTTCAAGATATTTAGCGCCTTTATTGTTGATTTTGGTAGAATTCTTTTTGGATGAAAATGTCCCCTCTAATTTGCATTCGCTATCAGCCCTGGTTCAATGTGATAGTTGGACACCTTTGGAAGCTTGGCCGAAGTTAATTCTCTCGTTTTCTTCCTAATGAGGATAGGTCCAGTCAAGCTTGATAAGGATATATAGTGACAATAATCAAAATCACATTTTCCCATACATAATCTGTGTCACTTACTATACATATTCTTGAGTCCATCGCCGCAGAAACATCAAGCTTTTTAAATATAGGTAGATCCTTGTGGTAATAGAAGGTCACCTCATCTAACTGAAGGATCGGAGGAGATAATTTCTCAGATTCTGGAAACTTTAGCACCACGGTTGATTCTTTTTGGATTGGCACCAACTTGGGTCTGTAAAACAGGCGATAAAATGCAGGGTAAGAGATATGGATGGTTCAATGCTAAGTAAAAAAAATCTGCAAGTCGTGAATAGTGTGTACTGTATCCATTTCAATTCCGTTTGGTTTGATTCTGAGTTGATTTGGAGAGGGGTATTATAAAGTGCTTGGAAGTAATTGATACAAAAGAGTTGCTGAAGACAGCATGAGAGTAATCCCTAACAGCTTTTAATTAAACATATTCATTATAAAATACTGATTTGCAATGGTAAAAGTAAAGTGAAACAATGGCGCATCATCTGGAAAAGATTAGGGAAGAGATATAGATCTTCTTCAATTATTTTTGCAAGTTAATGTTATATGTACATAAATATGTATATACATATATATGTATATACATACATATATGTATATACATATAAATATATACATGTACATATATATATATCATTATATATATATATATATATATATATATATATATATATATATATATATATATATATATATATATATAAATAATTATATATATATAAATATATATATATATATATATATATATATATATATATATATATATATATATATATATATATATATTTATTATATATATATGCACATTTATATATATTACATGTTCATCCATCAAATGCATTTCAAGACTTTAGCCAATGAAAAGAAGTACTTACAATTTCTCTAGTAGTTTGAGTTTACTCTGCACCTGGGCTGCTCTGTTGGCATTGTATCTGAACCTATCTATAAACACCTGCAAGAAAAACAATATACACATAGAAATTAATTCAACCATGTCCCCTCAAAACTATATGGTTGTCTGCTGAATAAACCAATCAACAAGAATAAGTAGATTAATTATTAATTAATAATTATTAATAAGTATTAATTATTAAGAGTTCCTTTGAAATTGTCATCTGGAACAATGATACTTTTGAAAATAACTTTGTAATTGAGAATTATTTCACAAAATATTCAAAGGAGAATGGTTGGAAATGTTATGAATAACATTTCTCCTTCAATAATTTTCCCACTTTTGCTGTGGCCAACACGTTAATAGTCAACGATATAGAGCAGTACGTTAAAATGGAAGTCACATCCATGAATGAACGAAAAGGAAGAACGAAAATGATAAATCTAATGCCATGATAAAGCATTCTCAGGTGGGTAATCTAAGAAAAATCTACCATGTTACGTACATTTATGACAAAATAAGATTTCATGTCAGTATATGATTATAAAGTAGGCAAAACATAAAACCCAGTTCGATCTATCAAGAAAACAAAAATAAGTAAAATACTTATCTCCAAAAATTATTACCCATCATTCAAAGTTACTTATTTTGGGTAATACTCCAAACACCATTTACCTCTATATATGCACCTCGTTTTCACTTTATTGATGACTGTTTTTTCTCTTGTTTTAGAAACATTTACTGACCTGTATATTGTCTCTATATTCTTTCTGGGCCTCGTATTCTCTCTGCTGATTTTTGCGTTTTTCCTCGCGTGTTTTTACGAACATCTCAAAGTTGCCCTTGTAGTAGTCTATCTTTTGCGAGGCCAAGTGGAGGGTATCTGTGGATACGGCGTTCAGGAAACTACGGTCGTGAGAAACCACCAGAATCGTTGTCGGCCATTTCTGGAATAATACAAGGAAATAACCACTGTAGAATAGGAAATTAATCGGAGGTGCAAATTAACTGAATGTGCGATTTTGGAGAAACCACCAAAATTGTTGTCAGCCATTTCTGGAATAATACAGGGAAATAAATATGGTAGATTAGGAAATTAATCGGAGGTTCAAATAAACCGAACTTGTGATTTTGGATTTTTTCGAGATTTTTTATTTCAAAAAGCCAATATTGAAGGTTAATATTTTAATGACAGGAACAACACTGTAAATATATGGTACAAGCAAACATTAGAAAAACATTATTAGAGAGGGAGTTATCGGTTTTGATTAACATTTCTCTTTCGAATATCTTCTTAACTTACTTTTGCTTGAAAGATTTCATCAAAAACTACCAGTCTGCTCTCGATTGCTCGGAGCATAAAGGTATTAACTAATTTATACCTGTATCAGCCAAAACCATCTGGCTATTTTGCTTCTAATCAAAGCAATTTTAAGAAAGAACTTTGAAGGAGAGATGTTTTTCACACCTCTATCCACAACTCTCTTTCAAATATTTTGCTAATTTACACATAACTCCAAAGTTATTTTCAAAAGTATTACAGGTCCAGACGACTCTTGTGAAGTGGATCTCTAGGCATGAATGGGTTGAAGATCTTACCTGGAGGTAGTTCTCTAACCATATGATTGCTTTCATATCCAACATGTTTGTGGGTTCATCAAGTAGAAGTAAATCAGGCCTGAGGAGTAAACAGAAAGATAGAAACTTAGAGCAAAATAAAACAAAGGAATCTTCAGTACAGGCATTTAATTCCTGCACTAGTCAACCAGACAGCAGCCAGTGCCTGGTTGCTTTCATACCCAACATGTTTGTGGGTTTGTCAGGTAGAAGTAAATCAGGCCTAAGGAGTAAACAGAAAAATTGAAACTTATAATATATATATACAAATATATATATATATATATATATATACATATATATATATATATATATATATATATATATATATATATATATATATATATATATATATATATATATTCATGCTTGTATAAAACAAAGGAAACTTCAGTACAGGCATTAAATTCCTGCACTAGTCGACCAGACATCAGCTAGTGCCTGGTTATACAATCACCCATGAATAATATGTCAAAAGATAAGCCAAGCACATCAATGAACCAAATAGCTTACTTATCAAAGCTATGTTCAGTTGTGATGTCATCTATGTATCCATACCGTGGAAACTGGGTGGCAATGGGGCATGCATTGTGTATTATGCCCAGACTGCCCACACATTTAGTGCAGGAATTAAATGATGGTACTGCATATATAGTCAAGCAATATAATGGTCCAGAAGATAATTGAACCTGTGCCTCATGCTTGGGAGCCAGGCATAGTAACCACTGAATCCATGATATACTTATCAAAGAATGCTTAGTATCATGCGGTTATGTCCAAGTATTAACATTGAAACGAAATATTACAAAATATTATAAAATATTATAAAAGCAAATACAATAAATGAATGCTTAAAATCAAAATTTAGAAAATATTCGTGACCAGATTGGAAAGAACATAAAATACAGGTACATGCCATTATGGCCAATCACCAACAAAATCACAATAATATGCAAAATAAGAATAAATCCTAAAACATTGATCAATTTGAGAGATATTCACAGAAATTTAATTTTTTTTGCCAGGGAAGAACAATTTCTTGTAAGGCAAGTTAGTTCTTATATTAACTTATCCAACATGGCACATCAAAAACAAAAACATATGGCTTTCTTTTATATGGTCAGACTCACACCATGCCATATACATGTCTAGAAGAGGCATATGTCGAAACCAAAGGAAAAGTAACCATAATATAGTAGATTCGAAAAAAAACACATAACTTACTTTGAAAAGAGGGCTCTGGCGAGCGCCAATCTCATTCTCCAACCACCAGAAAACTCTCTGAAATAATGAGTAAGGGATAAGTACTGGTACTCCATACAAATAGGGTTGGGAATCGGTTGCAATTTCATGATCGATAATCAGTTGCAGCCAACCGATCGATTATCGATCATAATCAGTTCTTCGCACTTTTGCAGTAATTGGGTACTAGAGGTCTAGAGCCTATAATAAGTCATAGTCTATGACAATTACTTGCTATTAGCACTAATCTTAACTTTGTTTTGAAGTGTTTTTGGAGCTTAGTTTCATAGCAAGAAAGCTGACAACTTGTCTGTCATTTAGTTCTCTATTTTGCCACTAGGTGTCACCTTTTCCGATCATTATCGATTGCCAGTTTCGTAATAGATTAATCAGTATGAGAGGCAAACGATCGATTATCGATTATAATCGATGATCGTCCCAACACTAGTTACAAATAAGTATTATACTTCACTTGAAGATCGTGAGCCGTGATTGGCTGACTGCCAGTTGCCGAACTATCATGTCCACTGAACTGCGTTTTGCTTGTTGGCTGAGGTCATTGTTTGCAAACTGCACATTGACAACAAACTTCGCGCTACAGGCGCTAGCGCAAAATGGCATTTTTGATTCATTTAGATTATAAGCAGGGATTATTGATAGGGTCAGCGAATTGTCGTTTTAAATTGATATTTTACCAAATGGAGGTTTGTTCGGTATAATTAAACAAATATGACATCCCAGTGAGGATACCCTGTTGGAATGTCCCCCTCGTGAAGAATGGTTTTCTCTCCGGCTTTGCCCTCAGTGAAAACCATCCTCCCTAGGGAGACATTCCATCAGGGCATTCCCACTGGGATGTCATATTTGTATAATATCTACATATACATAAAACTCACTAAATTAGTACTGGACGTTTCCGCACAAAGGCAGTTCGCTATTTAATAGCGAAATTTCCAAATCTGACAGTGCTAAATTTAATAAAATTAGGTCCCAGGGAGGCAGGCATTATCTTAAAAAATATTACAGGAGGCAGAGATAGAGGCAGGAGGCCAAGTAAGGTTCAGGCTATTCTTGATAAAATATTTTATGCTGTTGCCATAGCAACATGCTATAATATATCTCATTAGTACTTACTTGGTGGTCATTCCCTGCATGCGTGGTGTGAAGCCTAGACCAGAGAGGATAATACTGGCTTTAGCGGGCGCCTTATCTGCCTCAATAGCCTCTAGCTCTCGATAGACGGCATTCAGACGCACCGTTAGTTCACTGTTTCCACCACTAGGACTGAAAAAAAAACATATCCGGAAATCTTTACAATCAAGGTATCATGGGGTTCTTATTCAGGTGCAGTTACTGTATACCATGTTAATAATGCGACAGTTTAATTAATGCATACTTTGCGCACCATTGGAGTCTGCATTAATAAAACTGCGCACCCTTATTTGGACATCAAATTTCTATGCTAGTGTCGTACAACTGAAATGAATACTGTAGAACACACAATGTACGCGCCTGTTTATATATAGCGTACAAAGCTTGTGGTTCCGCTTCACTAAATATAGAAATGCTGTACCTTTTTCTTACTGTAATGGTGCTGTCAGCGGCAGCTGCCGTCGCTAACATAAAGATACGCTATGATGCGAAAACTCCCCAATTGGCTATATTTGGGACACGCGTCATATGTGTGTTCTACAGTATACACATAATTATTTGCAATCAAGGATTTCTGGGGTACTGATTTGGATAGGCACTGGGGCTGGAAGAAGTATGCATGGAAATATTTTCAATCAAAGATTTCAGAGGTCCTCAATTAGAAGAGCAGTGAACTCACTGTTTCCACCACTAGGACTGAAAGGAATTAACACAGATGTATTTACAATCAAGGGTTAGAAAGTCATTATTTTACTGAAATACTCCTAAACGCAAGCATTTTATTCCAAACCAGCTCCTTTTCCATTTGCTGAGTATTCAAAATTTCTCCATCAGTCACAACTGGCTAGTCAAGAATTAGCCCAAACACGACAGAAAAATGACAATAAATCAAATTGAGATGTACCTGGTAGAGTTTAGAGACGCTGTGATGTCCTTTTCCTCCTTCAGAAGAGCCACCCGTTTGGTGTCGCACTCCAGTACACTGTCGACGGCGAGCGTATCGTCACCAACCACTTCCTGTTCCACATGGAGGATCGTGATGTGAGACTGGATTCGTAACTCACGACTGAAATAACGAATTGTAAATATACATATATATACAGTCAAACTTGTGCAAACGACCACTTCTCGTAAATGACCGCATGCTGTGAACGACCACTTTCAGATCCCACCCAAGGCTATTCCCTGTATATTTTACCTTGATTAAAGACCACTTACTTGACGGACCAACATCCATGAAATCTTATCTCTACCAGTAAATGGCCAATCATTCAACGGCCACTTGAATGCCTAGACGCCTTGTCTATTGTAAAGGGCACAATGAAATAATTGGAAGAATTGAAAGAAAATGTAATTTCCGAGGGTCCTCAATTAATGTTGGTGTTCAACTTTTATTTTTCTGAATTGTTTAATCTTAAA
The DNA here is from genome assembly GCA_963942565.1 of Maea johnstoni. Classification (NCBI taxonomy): domain Eukaryota; kingdom Metazoa; phylum Annelida; class Polychaeta; order Spionida; family Magelonidae; genus Maea; species Maea johnstoni. The sequence goes on from OZ012697.1 coordinate 4,482,298, forward strand.
ATATTAATGAAGAAATTTCAACAAACGCAGCTAAACAAAACAACCTCAATAATACATGATCCTTCTTAGAAATTCTTTGTTTTTTCATAACCTCACTCAGACCCCCAACTCCTTCTTAAGAGACCACCTCTTTAAGAGAGCACTTTTGACATTTCCCTTGAGTGGTCGCTTAACCCTTCCAATGCCAAGGCTACTTTCGTCCAAAGCACAATTACACATTTTTTAAGGAAAACCATCTTAGCCCTTTCATGTAGGTACTCATTTGAAAGCTCTCATTGAGTACTCTCAGATGAGTACCCATATACCAGGGTTTCAGTAAATGTTCATGTGTTTTTGCATAATCTTGTATTGGCCAAATTAGCCACCAGCAGGATAAGGGTTAATAGAAATTTGGCTGTACACACACACTACACACACACCCACACATATATACACTTAGCCAGCAGGGCATCCGGACGTCCTATGGACACCCAAACCCTCCAAAATCACTCTTCAGGAAACCCCAAAAATATTTGTTAGGATTTTCTAAAAATGGCAATTTCAAGCACAAAAGTAAATATTTTTACCTCAATATAATTTGCATATGAACATTATGCTTTGGAAATGGGATCTGTATAGTAACGCCAATCCTAAATCTGAAATACTGAATTTATTACGAGTCCTAAAATTCTCACCTAGATATCATTCTGAGTAGTGTCGACTTTCCAATACCGTTCCTCCCCACCAGACCGTACCTCCTTCCCTGGGACATGAGCAGGTCGGCACCCAGGAGCAGTACCCTGAAAATAAACAAAGAAAACATTAAGGATAGGGGGACAGAAATAATAAAACATAAATGCACAGAAATAGCGCCCATTGGCAACACCCTGAAGATAAACAAGTAAAAAAATAATAAAATTACATAGTCATGGTACAGGAAGAGCACTTAAAATTTATGAGTTCAAATTATAATTTTCCCCACAATTGTCGTAACTGATACATTTTTTTTTCATTTTCTTTTGCTTTTAGATTCCTAACCTACATTTAACCCTTGGGAGTCCAAATTGTGATTTCCCACAGATGTCTGAAGCTAAATTGTAATGGGGATTGTTGGCCAATACCAAATACTAGGTAATAGGTTGTTCATGTTTGATGATCTTAGGAATTTGTGTCCAGCACAGTCATGTGACATATTAAAATAAACAAATAAAATGTTCAAGAACGCAGCGATGCTCACACCAGTATATGGCTGACCAAAAAAGAGGAAAACTAAGATAGGCCCGCAGATCTACTTAACACCTCTGTCATCTGCACCCCTGACACTTTTGATGTGTCTGGGTGGCAATACAATGAAACATATTGCTGAGAACACCTCAGAGATGTGATCCTCCTATATTGTGAACACAATTTTCTGGTCCTATTTGTACCTTTCACATGAAAATATCTCTGAGATGTGAACACTCCCTAATATGAATGCTTCTGTGCTGGTCCCAAGGTGTTCACATCTCTTGCAATTGAAGATGATGCACATTTCGGAAGTATAAAACCAAAGCCATCGATACAAATATCTACAGATTCAGTTGATTGAAAAGATACTCACAAAATCCCAAAAGCAATACTGTAGATTAGGAAATTAATCTGGGGTGCAAATATACCGAATTTGACCAAAAATTACCTTTCCGAATTTAATTTAACCAAAGTTTTATTACACACTAACACAGATGGGGGGCAAATTTAATCCGAGTTTAATCATACCGAGATTTTATAATTCGGTAAATCATTTCCTATTCTCCAGTACCTAAATTTTCAATGAAAATATTTACAGAGCTGCTTGATTCAAAAGGTACTCACTTATTTCCAAAAGCGATATCGAAATTCTCAATCCGAATATCCAGTGATTTATTTCCACTGCTAGATGAGTCCATTTTGTCGAACTTTCGGTTAGCCTGTTGGCTAGCCGTAGCCTGTTGCTGCTCATTCACGACGCTGAAATATAAAGGGGGATTCAGTCACAACAGGGCCAAGTTTTTTTTAACCCATTCACACTTAAAGCGGCCAAAACAGGCCTGACAATTTTGGAGATATTTTTCTAACAAAAGCATTTTTTAGAAAATATTTGAAGGAGAAATGTTAACCAGTAGTCAAAAAACAACTCCCCTTCAAATATTTTGAGAACTTTTCCTTTATTCCAAAGTTATTTTCAAAAGTATGAGAGTAGCAGACGATACTTTCTTATGGAACTCTGAGTGTGAATGGGTTAAAAAGAAATTTGTATTGCAGGTATAGCTGAAAAATATGATTCTATTAACAGGCCAGTACAAATAGACATGTAAGATAGAATCTAAAAGTACATTTGAAGAAGAAAAGATTATCAGAAGTTAATCAACAACTCCCCTTCCTTTTTTAACTTCTGGTCTGTTCCTGATTTATTTTCAAATGTATACTGCTCCAAGAGGATCTATTTCTATAATAATCATTTAACCCATTAATGGTAAAAGCGGCCAAAAACAGCCAGACAATATTGGTTAAATTTCAAGCAAAAGGATAATAGGAAAAATACTTGAAAAGAAATGTTGAACAGGACACTACAAACAACTCCCCTTCAAATATTTTGTAAAATTGCTTTTAATTCCTAAGATATCATCAAAAGTATCATAGATCCAGACATTTTTGAAAGGAACTCTTAACCCATTCATGTCCAAAATAGCCAGAATATTTTGATGATCTCTCTAAAATAAGGAATTTTCAGAAATATATACCAAGGAGAAATGTTGATTAAAATCCAACCCACAACTCTCCTTCAAATATTTTGAGAATTTATGATTAATTCGGAAGTTATTTCCATAAGTGACTCAGCACCAGACAACCCTTGACACAGAGATCAGGAAGCACTATTTTGGTCACTTTTGACATTCTACTCACCCGTTAGTGGCTTTTTTGTCATCCTGATTCTTTTTTTCTTGTTTCTTTTTTATGAGTGCTTCTGCTTTGCCCAGCTTGGTCTTATTTACAATCTGTAAGGAGGAACATACAAGAAACACATAAGCAGAAGTATGCCAGGCCTTAACCCTTTCATTGCTGAGGCTACTTTCGTCTAATGCACAAGGACACAAAGATATTTAAAAACTATCTAAACCCTGTCATGTTGGTACTCATTAGATAGCTCTCACGGAGTACTCTCATACGAGTACCCATTTGCCAGGGTTTCGGTCATTTTTATGTTTTTACATCATTTTGTATCGGTCAAATTAGCAACCAGCAGCATAAGGGTTAACCTGCAGTGCCCCAAAATGACCTCCCTATTTTGGTTATAAATATGTTTCCCAGCATCAAACACTCAATCCTCCTTCAAATGATTTGTGAATGTATGCCGGATGCTGTGTACAGCTGCATAATTTACCCCTTGCCCCGTTGCAAGTGAATCAAGCAAAAAATGGCAATCGGGCAAGCAGAACAAGACCCTTACTTGCCCTGCTCGGCAAGTAATGTTTTGTGCAGAGTCTTCGCGACGTAACTCAACTTCGTTTAAAAGAGTGGCAGGGCAAGTGAAAGATCCAGCGGGGCAAGTTAACTTCAGGGGCAGCTTGCCCTGCTTGGCAAGTAATGTTTTGGGAAGAGTCTTCGCAACGCAACTCAACTTCGTTTAAATAACAGAGTGGCGGGGCAAGTGAAAGATCCAGCGGGGCAAGTTAACTTTAGGGGCAGCTTGCCCCGCTTGGCAAGTAATGTTTTTGAGTCATGTTACAACCTGGTGTATACTTATTTTCAAAAGTGTCAGAGGTGCAGATGACAGTTATGTTAAAGGGAAACTTGGGGAAGAGCAAATCCTAGATTTATATGAAACTTCGTTAACAAAACTCAACATCTGTCATATACAGGGAAGCCACAAAGAGAAATCTAAAATTGCAATTAGTGAATATCACCTCCTCTGAGTCAGGGCCTCCGCCATTGTGAATCTAGGTCATGTGGTCAGTGGCATTGGGTGGCAAAGGAGCTTAGTAGTGTATAAGATAAGCACAGAGGTAAGGGAAAGGAAGTGATCTCTGCCACCCAATTGCAAAACATGGCCCTCATGGGATCACTGAGAGAAAAAGAAGGGCAGCATCATGTTCTTGAAGTGTATTACTTTCATAAAAGCTGAAATGTACATGTGAGCTTTAAGGCCACTTTAAGTAGATCTCCAATCTATCTTACCGTAGGATTTTCCTCTTTTTTGGTCAGCCAAATACTGTTGTGAGCCTCGCTGCGTTCTTGAACACTCTCTGCCAGTTTCCCAAGATGCACTGGGGCATCGAGAATTTTAATAGGGCCATTTTGTGCCGGGGCAGTATCACTGAAAAATACACAATAAGCATAAATAACATCCAATCTTTTTTTTTTACAAAATTGAAGCCAATCAATTACCACTGATTGATTTACAAATACCAAATGAATAATTTCCATTACCACAGATAAAGTACATTTCTTCTGTAAGGGACATGCACCTGTCCTTTTATACATTGAAATAACATATTCTTAACAATTCAAAAGTTCCATATATTAATAAGTATGTTGATTGGAGTTTGAATTATCCTCACTTTTTCTGTTATACTGCAGCTAATTTATTACTAGCCAAATTATAAACTAGTGTAACACAAAGTCACTGACAACTTTCTTTTTCTGGGATGGATCCTAGCTGTACCCCCGTGACTCAGAAACATGTGATGCACACTCACTCTTTCATGACGTTGACGAGCCTCACTATGATTCGCATGATGTCCTCCTCTGACTTCTCCTCATCTGCCTGGTGCAGCATGACGCCCACCGCCTCGTACACATCCTCCACCGAGTCGAAGTCATCCAGACCCCCATCTAGCAATCCTGAAAACAGTTTGTACAATATTATAGAGATATCTTCTAGCCTATATTAGTATATACCAGATGGCTCTTTTGGGAAGTACTAGAGCTGCACACACCACTCACGAACTCGAGTGGCTCGAGCACTGGAGCAAACTCGCCGAGCTCGAGCTGCCATGTTCAAATCGTGAGCTCGTCGATGTTGGGAACACAAACGTAACACAGGACACATAACACACATTATCAACATACATAACTGCTTATCGCTGTCATGTCTTCTTTACAATACCCAATGTATACATTCAAGCGGTGTTGAGTATTAAACTGACCTTTGTACCTTGTCAGCACATTTTGAAATTAAATAAACATGGCAATGTTAATAAATGTCCGGCAATAAATATTTATTTCTTAATAGCTGGGCTGGAAAATAAATATCTTTTTGGAAAATCAGAACGTCCGTGAGCTCATGAGCTCACGAGTCAAACGGGTGGTGAGCTCATGAGTTGATCTCCCTCCGTGAGTGCAGCTCTAGGAAGTACAGAGCTGAGGGGTTGAATGGACCATTTAAATGCCGAAGCTTGCCGGCTGATGGCCCGTGTTTTAGGCAGGGCCAACATAAAAGTCACCGGCCTTTATGGCGAATGGCGATCCAGCCTTTATGGAATCGGCAATTTTGACCGACATTCCCTCATATTTATTACAGCCTTTACCAGAGAAATACATCCCCTTGATCTGCAACCCAATAGGCACAGCATGCTAGTACATAGGGTATGTGCGCCTCGGGTTACGCGGTGAAGCCTGGGGAGGTATTGGTTACGTGATTTGTGCAGTAAGCAAGCAGCAGAGAGACTGACTGGCTGGGTATACAGACTGTCATTCTATCTAGGTCAGATAGGTTGCCGAGGCAGCGAAATTTGATGACGCATGCACAGTGCCCACTCCCTGTCTACTGCTCTCAGACTTTACACACTGCCGATACACACATCCCCATGATAACAAAATGAAACCAAAAAAAAAAAAAAAGAAGACATACCCTAGTAAAATGTTTTTGAAATATTTGTACCAAAATAATCAGAGGGACAACTTACATAAATTAGCATGGATATGAAAATGTCGAAAAATACCAAAAAACCCACTTCACTTAAAAATGTTGGTTCAAGTTGTGCAATGACTGAGTGATGGCCATTTCATTCATAATGCTGCTTTTCGCCGAGTCAGCTATTTCTATAATACTAGAAGGAATTGTTCCGACATTTTAGGCCAAGTAAAGAACACTCATTTTAAGACGAAGATCAAACAACTTTTATTTACCTTTGACATAATCGTAAACTTCTGTGTCGATCTTTGGAAAGCTCTTCTCCAATATTTCGGTGTAGGCTGCCATGTTCTCAGCCTGTTCGAGTGGCATACAAAAACGAGGCACGAAATTCGGTCTATGCAATCTAACCAATCAGAGTGCGACATTTTGCACCGAACCGGCGAGCCGGCCCATGAGCGAGTGATCCAATGGATTGTCACCCACATTGCACTTCGAAGATTTATTTGTCACTGTCGGGATCATTGAAATACTCATAACGGTTCGCCAAAACTGAGGTATTCCTATGAAGAATCCACATAAAATATCAACAAACTAATCATTTTTAATACTTCCTGAGGTGATGGGGGGAATGTTGTACATCAAAATACTTTCTAAGGAAAGTTATACATGTGCCTTTAGCTACTGAGGACACCACACTGCCGATGGGGAGAAATTGGCAATTATCGCGTTGAAATATTTTGTTACCAAACCCAATTTTCATCATATAATATTTTGTAAAAAATAAATGTACTCTTATCACCATTTTTACACATTATTAACATAATACAACCGCTAACAAAAATATTTAAGTTAATAATCATTAAGTTTGCCCCTCCAACATGTGTTTTTTTTTAAATTTGAAATGCGGGCACACGAGCAAATATTTGTAAACATTTAAGCCAAATTCTAATAGTGACTGAATTTGGACATAATTCTTTTTAATTTTGCAGAAACTATAACCTGTCCTTTTGTCAATCAATAGATATTCGTGTTGTTTGTTGTTGTTGTTTTGTTTTGTTACTATTGTCAGATTGTTGTTGTGATAAGTGGTACATGGTTGATTATAAAATTCACACTGATAGTATCATTACATTCAGGATACGATGCACATTTAACGTGCCCGTTGATATATAGGGAATATGATATAATAATAGGTGCATTCATGGATACCTCTCGATCCAGATTAGGACATATCAATAGACAATGCAAGCGTTAATCTCTATAGTGAAAACTGGAATACATACATGGATTATGGATAGATAAAGAATCTCTCTCTATATTCAATTTACTGTAAGAACCCACTTCTAAAATCTAAGATGAATATCCAGAAGGAAAGTAAGGGACCAAATCTTGCTGCATGACCTACATTACGGATCAAAGCCAATAGGCCTGCGCCATTCTCTCCAGCCCGGTCCTTAATGACCTGAGTTCAGTGCTAATTACGCTTTGGGAGCTGAACAACCAGCTGAAACAGTTGCACTGTGCACTGGGCCTAATGTGATTGTATGGTAATTGCCACCTCCCCCGCTGCATCTTTCCTATATCTAGCTCTATGTAAAAATAATCTCCTTTATGATGCCGGCAAGAAACAAGCACAGTCATAGATTTTTACAGGTACATTTAAGAATGTGCTGATGGGAAATAATAACTTTATTAAGTTTAAGGTGCTTGTCAATAAATGGCAGTCTTTGTAGTTCAGGATAACTATCCCCTGTCCTAACTTGGAGATTTATACTTATATGAAAATATAATTCTATTATAATAACTAATAAATGTAATATGATTTCTAGTTCTACCACAATGACTAGTGTTCAAATGGCATCTGATTAACTACAAGTTTACCTTATGTACTATTTTTTTGAAGTATTGAGGCCCGTGATTTTCTATCTATAGCTCATTAAAAAATATGTACCGGTATTTTACCGTGGCAAGCATTCAGACAGTTTAATCAGCATCTATAAATATCTATAAATGTTTATACATTAAACAATTCATTTATAAATCATTCATGAATATTTATTAATCATTTATATAGAGTGATGTATTACCTATATGTATTCATAAATACTTATTAAAGTGTCTGGATTTTTGCCACATTTTACATCAGATTTATCCAAACAAGGGGGCAAGGAGAGACAATTGATTATTTGTGATGGCAATAATAAAAAAGTTACAAAATCATTTCCAATCATGATGAGAGTGAGAAATGCGTCAAAATCAAAATGGCAATTTACATCCCACTTGCAAGTAATTTAATTGATCATTTTGCGGCAAAATATTCATATCCATGTGCTAAGCTAGTAGAGTAGAAATTCCTCCGGGCTGTTCAAGTTCCCTTCACTACGAAGAACAGATTATCACCAGAAGAATGAAAATCTAATAGAAGTTATAACGTTCTTTGTTAACTCGGTCATTTAACATCTAAAATTACAATATTCTTTAAAGATCATAAGATGACATTCTTTCCACCATTGTTCATTCACAATATTACACCCAGGGATGACGCGACGCTTTCTCCTCTGAAAGTCTACAACTGCACCAATCTGTCAATTAAAAAACAAACATGGCAGCCACCATCTAGAAGGGGGAGTCAACAACATCGATGGATCCAGGTAGCTTATTTTTTGACGCAGCTTATAGGATACGTTGTAACAATCCAAAGAAAAAAACATTTATTTCTAGCAAGGAGAACTCAAAGACTGACTTGATCAAGGAACCATACCATGAAAGAATTTATGTGAAACTTAGACTCTAAATCAAGAAAATTTTGAGAATATTCCTTTCTTTTTGCATTTTATCATTTAAGTCTGTGTGTCATGTGTCATCATCATAAATTGTCAACACTAAGTTCTTATTCTACACTTGTGCATGTATATATATATAGCTATTGACATGCCATCTTGAGCGGTCGAGCAGACGTTAGCGGGGACAAGTTTTTGGAGGATTACAGAGGATAAAATAGGGTTTGCTGTGTGTCTGTTGTGTTGTTTTGTGTGGGAATAGTGTACGTTTCTGTTGGCGTGTTTTGTAGAAGTGGGGAGGGAGTAGTTTGGGAGATTTGAAAGGTTGGGTGGGTGAATAGGTGTAGCGTGGGCAACGTTTTTGGCGGGAAAATAAAAGCTGGGTAAAGTAGAGGGAAAAGTTGTTTGTTTTAGTAAAGGTTCAATTGGGGGTGAGAAAAAAAATGAGTAGAAGGAATAGTAGAGATGGTGGGAAGGGGGGAGAAGAATTTTTGGGTGAATGTGAGAAGTGTAAGCAGTGGTTTAGTGGGGATAGTTTGGGGCTAGACAGGTTGAAAGTGAAGAAGATAAGTTTTGTGTGTAGAGCATGTGTTGAAGGAGAAAGGTGGGAGAAAGAAACTGGGGAGTGGAAGAAGAAGGCAATGGAGTTGGCAAAAAGGGAAGGAGGGGAGAAGGAACAGGAAATAGGAGTATGGAGGAGGGATATGGAGAGAAGGATGGGAGAGTGGGAGAAAAGAGTGCAGAAGTTAGAAGAGAGGGTAGAAAAAGGGGAAAAGAGGGGTGAAGGACAGGAAAAAGAAGGAAGGAATGAAAGCCCAGGTAAAAGAGGGAGACAAGAAGGAGTGATGGAGAAGGAAATAGTGGGGACAGGGACAGATAATGGAAATGATTGGGACAATGAAGAAGGGGTGGCAGAAGAGAGAAGACAGGGTGATGAGAGGGTGAGGAAAAAAGACGATAGGAAAGAGGATGAGGAGAGGGTGAGGGAGAAAGACGATAGGAAAGAGGATGAGGAGAGGGTGAGGGAGAAAGGCAATAGGAAAGAAGATGAGGAGAGGGTGAGGGAGAAAGACGACAGGAAAGAGGATGAGGGGAGGGTGAGGGAGAATGACGATAGGAAAGAGGATGAGGTGAGGGGGAAGGGGGGAGAAGTAGGGGAGCAAAAACCAGGGGGTGAGCTGAGGGAGAAAAAAGGGGGGTAGAAGATGAGCAGCATGTTGTGCTTAAATGCCCGGCATACAGAGTAGAAAGGAACAGAATGTTGGGGAAGGAAAGACGAATATGGGGGAAAGAGAGATGGGGAGTTTGGATGGGCAGGGAAGAAGGGGAGCAGCTCAAGGTTTGTTTGGGGACCCATCGGAGGTGTTAGCCAGAACGGTGGGAGAAGGGGTGAGAAAAATGATGAAGGAAAGAGAGGGGTGAAAAAAAGGAAAAAAAAAAAAAGAGAAATGAGACGGGTGTGTTGTAATTACATGTTTTAAACCACTGTATAACACTGTTACTTTTGGTTCGTACTAATCGGAGTATTAAGCGAGTAAGAGGAAGGGAGCCACTTAGGTAAGTGAGGGATGCTAAAACAGGTTAGCATGGAGGAAGTAGGCGGGGAGAGTTTTTGTTAAGAGTTACTATTAGGATAAGGCTTTTGAAATTAATAAGTAACACAGTTTATATGTGGGTTTGAGGGGTTCATATGTGTGGGGGTTAATTATATGTGTAGGACAGGAAGACAGGGAGGGGGCAGACCAGATACTTGGTAGGATATCTGTATAGGACAGGAGGACAGGGGAGGGGACTGACCTGATGCAGGATGCATGACAATAAGTATGGGGGGATAGGGAACATGAAGAACAACGAGGCCCGGGGGTGACGAGTGGCCTGGGTGGTAGGGGAGCTTCTCCGTAGGTCCTCCCTCGGGAGTTGACCCCGCGGGACAAATGCGGGTACGGATCCAAAACAAACAAACAACATATATATATATATATATATATATATATATATATATATATATATATATATATATATATATTCACATAGGTATATATATATATATATATATATATATATATATATATATATATATATATATATATATATATATATATATATATATATATATATATACATAGTATATTTATACATAGGTATATATATTATATATATATATATATATATATATATATATATATATATATATATATATATATATATATATATATATATATATATATATATATATATATATATATATACATATATATATATTCATATATATATATATATATGTATATATATATATATATATATATATATATATATATATATATATACATATATATATATTCACATAGGTATATATATTATTAGAGCTAGTACGATCAATCGGCGGCTCGAGCTTTTGCTCGTATCTTCGCCGGCGGCGAGCACTCGAGCCGCCATTACAGCTCGCCGAGTTCGGCGAAAATGTAAATAAACCCACATCGTCAATCATCCGCCATCTTTTTTGTCTTGCTGACGTCTTTCCCACGTGGGATCCCAGCGAGATCGCACGATAGCAGGACGTGATTGGGTTAGGCAGGCATGGGCCTGTTCTAATTAGCGTGATTGACAGCAATTTACGTTGCTCATTGGCTTAGGCAGGCATGGGGCGGTTCTAAATTAGCGTGATTGACGGCAATTACTTTCGCTCAGCAGTTGATTTCACCGCATGTGCAGTGAGTTGCTAGGGCTCGTAATATGTCGATTAATCGCTCGGCATTTTCAGCGATTGATCGAGCCGTTTTTTAGCGGCGAATCCGAGCACTATATATTATATATATATATATATATATATATATATATATATATATATATATATATATATATATATATATATATATATATATATATATATATATATATATAATTATATATATATATATATATATATATATATATATATATATAGAGAGAGAGAGAGAGAGAGAGAGAGAGAGAGAGAGAGAGAGAGAGAGAGAGAGAGAGAGAGAGAGAGAGAGAGAGAGAGAGACAGAGACAGAGACAGAGAGAGACAGAGAATATCAGCTTATATGAAAGTAATACACTTCAAGAACAGGATGCTGCCCTTCTTTTTCTCTCAGTCATCCCATGAGGGGAGATTTTTAGGGAGATTCATCCTGCCCAGACCCTGCAGGCAGCCACTGGCTGCGGCCATGTTTTTCAAGTGTGCTATCAGCTGTGACTGATTGGGTGGCAGAGATCACATCCAGTCCCCTAGCTACCTCTGGGCAGTGTATCATAAACAGCAGTGCTCCTCACAACAGCTCTCTGCACAAGTTGCATAAAAAAGTGTATTAAACAAGAAAAGGGTAAAATCATGTGCAGCCATTGGCTGTAAAAAAAAGACACGGTAGTGGAGAAAGCTTTCATAGATTTCCTAGTATTAAAGTCAGACAAAAACAGTGGTTAGCATCCTTGGATCAAAATATACATCCATGAAACTTTTAAACCCACCTGTCCTGAAGCATGCAGTTGTATATAATATCTGGTAACCAATTTTTATAAATCTCTTATTTAAACCATAAGTGTTCTTGCAATTTATCAATTTTGGGATTTATTTACTTTATTGGTACTTTATTCAGTTGCTTTACGAATATAAGCACAGGTATATGCATTAAATGTTTAATATTAAGCCAGCATGAGAAGGGTAAATATTATTCCCTACCTTACAAAATTGAAACAGCTAAGGTTATAGTCAGTCATGACCCCATTTTTACTGAGAAGTAACACATTTTTAAACAATATTGCAATATAGAGGAAGGTTGAAATCAAAATATCTCAAATTGCAAGTGACCCTTTCTTTTATTTAAGAGAGAATCAATGATATTTTCATTTACTCATTACTGACCTTCTCTTAATGACTTATGTTTAATAATCATACTCTTCATTATTTTGATCTGATGTACAGACTTTAGCAACCCTAACAGCTAACTTTCAGGGTGAATGGCCTTTTAATTCAAAAACATTTTATGGCAATTCTCATTGGTACCTCAACATGGTCTTTATTTATCCACTGAGAATAGACTGTTTAGGATTTTGTTAGTTGTCTTACAACTGGTGTTTTGTCTTATGTCTAGGTCCCTTGAGTAATAACAAAAGGAAGTAAAGGAAAGGGACACACATATGGTAATTGACCTTGTCCAATTGGCATTACACATCTAGACCCCATGAGACACAGGAAGTGGCTATCAATACTGGGAACAGCAATCATCTTCATTTCCTTTAGTATTGGTTCAAAGTCGTAGGGATTTGCAAACCTTAACATCTAGAATGTGATTCAGAGCAGTGAAATATCTACCTTCTAGACAGAGCCACTGGCCTTATCTAATACACCACTAAGCTGCTTGCCACCCAATGACACTGACCACAGCAGCAAGAGTTGACCAAGATTTAAAATGGCGGCGGCCCTGACTCAGAGGAGGTGCTATTCACTAATTGCAATTTTAGATTTCTCCTTGTGTGGAGCTCTAGGGCTTCCCTGTATATAACAGATGTTGAGCTATGTCCATGAACTTACATATAAACCTATGATTTGTTCTTCCCCAAGTTCCCCTTTAAATACTGTCATTTGAGTTTGAATATTGTCAGGTGATGCTACCATATCATGCTTTCTAGCTATATACTAAACGCCTGTATTAATCAATCTGATCACTCGGTGGTATCAATGAAAAGAGTTCATACATTTTCTAAACATAAACTGCATTCAAAAATGCAGTCTAATAAACCTAATTGGTCATGCTACTTGAACATTTCCTGAGTTAAGCTGCGATAATAAGTTTTGTCTTGACACATGTTCTGAAGCCTCTATCGCATGCTGGTGTGACAATGCAACAGTTGGACGCCTCTGTTACTCCATATCAGGTGTCTAATCAGGAGACAGCTAATTTGAGTTTTAATATCAGGAGAGAACTTCTCAAAGTAGCTGAGTTTACAGGTATCGCATCTCGACAATTTTGAAAAAAGTTCCAATCGTTTCAATATTTTTCATGATTTTACATTTTTTTTATCTTTTCAGTTTGTATGCTGCTGACCTCTGACCTGTAATTGACCTTTGACCCGTGACCTTTGATGAGAGGGCGTTACCATGGGGAACCAGCTGACAGGAGTGGCCCCATCACAGATCCTCCCTCTGGAGCACTACCTTACAGATGTACCCGATTATGTATTCGATACCAAGTAAGTTACATGGATAGTTTATGATGACTGACTCACATGATTTTCCATCACATGACTAGAACAAAAGAATACTTACAAAAGGGTTGCACAATTATACCTCTCACACAGGAGATGTACAGCACCCACAAGTTACCAATACAAACAATAGGTGGAAGCACCACTTGCTACCCTATCTGGGCCAAGTTTTCTTTGGTTTGGTTTAGCCTCGTGTTCGAATGGGCGTTGTTCAGGACCATCAATGTTGATCAACGTGGTGGGAAAATGGAATCTGAACGGTATCAACGTTTACTTGCGATGACGATCTGAACGGGATACGTTGGATCAACGTTGATCAACGTTTATGGTTTTGAACAAGGCCCACGTCGAACCCGAGGCTAAACCAAACCAAAGAAAACTTGGCCCTGTTTCTATATGATAATGGTGAGACTGGGGTAAAGGGAGAGGGATCAGCTTTTTCCCGGTGTTGTTTTGTAGAAGTCCTTACCACTACTGACATAACATTGTCAGTCAACTGATCTGCGTCCCACCACAACAATGTAAATATTCGTGCGTTGCCCAGTGCTAACACTATAATACAGAAGACCACTCGGGCCTAAGAGATGTCTCTAACCATGTCCTCCAATTTGGGAGGAATGACCCTGACTCCAAACTGAGAGAAGTAGACAGGGAGTGGTCACTGGTCATGAATCATCAAATTTCGCTGCCTCTCACTATCTGACCTAGATAGGATGACATCCCCCAGCCAGCCAGTGCATGCTTACTGCACAGATCACGTGACCAATACAACCCCAGGCTACAGCGCGTAACCCGAGGCGCAGATGCCATAGAGGCTAGCATGCAGTACCTATGGGGTTGCGGATCAAGGGGATGTATTTCTCTGCTCCAAAGTGTCACTCAGAGTTCGTCTTGAATTAGAGCAACTGTGGATACATAGATTACGCTCTACCACACCTATGGGCTTGAACGTGTTCGACTGACCAGTCGGATGTCGACTTCTACTCATATATACCCACCGGCATGGTCTTAGCCAATATTTGGAAATGTTCAGGGTGTCCAAATAGAGGTTTCATAGACTTTTGCGTGTCCAAATTGTAATACTACTAATGAAATAAACCCTCTATATTTACAGATTTTGCTATTTTAGGCCAGTTACTGCTTTGTGTGTCTTATAAAAGTGACACTACAGCTTCTACATCTATCTTCTAAGAAAAGTCATCATCAGTAAATTCTGACATAAACTTTAGGGTGTCCAAACTGTCAAAAAACAGAAATATTTTACTTACAATTTAAGCATTTTCTTGAAAACATTTGAAAGAGAAATGTTGATCAGAAGCCAAACAACAACTCTCCTTCAAATATTTTGTGAACTTTCGCTTTATTCACAAGTTATTTTCATAAGTATGAGAGTAGCAGACGATAACTTTTAGAGAAACTGTAAGTGTTAATGGGATAACTCAAGTTAACAGGTCAATATCTTCACAGTGTTTCCTGTTTTCTCCTCAGCCTGGGTAGCACCAGATTCTTCAAGGTGGCCCGTGCTAAGTGTAAGGAGGGTCTATCAGTCGTCAAGGTTTTCGTAATTCACGATCCGTCTCTGCCACTGAAGACCTACAGAGACCAACTAGAGGGTAAGACCTCATTTACATATTTCATTCATTCATATACTGAGTATTATTTATCCCTCGCTCGAAATTGCTAAAATGAGGAAAAATAACTTTCATTCAAAGATTTTTAAATATTCATCACTGTTATTTTATTTGAGTAGAATTGAATTTCAATTCAATAACTTTAATTCACCTATTTCTAAAAAATCATCATGACGTTATCACTGTTGAATGGGAATTTCATTTCAATAACTTTAAATCGTCTATTTCTAAAGAATCATGATATTACTTTCAAATATAAATTTTAATTCAATAAATTTCATTCATACATTTCTAAAAACTCATCATGATGTTATCTTTGAATGGGAATTTCATTTCAATAACGTGAAATCACCTATTTCTAAAGAATCATTATGATATCACTTTCAAATATGAATTTCAATTGAATAGATTTCATTCATATATTTCTTAAAAATCATCATGATGTCATCACCTTTGAATGGGAATTTCATTTCAATAACTTGAAATCACCTATATCTAAAAAATCATTATGATATCACTTTCAAATATGAATTTCAATTGAATATATTTAATTCATATATTTCTAAAAAATCATCATGATGTTATCACTCTTGAATAGGAATTTCATTTTAATAACTTTAATTCAACTATTTCTAAAAAATCTTGATGATATCACTTTTGAATATGAATTTTCTATTCAAGGAATTTCATTCACATATTTCTTAAAATTCATCATGATGTCATCACTGTTGAAAAGCCAGCCCTACACAGCTTGATAAAATTTTGGTTGATGTCAAGCCCTAATTAAAATTTCAATACTGTATGAATACCTCACTCAATTATCTTATATCTTATGCTCTAAACCCCCTTCTTTCAGTGCTGTATCAGTAATGATATATAAATATAATTTTCATGATACTGTTTTCAGATATAAGGCATAAGCTGCTTGGAGCTTCTAACTGTCTACCTTTCCAGAAAGCAACTGTGAGTATCAGATGTTTATGCTGACTTATATTTGACTCATTATTAGGGCTCTCACGAATACAGTAGGTGGCGAATACAAATGTATTCACAACTATACGGTCACGAATATAAATGCTATGTATTCGTAGAATGCCAGCTTATTCTCCCTTATTTGGAAAGATCTGCTTGAATGATCTGAAAACCAGAGCGCCATTTTACCTTATAAGGACAGGAACTGTCCCCAAGCTCAACCGGTATAATTAATCGTGTGCCCACAACGTAAAATGGAGGCACTTCAAAACTTAGCGCTGCTGTTTTGAAGTGATATCAATTTCCAAGGCCGCAAACAGGTAGGGCATTTCATTTTTGTGTATATTCGTCTGTATTCGAATATACAAATGCGTATATTCGAATACTATTCGCATCGCGGCAATCCGTGTTGCAGCGACTATACAAGTGTATCGCGGGAGCCCTACTCATTATTGAACCCATTAATGCTCATGGCGGCCTGAAGCAGCAAACTAGTATATGCAAACTTATCTTTCCCAATTCTTTGCTAATTCTTGCCCTATTCACGATTGGGAATAATTATGAATATATTGATTTATGATATTTGTTGCGCTAATTCTTGCCTTATTCATGATTTGGAAGAATTATGATTATTTTAATAATCATTATTTTTGATAATTCATGCTAATTCTTGCCCTATTCATATTTGGGGAGAGGTGTGATTATAATCATTTACAATATATATATTTTTGCTTATTCTTGCCTTATGCATGATTTGGAAGAAACATTATGATTATTTCAATAATGATTATTTTTGATAATTCATACTAATTTTTGCATTATTCATGATTTGGAAGAAATATTATGATTATTTCAATAATGATTATTTTTGATAATTCATACTAATTCTTGCCTTATTCATGATTTGGTGGAAATATTATGATTATTTCAATGATGATTAATTTTGATAATTCATACTATAGTTCCTGCCTTATTCATGATTTGGAAGAAATATTATGATTATTTCAATGATGATTAATTTTGATAATTCATACTATAGTTCCTGCCTTATTCATGATTTGGAAGAAATATCATATTTCAATAATGAATATTTTTGATAACATATACTAATTCTTGCCTTATTTATGATTTAGTGGAAATATTACGATTATTTCAATAATGATTATTTTTGATAATATGTGCTAAATTCTTGCCTTATTTCCAGCTCTCTGATAAGGCGGCGCTGCTGTTCCGACAGTTCGTCAAGGACAGTCTGTACGATCGTATCAGCACCCGGCCATTCCTGAATGCCATTGAGAAAAAATGGATCGCTTTCCAGCTCCTGTGTGCTCTCAATCAGATCCACAAACTAGGGGTAAGTGCATGCCCACACCTCCGGGGTATTTTAAGGGGTAAGGGGGATCCAACTGTTTTAAGCATTACTATGCAGAACTGGATTCTTTTATATTTTTGAAACTTGTATGTGTAAGAACGTTATTTTTGATGTAATAATGATAATAGTGATAATAAAGATGATGTTGATAAATTCAATTTGTATAATGATGATGATATAAATGATAATAATAATAATAATAGTAATAATAATAATATTAATAATAATAATAATAATAATAATAATAATAATAATAATAATAATAATGATAATGATAATAATGATGATGATGATATTACTACTACTACTACTACTACTACTACTACTACTACTACTACTACTACTACTACTACTACTACTACTACTACTACTACTACTACTACTAATTATAGTAATATAATAATGATAATAATAATGATAATAATAATAATAATGATAATAATAATAATAGTAATAATAATGATAATAATAATAATAATAATAATAATAATAATAATAATGATAATAATAATAATAATAATAATAATAATAATGATAATTATGATAATAATAATAATAATAATAGTAATAATGATAATAATAATAATAATAATAATAATAATAATAATAATAATAATAATAATAATAATAATAATAATAATGATAATAATAATAACACTTTGTATTGGAAATATAAATGATAGACTTATATTGTTATTGGCTATATCGCCTTTATTGTCCGCATGTTTAAAGTCATGTGACATTTCTTTCCCCCAGGGCTAGCCCCCGAAATCAGTAAAAATATATTATTTTTAGCTATTAACTCTGAGCCATGATTTTGTTGTGTTTCAGGTTTGCCATGGAGATATCAAGTCTGAGAATGTGATGATCACGAGCTGGAACTGGCTTCTCCTCACGGACTTCGCCAGCTACAAACCCACCTATCTCCCCTCAGTGAGTATCCTATCCCTTTCGATGCTGAGGCTACTGTGGTCTAAGCTTAGATGAATAAAAACAAGTGGATATGGAACCAGCCGGTCAGCCTGAACAGGCTGGCTGCGGCAAATAGCCCTAAAGTTGTGTTCTGCGCATGTTGGTGCGCAAGTCTCTCCGTAATATAAACCATACAAGAGCCCTAATTGGTCTCTGTCTCTTAGTGACGTCACATTGAGGCCAGATTATTATCCCTTTCGATGCTGAGGCTACTTTGGTCTTAGGCACAAAAAGGCAAAATGTTTTGAATACCACAGGACTTGACGCTAATAATAAACCTCTGGCCATAGGCCAGTGAAAATTCCCAAAAACTGCTTCAGAACAGGAAAAAAAACGACCTCAACAGGTCCAACAGGGCCAGTAAACATTTGGGGACATTCTTGTTAACAAGTTTTCCCTCAAGAATGTAACAAAATGTTTCTGAAATAAATGAAGATACAATAAATAAAAATAAATTTTTCCATGAATTTTATGCTGTTTTTTCTTAGTATGTTATAGAAAAATTTGTAGGACCAGTAAAAATTTGGCAGGACCAGTAGATATTAGGTGATACTGGTCCTACGGTGCCAGTAACATTTTGAGTTAGCGCTGAGGTCTGAACCATCTAAACCCTGTCATGTTGGTATTCATTGGAAAGCTCTCACTGAGTAGTATCGGATAAGTGCCCACTTGCCAGTGTTTAAGTCATTGCTCAGGTTTTTTTTTGCATCATTTAGTATTAACCAAACTAGCCATCAGCAGCCCAAAGTTATAGCATGTTGCTCTGACAAGCAAGTGAAGTGATTTCTCAACACCCATTAGCATAGTTCCAATTTGACCTCCTGAATCCAACTTTGCATCCTGCCCCCTTTTTACAAAGTCCCAACACAAGCATAAAATATCACGTTTTATGGATGATTGGTATTAAGAGTTAATCACCCAGCTGTCCTAAGGCTGCTGGGTTTCAGTGCCTCAGAAGCTTCAATGCTGGTTTAGAGGTTTCTCTTTTCCTTAAGCTGAACACACACCTCATTGCCATTGATATTCCTTCAAGGGTCAATTCCATTTTTAAGAAAAAGAAGTTTTTTTGACAATATTTTTGAGATTTTTTATGAGATCTCTGCAAGAGTGTTCTCATAACCTTAATCATAACACGTCTTGCCCTCAATATCCCTTCACAGTGTTGTATAGAGACCAGCCCTTATGGTTAGGTCAGTAAGTGGTTAAGTAGCGATATTCCGCAGTCTCTCTATGAGACTGGTACCGTTGTCATAAATCACAAGATCATATTACAGGCATAGGGTATAGGGAGCTAGGCTCGAGGGAGAAGCGGGGAGTTTGGAGTTGGAATTTGGAGTACGTGAATAGGATTCTAGTACACACTATAATATAGCTGCTGCAATAACCAATAAAGGTTTGAAAAACAACACAGGTGGATTGAGTTTAATTCCCCGGCTCACTACAACACAACAACAGGTCAATTTTATGAGAGAAAAGAGGTTTTGCCAATTAAGTTTTTAATGGTGGATCAGACTTCTAGGAAGGACAACCCTTTTTGAAAATTTTCAATTCTTACCTAATCGTTACAGATAGATTTATTTTTCTTTCAGTCCAACTAAATGCATATCTGAGATGCTTGAAAACAGATAAATCAATTATGTTTTATTTACTTTTGTTTTGTACATTTTACCTCATACAGTCAATGAATAATCATTACGATACAATATCTTTTCTCCGTCTGTCACTGTATACAAAAGCCTTAATGAGTTAAACCCCCATTATATGAACAAACTGTTCTCATATACACAAGAAAACCACAGCTATGGTACTCGAAATGCAACCTCCTCACTATTAGCTCTTCCAAAATGTAATAAATCAATCGGCCAAAAATGCATTTCATACTCAGGGCCCAAAGTTTGGAATGACTTAACTGAAGCAATCAGATGTGCACCATCTCTACCTTCCTTCAAGTCTCGATACCTAAAAGCAATGTACTGTACTACTTTGTAACCCTCAGCCAGGCTACTTGTAAACATGCCTCAGGGCCTCAGGGAAGATCCTTACCATTGGACTGAGTTACCCTCTTTAAATAAAGATTATTATTATTAATATTATTATTATTATTATTATTATTATTATTATTATTATTATTATTATTATTATTATTATTATTATTATTATCATTATAAAGATTATTATTATTATTATTATTATTATTATTGTTATTATCATAATTATTATTATTATTATCATTATTGTTATTATTATTATTATTATTATTGTTATTATCATAATTATTATTATTATTATCATTATTGTTATTATTATTATTATTATTATTATTATCATTATTATTATTATTGTTATTATTATCATTATCATTATTGTTATTATTATTATTATTATTATTATTATTATATAGGACAACCCTGCAGATTTCTCCTACTTCTTCGACACGTCTAGAAGACGTACGTGCTACATCCCGCCAGAGAGGTTTGTGGACAGTAGTAAGGCACCCGATCCTGCGCAGGGCGGCACACTCGATCTGACCGACAACGAGGTCATGAAAGGAGATCTCACGCCTGCTATGGATATATTCGCTGCAGGGTAAGAAATACTGGAAAGACAAAGTTTCCGCAATTTTATATTCATATTTGCTTGGTAAGAAACACTGTTTTTCCCTTAGTTAGTGTTTATATTCGTCAACGGGTAAGAAATAGAGGTTTGTAGACTGTAGTAAAGCGCCCGACCCACGCTGGGCGGCACCCTCGATCTGACCGACAACGAGGTCATGAAAGGAGATCTCACGCCTGCTATGGATATATTCGCTGCAGGGTAAGTTATACTAAAAAAACAAAGTTTCCGCAATTTTATATTCATATTTGCTTGGTAAGAAACACTGTATTTCCCTTAGTTAGTGTTTATATTCGTCAACGGGTAAGAAATAGAGGTTTGTAGACTGTAGTAAAGCGCCCGACCCACGCTGGGCGGCACCCTCGATCGGACCGACAACGAGGTCATGAAAGGAGACCTGCAGGGTAAGAAATACTGGACAAACAAAGTGTCCGCAACTTTATATTCATATTCGCTGCTCGGTAAAAATACATGAAAAATGAAAAGTTTGATCACAACTTGATATTCATGTTCGCTACTGAGTAAGAAATAATGAAAAAGTGAAAAAAATTCCTCAAGACACTTTTTGACAATTATGTATGGGAGGGTTGCCCAGATTTCCCTTTAATCATTTTGCAAAATTATTATAGTGGCCCAAATTCTTAAGGTAGTCTTAAGGTGGATATTTTTACGGTATTTCTCTCTGTTCTCTCTAGGTGTGTGATCACCGAGCTGTTCACTGAAGGCAACTCGCCCTTTGACCTCTCGCAGCTGCTCTCGTACCGGAGCGGCGAGTACAGTAAGGTGGTCTGAGATTCTTACAGTATTTCTCTCTGTTCTCTCTAGGTGTGTCATCACCGAGCTGTTCACTGAAGGCAACTCGCCCTTTGACCTCTCGCAGCTCCTCTCGTACCGGAGCGGCGAGTACAGTAAGGTGGTCTGAGATTCTTACAGTATTTCTCTCTCCTCTCTCTAGGTGTGTGATCACCGAGCTGTTCACTGAAGGCAACTCGCCCTTTGACCTCTCGCAGCTGCTCTCGTACTGGAGCGGGGAGTACAGTAAGGTGGTCTGAGATTCTTACAGTATTTCTCTCTGTACTCTCTAGGTGTGTGATCACCGAGCTGTTCACTGAAGGCAACTCGCCCTTTGACCTCTCGCAGCTGCTCTCGTACTGGAGCGGGGAGTACAGTAAGGTTGTCTGAGATTCTTACAGTATTTCTCTCTGTACTCTCTAGGTGTGTGATCACCGAGCTGTTCACTGAAGGCAACTCGCCCTTTGACCTCTCGCAGCCGCTCTCGTACTGGAGCGGGGAGTACAGTAAGGTGGTCTGAGATTCTTACAGTATTTCTCTCTGTACTCTCTAGGTGTGTGATCACCGAGCTGTTCACTGAAGGCAACTCGCCCTTTGACCTCTCGCAGCTGCTCTCGTACTGGAGCGGGGAGTACAGTAAGGTTGTCTGAGATTCTTACAGTATTTCTCTCTGTACTCTCTAGGTGTGTGATCACCGAGCTGTTCACTGAAGGCAACTCGCCCTTTGACCTCTCGCAGCTCCTCTCGTACCGGAGCGGGGAGTACAGTAAGGTGGTCTGAGATTCTTACAGTATTTCTCTCTGTACTCTCTAGGTGTGTGATCACCGAGCTGTTCACTGAAGGCAACTCGCCATTTGACCTCTCACAGCTGCTCTCGTACCGGAGCGGCGAGTACAGTAAGGTGGTCTGAGATTCTTACAGTATTTCTCTCTGTACTCTCTAGGTGTGTGATCACAGAGCTGTTCACTGAAGGCAACTCGCCATTTGACCTCTCACAGCTGCTCTCGTACCGGAGCGGCGAGTACAGTAAGGTGGTCTGAGATTCTTACAGTATTTCTCTCTGTACTCTCTAGGTGTGTGATCACAGAGCTGTTCACTGAAGGCAACTCGCCCTTTGACCTCTCGCAGCTGATCTCGTACCGGAGCGGCGAGTACAGTAAGGTGGTCTGAGATTCTTACAGTATTTCTCTCTGTTCTCTCTAGGTGTGTCATCACCGAGCTGTTCACTGAAGGCAACTCGCCCTTTGACCTCTCGCAGCTCCTCTCGTACCGGAGCGGGGAGTACAGTCCTTGGAAAATACTGGAGAAGATTGAGGACACCGCCATCAGGGTAAGAAAACCCATCTACCATAAATCCTCAGTAATTTGGGACACTTTTTTTAATAATAACAATTTCATGGGTTGAGGGTGGCCCATGTTTTATGAAAATACTGACAAAGCAGAGTAATATTTGTCCACTTTTTGTGAAACAGATACCAGTGAAAGATCAAGGGTGGTCCATATTTCACAATTATTATATTGCAGAATAGTTTTAGTGGCCCAAATTGCCAGGGTGGTCTAAAGTTCGGAGAATTTACGGTTAGTTTAACATACCCCAATAGTCCAACCAGCCCAGTAATATATTGGCACCAAATGTAAATTAGCCACACTCAAGGTACGCAATCCAGTATAAGTCTTATATAGATTAGCTCCTAGTCAATGATTAAATCAAATAAATACTTTGACTTACTTGAATATAATCCATTTTTTGACCTTCATAAATATACCTCACTTTTTTGTTTTGACCTACTTCAACTTACCCCACTTTTTGACCTATTTAAACATATCTTACATTTTTGGAACTACTAAAACAAATCCCATGTTTTTCATTTTTGACCTACTTAAACAAAAACACTTTTTTGATTTTGAATTTTCTCAACATAGCTCACTTTTTTATTTTGACCTACTTAAACTTATCTTACTATTTAAAATTGACCTACTTATACATATTTCACTTTCATCTTGACCTACTTTTTCCTGTCCAATAGGAGATGGTGCGTCACATGCTGCAGAAGGAGCCAGGGCCAAGAATGTCTGCGGAGGAGTACCTCATCCAGCAGCGCGGAAAAGCCTTCCCAGAATTCTTCTACACCTTCCTCAAGCTCTACCTTCAACGCTACGCCAGCGTTCCTATACTATCCACAGACGATAGGGTCATCAGGTAAAAAATACTTGAAGTATTTATCTTCATTCATTACAGATAAGAAAGTGCATCGGGAGTGTGAAAATGGTCCGACAACTTTGAACATGACTAATCGAATAATAGATATTGGAAAAAGTATTTGAATTTTGAAGTGGGATAAATTAATCCAATGAGAACTCATTTTCATTCAATTATTAATTTATTCCTCAAGGCATTACTTTAACCCTTATGCTGGTGGTGGCTAGTTGGCCAATACAAAATGATGCAAAAATCCAGAAGAATGATTGAAGCCCTGGCAAAAAGGTACTCATGTGAGAGTACTCAGCGAAAGCTATCCAATGAATACCAACATGATAGGATTTAGATGTTTTTCAAAAATCTTCGCATCCTTGTGCTCTGAACTAAAGTAGCCTTAACATTGGAAGGGTTAATAATAAGATATGTACCAGACCACCCATGCACTCCAGATGTAAAAGGGTTAATACACAGAGAATGGTTACAACAGAGCAATAGAAAAGGGAGTCTAAGTGACAGGAGCCAATAGGTGTACAATTACATTAGAGCTGCACTCACCACTCACGAACTCGAGTGGCTCGAGCCCTGGAGCAAACTCGCCGAGCTCGAGCTGAAATGTTCAAATCGTGAGCTCGTCGATGTTGGGAACACAAACGTAACACAGGGGACATAACACACATTATCAACATACATAACTGCTTATCACTATCATGTCTTCATTACATTCTCCAATGTATACATTCAAGCGGTGTTAAGTGTTAAACTGACCTTTTTACCTCGTCAGCACGTGTTGAAATTAAATAAACATGGCAATGTTAATAAATGTCTGCCAATAAATATTTATTTCTTAATAGCTGGGCTGGAAAATAAATATTTTTTTGGAAAATCAGAACGTCCGTGAGCTCATGAGCTCACGAGTCAAACGGGTGGTGAGCTCATGAGTTGATCTCCCTCCGTGAGTGCAGCTCTAAATTACATACTTTAGAACACACATATGACGCGTGTCCCAAATATAGCGAATTGGGGAGTTTTCGCATCATAGCGTATCTTTATGTTAGCGACGGTAGCCGCCGCTGACAGCGCCAACGTACAGAAAAAAAGTACAGCGTTTTTAAATATAGCGAAGCGGAACCACACGCTATGTACGCTATATATAAACAGACGCGTACATTATGTGATTTACAGTAGGCCTGAGCGCAGGGTGAAATGGGATCTTTTACTGATTCTGGAGAAACTCAAAGAGTTAACTGAATAAGCCGCAGGATAATGTTAGTCATATCTGATTTTAGTTATTTCATCTTCCTGAATAAGCCACAGGATAATGTTAGTCATATCTGATTTTAGTTATTTCATCTTCCTGAATAAGCCGCAGGATAATGTTAGTCATATCTGATTTTAGTTATTTCATCTTCCTGAATAAGCCACAGGATAATGCTTGTCTCATCTGATTTAAGTTATTTTGTCATTTCTGAAAACACTGATGACGCTGGTCTTTTCTGATTTTACTGAACTCTGTGTTTTCAGGGTGAGACATGGTCTTCCACTGATTCTGGAGAAACTGGAATAAGTCACAGGATAATGCTGGTCTTTTCTGATTTTACTGAACTCTGTGTTTTCAGGGTGAAACGTGATCTTCCACTGATTCTGGAGAAACTAGAATAAGTCACAGGATAACGCTGGTCTTGTCTGATTTTACTAAGCTCTGTGTTTTCAGGGTGAAACGTGATCTTCCACTGATTCTGGAGAAACTAGAATAAGTCACAGGATAACGCTGGTCTTGTCTGATTTTCCTGAGCTCTGTGTTTTCAGGGTGAAACGTGATCTTCCACTGATTCTGGAGAAACTAGAATAAGTCACAGGATAATGCTGGTCTTGTCTGATTTTACTGAGCTCTGTGTTTTCAGGGTGAAACGTGATCTTCCACTGATTCTGGAGAAACTAGAATAAGTCACAGGATAATGCTGGTCTTGTCTGATTTTACTGAGCTCTGTGTTTTCAGGGTGAAACGTGATCTTCCACTGATTCTGGAGAAACTAGAATAAGTCACAGGATAATGCTGGTCTTGTCTGATTTTACTGAACTCTGTGTTTTCAGGGTGAAACGTGATCTTCCACTGATTCTGGAGAAACTAGAATAAGTCACAGGATAATGCTGGTCTTTTCTGATTTTACTGAGCTCTGTGTTTTCAGGGTGAAACTTGATCTTCCACTGATTCTGGAGAAACTAGAATAAGTCACAGGATAATGCTGGTCTTGTCTGATTTTACTGAGCTCTGTGTGTTTTCAGGGTGAAACGTGATCTTCCACTGATTCTGGAGAAACTAGAGGCTGACGCGAATAAGCCGCAGGATAATGCTGGCCTTGTCTGATTTTACTGAACTCTGTGTTTTCAGGGTGAAACGTGATCTTCCACTGATTCTGGAGAAACTAGAATAAGTCACAGGATAATGCTGGTCTTGTCTGATTTTACTGAGCTCTGTGTTTCAGGGTGAAACGTGATCTTCCACTGATTCTGGAGAAATTAGAGGCTGACGCGAATAAACCGCAGGATAATGCTGGTCTTGTGCTGGTCATCTCCCTTCTCACCTCAACTCTACGCAGTCTACATGTAAGTTTGCCCCCTTTTACCCTTTTTTCTAGCAAGTGTTTTTCTCAGGATATCCTTTCTTAAACCCCGCTCATTTAACTTATTAATGCCTATGTCAGTGTTAGAGATAGGGTAAAAAAAAATCAGTTGTATCCACACTCATACCAAGGTCCAGAAAATCCTGCGTCCTGATCATGGGCCACAGATAGGTTTTAACTATCTGGGCCAACAGTCACAAAGGGGGTAAATGGGACGGGTTTTTTTCCATGCATGTGCTGGCTGTGCTACTGCTTAAATATTATGAGCAGCTGAAAGAACTCTCATAACAGGGAAATTACTAGGTTCCTTATTGGTGTATTATGTGCCTGATTTGGATAAAAAAACTTTCAGACCTCTGCATACAAACCACTTGAGTATCGGATATTCCCTTCTCCCAAAGAAAAGTCTCGTTGAATCTTTCAATCATAGAGTTACCTAGACAACAATTTGCACTGCATTGCTTCATGTTTCTATAGCAACCAACTGCCACCTTATTGCATGTCAACCGATAAACATTTTATTTAAATTGATTGTTTTCCTTTTCGTTTCAGTATTCACATTCTAAACAGATTGCCCTGGAGCTTATGCTAGAGTTATCAAAGTATGTTACGTCAGAGATCATCTTGGAGAGACTAGTACCTTATATGGTAAGTTTGGTACATTCAAGACTATTAAGAGAGTAGTACCTTATATGGTAAGTTGGGTACATTTAAGATGATTTTTCTAGAGAGTAGTACCTTATATGGTAATTTTGATACATCATAGATGATTTCTGGGAGGCTAGTACCTTATATGGTAGGTTGATAATTTTTGAGAGACTAATACCTTATATGGTAAGTTTTTTAGATCAGAGATATTTGAGAGACTAGTACCTTATTCAAATATACCTTATTCAAATATATAATATTTCTATTTTCCAGTCTTTCTATTTTCTCAGCTTTTTCTAGTGAATGACACTGTTCATGGCTATTCTTGGCTTTGTTTTTACAAAAAACAATTTCAAATGATAGTGTTTGGTTATATAACATAAAACCTTTCTATTTTCTCAGCTTTATCTGGTGAATGACACTTCATGGCTATTCTTGGCTTTGTTTTTACAAAAATAATTTCAAATGATAGTATTTGGTTATATAACATAAAACCTTTCTATTCTCTCAGCTTTTTCTAGTGAATGACACTTCATGGCTATTCTTGGCTTTGTTTTTACAAAAATAATTTCAAATGATAGTATTTTGGTTATATAACCTAAAACCTTTCTATTCTCTCAGCTTTATCTGGTGAACGATGCTTTCCCACAAGTGCGAGCTGAAGCCATCAGGATAATCACCAGCTGTCTGGCCAGCGTAAAGACGGTCCCTAGAAGGTACAATATTAGTCCGCTTGAGAAACATCTCACCATTGAAGCGCCAAAAATGGCATGACACTTATAAGGAAAAGTCTGTGGCAAAATCTAATTTTGGAAAACATTTGAATAAGAAATCTCCGACAAATTTTTCTTGCCTTTTCGGTCTCTTCCTTTCCCATTATCAAATTTAGCTATAAACTTTGGATGAGTGGATTTCTAGGAATTTTGTCTCATAAGTTTGGTTACATTTTTATGTTGATGTGCAGACCAGAGGGGGTGTACTGAATTGTGTATGATACAATGTTTTAATTTATGATACAATGTTATAGTGTATGATACAATGTTATAGTGTATGATACAATGTTATAGTGTATGATACAATGTTATAGGTTATGATACAATGTTTTTAGTTTTTGATACAATATTTAAGTGTATGATACAATATAATACAATGTTTTTACTGTATGATACAATGTTTTTACTGCATGATACAATGTTTTTACTGTATGATACAATGTTTTTACTGTATGATTAAATGTTTTTACTGTATGATTAAATGTTTTAGCTGGAGATTCACACATGACCAATGTTTTCAAATCTCAAGAGCTCTAGAAATGTTCAACGGGAAATGATAAAAAATTGCATGTTAGTGAGCTCACAAGTCGTTCTCCCCTGGTTGGTGTTGTTATTGGTGATTTTCCATGAATTCTGCTATTCTATTTTTCAGTGATGCAAACATATTTCCTGAGTACATTTTACCAAACCTGGTAAGTTTTGATAATAGTTTTTACAGGGTAAAAAGGGTCGTTCGGGGCACATCATAAACCAGTTTATAGTTATAATAGATGTGGAAACTAACAAATATAAATGTTAAATTCTGGTAAGAAAATTCTCACCTAGTAATGTACAAATAAATTAACTCTATATAAGTATATAAACAAAACAAATCTATGCCTTAGGAGATTGGTATAAAGTGTGAAATAAATGATAAAAAAAGCTTTCAAATAAAAGATAACTTGGAATCCAGGCCAATGCATGTGAGAAAGTCGCCAGTGACTTGGGGTTAGGTTGTGGTTTTTGCCAGGTACTCCAGGTTCCTCCACCATTTACAACTGGCTAGTCACAGCTTATCGCAATATGGTAGAAAAATTGACGAAAATTGATGAAAATTGACGAAAATCGAAATTCCAAACTCCAAGCGTGAAATATTCCAAGCATGAAATGAAAGAACCTGACACAGTACCCTGTTAATGTTTATGTTTTCATGTTCCCCTAGTGAAAAGTCAATTATTGTGATGGCTGATTGTTATTGTTTTCAGAACCACCTGACCACGGATGAGGTGTCTCAAGTGAGAGTCGCATATGCCGAGAATATCGCTCTACTGGCTGAGACAGCATTAAGGTGAGTTTGAATTTCTTGATGAAAATATTTGGGTACAATGTTCATGGGTTGTCAAGGACATCGTCAAAATGATGATGTGATACATTGCTTGTATGTTAATCTTTTGATGCCAGGAAGCCCACAGTGCACATATTGACCCATTTATGCCTGGAGATCTCCTTGACAAGCATCATCTGGACCTATTGTACTATCAAAAATAATTTTCAAATTAATCATAAATTAGGAATATATTTGAAGGAGAGATGTTGTTTAGTTTCTGATTAATCTTTCTCCTTCAAACAGTTCCTGCAAAACGTTTTCCCTAGAGAGATATTACCGAAATATCCAGTTGGTTTGGGTCCTATGGGCATGAATGGATTAACACTAAATGCATGCACAGTAGCACATATTCATCTTTCACTTTTATTTTCAATATTTTGTAGGTTTTTGGAGATTGTTCAGTTGAATAGCAGTCCCGATTCTCAAGCGTCGGAGGACTCCGGAACCCAGGACGGATCGCAGTATCAGGTAGCTACCATGTTTCTACTTTTACAAGTTTGGATTTATCACTTTCCCTTTGAGTCATACATGGAATCAGGCAAGATACAATATCTAGGCATGATACAATATTTGCACTTAGAAATTTTGGTTCATTGCTGTCCCCATGAGTTACACACAGAGTGCTCCTGTTCTTGAAAGTAAGTTATGATACTTAACCCAATGATGCTCACAGCAGCCAAAACAGGCCTGACGATTTTGGAGATATTTTTCTAACAAAAGCATTTCTTAGAAAATATTTGAAGGAGAAATGTTAACCAGTAGTCAAACAACAACTCCCCTTCAAATATTTTGAGAACTTTTCCTTTATTCCCAAGTTATTTTCAAAAGTATGAAAGTAGCAGACGATACTTTCTAGAGAAACTCTGAGTGTGAATGGGCTACATGAAATGATCCAAAAAATTATAAAAAATGACTTTATTTCTACTCTTATAATATTGGTTTCATACCTTATACATCACTAATGGTTTAGGGGTCCCCCATGACCTAGTTGTTAGAATGCCTGGCTCCCAAAAGTGAGATCACAAGCATGAGGTGTAAGTATCTGCTGAATATCTGGCTTGGTCGCTATAGAAATGTGCGGCATTGTGGAGGGCTGTCTATGATTTTTCTGCATCTGAAAGACCCCTTAGAACTATTCAGAAAGAGAATGCAATTTCTTCCCAATTCGGGGTTTCTGTCTCGTCGCAATATAACTTAACCCTTATGCTGCTGGATCCTAATATGGCCAAAATGAAATGATGCAAAAAATCTGGAAAATGACTAAAACCCTGGCACATGGGTACTCATCTGAGAGCACTCAGCAAGAGCTATCCAATGAATACCAACATGACAGGGTTTAAAGGGTTTTCCAAAAACTTTGCACCCTTGTTCTTTGGACGGAAGTAGCCCCAGCATTGGAAGGGCTAAGCTGACATAAAAACCAAATCCTTCCTTCCTTCCTTCACTACTAGGGCCAAGTTTTCTTTGGTTTGGTTTAGCCTCGGGTTCGACGTGGGCCTTGTTCAAAACCATAAACGTTGATCAACGTTGATCCAACGTATCCCGTTCAGATCGTCACCGCAAGTAAATGTTGATACCATTCAGATTCCGTTTTCCCACCACGTTGATCAACGTTGATGGTCCTGAACAGCGCCCAGTCGAACACGAGGCTAAACCAAACCAAAGAAACTTGGCCCAGTTTTTCATATGAATCATACAGGTAACACAACTTTTCTTGCAGGCGAGTTACGACGCTGAGCTTCAGGCGCTACACGAGATGATCCAACAGAAGGTGGTTAAGCTGCTGAGTGACCCGGACAACGCGGTCAAGCAAACTCTCATGGAAAACGGCATCACACGACTCTGCGTCTTCTTCGGGCGACAGAAAGGTACGATTAAGCAGGTTTGAAGTTCTGAAGTACAGAAATTATGTACTGTATTCTCTTGAATAAGCGCACCGTGCAGGTAGAGGTTGGGAAAATTTTCTGTAGAAGGGGTGTTGTCAGACATCCGTATAAGCGCACCCCTCAATGATTGCCAATCGGAGTGTAATGACCGTTATTGTACCTTTGCGCGCTCGCTGTTCAGCAAGCTTTGACGTTTGGCGCATGTGAAAAGATCATTAATTGGTCAATAGTACAATCATGCGGCGAATAGGAACAGTGAGATCGCGAAGGGACTGCTGAAATGGCGGAATTTAGCGCTGGTTTGCAGACACGGCAAGAGGAAAGTTATGTGTTTTGGTTACTTCTGGGCGGAGATTGAACATAAGGAGACGATCTTTTGTCCCCAAATTTCCGCAAAAAATAGGGGGTGTGCACTTACTCGGGACCGTGCGCTTATCTAGCATATTGAGGGTCACACAGCTGAAAAAATATCACAATCAATTTCTCGGCGCGTTCAATCAATTCATGCCTGGAGATTTACTTGACCAGTGTCGTCTGGACCAATTATACTTTTGAAAACGACTTTGGAATGAAGCATTAATTTGAAAATATTTGCGGGAAATTGTACTATTGTATATAGAGTTTTGATGAACAATTCTCCTACAAATATTTTCTTAATATTGATATCCTTAGGGAGATAAACCAAGATGAAATTCTATACTGACTATACAACATCACTTTTCTTACATTTGAGGCTACATTTTAATTCAACCCTTATGCTGCTGGTGGCTAATTTGACCAATATAAAATGATGCAAAAAACCTGAAAATGACTGAAACCCTGGCACATGGGTACTCATCTGAGAGTACTCAATGAGTGCTATCCAATGGAAACCAAAATGAAAGGGTTTTTATTAACAAAAATGTCATACATCCAGACAACAATTTCTAGAGAATTTCCAAATCATAAATGGGTTAATTGAAAAATATTTGGATGAGAAATATTTATCAGTACATCTCCAACAACTCTCCCTCAAATATTTTGTAGAATTATTCTTTATTTCCAAGTTATTACGAAAAGTGTCATATATCCAGACGACACTTTCTAGAGGATCTCCTAAGCATTAATGGGTTTGTTGAAAAATATTTGAAGGAGAAATATTTATCAGAAGGATACCAACAACTCTCCTTCAAATATTTTATAATATCATTCTTTATTTCCAAGTAATTACCAAAAGTGTCATATATCCAGACGACAATTTTTAGAGGATCTTGTAAGCATCAATGGGTTAATTGAAAAATAATTGAAGGAAAAATATCAATCTGGTCAACACCGGCAACTCTCCTTCAAATATTTTATAAAATCATTCTTTATTACCAAGTTATTACGAAAAGTGTCAAACATCCAGACGATTATTGCATATCTTTTATTTCAGCCAATGATGTTCTCCTTTTGCACATGATCACGTTCCTGAACGACAAGTATGACTGGCACCTGCGCGGCTCGTTCTTCGATAACATTGTGGGTGTGGCAGCGTACATCGGCTGGCAGAGCTCCACCATACTCAAGCCACTCATGCAGCAGGTAAGACAGCTCCTTCTATTTATAGAGTTATTACAGAAATCATCGTCTGCAGCTAAGACACTTTTGATAATAACTTTGGAATTGAGAATGATTTTACAAAATATTTGAAGGAAAGTTGTTGGTAATGTCCCGATTATCATTTCTCCATCAAATATTTTCTTAACTATGCTTTTGCCAATATGATTTCGTCAAAATTGTCAGGCCGCTTTTGGCCGCTGTGAACTTGACTTTGATAACATTGTTGGCGTGGCAGCCTACATCGGCTGGCAGAGCTCCACCATACTCAAGCCACTCATGCAGCAGGTAACCAGCTCCTTCTTCTATTTTTAGAGTTATTACAGAATCATCGTCTGCAACTAAGATACTTTTGACAATAACTTTGGAATTGAGAATGATTTTACGAAATTTTTGAAGGAGAGTTGTTGGTAATGTTCCGATTATCATTTCTCCATCAAATATTTTTTACATCTATGCTTTTGCCTACAAGATTTCATCACAATTTCCAGGCTGCTTTTGGCTGCTGTGAGCATGAGCATGAGATTAAATCACAGGTATACCAAAAGTATATAAAGTATATTGTAAAAAAGCTCCATTGTTGTTGGGTTGTTATGATATATGGATTCATGTAGATGTCTGGATTCATGTTTTCCAGGGTCTGAGTGACAGTGAGGAGTTTGTTATCCATAAGACGCTGTGCGCGCTGACGTCTATGACTGAACTGGGTCTTATACAGAAACCAATACTTCACGAACTACTCACTGAGGTCGCTCCCTTCCTCTGCCATCCTGTAAGTTATACTCAAATAGACATCTTGGAAAAGTTGTGCAAATATTTTGCTGCCCTGTAAGTTATAGTGAAATAGGTCGTAGAACCAACCCTCAACTATCCTGTAAGTTATAACGAAATAGAGATCTTGGAAAAGTTGTGCAAATATTTTGCTGTCCTGTAAGTTATAGTGAAATAGGTCGTAGAACCAACTCTCAACTATCCTGTAAGTTATACTCAAATAGACATCTTAGAAAAGTTGTGCAAATATTTTGCTGTCCTGTAAGTTATAGTGAAATAGGTCGTAGAACCAACTCTCAACTATCCTGTAAGTTATACTCAAATAGACATCTTAGAAAAGTTGTGCAAATATTTTGCTGTCCTGTAAGTTATAGTGAAATAGGTCGTAGAACCAACTCTCAACTATCCTGTAAGTTATACTCAAATAGACATCTTAGAAAAGTTGTGCAAATATTTTGCTGTCCTGTAAGTTATAGTGAAATAGGTCGTAGAACCAACCTTCAACTATCCTGTAAGTTATAATGAAATAGACATCTTGGAAAAGTTGTGCAAATATTTTGCTGTCCTGTAATTTATAGTAAAATAGAGATCTTAGAAAAGTGGTACCATTCCTCTTCCAACTCGTAAGTCATAGTGAAATGTTGTGTCATCGTCCAAGTTATTTTGTAATAGGGGCTTTAGAAAAGTTGTACCATTCTTTTACTATCCAGTAAGTTAAGTTTAAAATGGGATCATAGAAAAGTTGCGCCATTTGTTTGGTTTGTTGTAAGTTATGTCAAAATATATAGATCTTAGAAAAGTTTTACCATTCTTGTGCCATCCGGTAAGTTATTTTGAAATAGGGATTTTAGAAAAGTTTCGCCATTCTTTTGCGTTGTATACATTATGTTAAAATATATAGATCTTAGAAAGGTTGTACCATTCTTGTGCAATCCGTTTTTCGCCATTCTTTTGCTTTGTGCACGTTATGTCAAAATATATAGATCTTAGAAAAGTTGTACCATTGATTATTATCATATGTTTTCAGGGTGTTTGGATAAGACAGGGTGCCGTGGGTTTTGTGGCAGCCATGGCTCATACCCTCAACATCGCTGATGTCCACTGTAACCTACTACCCCTGATACAACCCTTCCTCAAACAGAACATCATACAAGTAGACAAAGAGGTAGGTCTCCTGCATCTGTAATAATAATAATGATAAAAATAATAATAATAATAATAATATTAATAATGATAATAATAATATTAATAATGATAATAATAATAATAATAATAATAATAATAATAATAATAATAATATTAATAATAATAATAATGATAATAATAATAATAATTAAGACAATGATAATATAGTAGATTAAAAATGTAAATTCCCGAAACGAACAATACTGAACATCAAATATTTTTAGAAACTCTTTTAATTTTCATTTCAGGTGATATTATTGAATGCACTGCGTGACCCCATACCGCGGCCTATCTACGACTATATTCTGCGCTCGGCTCTGATTGAGAAGCTCTTTGAATGTCTGCAGGACAGGCAGCTCATCAGGAACATCTCACGAGCTGGACACAAGCCAAACTATGCCGAGCTCGATGACGGACTCACACAGGTATGTCTATATATATATATACATATATATATATATATATATATATATATATATATATATATATATATATATATATATATATATATATATATATATATATATATATATATATATATATATATATATATATATATATATATATATATATATATATATATATATATATATATATATATATATATATATATATATATATATATAATATAATTATATATATATATATATATAATTATATATATATATATATAATTATATATATATATATATATATATATATATATATATATATATATATATATATATATATATATATATATATATATATATATATATATATATATATATATATATATATATATATATAAATATATATATATATATATATATATATATATATATTATATATATATATATATATATATATATATATATTATATATATTATAATATAAATATATATTATATATATATATTATTTCACCAGTATTCTTTAATGTTTTTCTTTGAATGTTTTTCTTTTTTCCTCAATTATTCCTGCAAGCTAAATTCACAGTCTGAATTCGGAATTTAAACTCGCCAGTATTGTTTGAATGTTTTTTTGTTGTGTTTTTCAGTTATTCCGGAAGCTGAACTCTCAGGGTATGTGTGAGGCTGACGAGGATAACCTGCTGGCAATGAAGGACTTCATGCTCAAACTACACAGGTCCAGGGCCGGGTACGCATCCTTTCCTTCTCATTATATATGCATATATATATTTATTGATATATAAATATGTTTATATATATATATATATATATATATATATATATATATATATATATATATATATATATATATATATATATATATATATATATATATATATATATATATATATATACATATACATATATATATATACATATATATATATATATGTATATATATATATATATATATATAATATATATATATATATATATATATATATATATATATATATATTCATTAAAATACAGGGGTGGTTTGTGAGGGTCTTGGTATTCATATATACATGAAGGATTTCACGCTCAAACTACACAGGTCCAGGGCCGGGTACGCAACCTTTACTATTCTCAGTCAAGGTCTTAGCCCTTATGCTGTTGGTGGCTAATTTGGCCAATACAAAATGATGCATTTGAATTTGAATTTGAATTTTGTTTTTCGTCACATTTATGCCAATTGTGGCTAATTCGTGACTAGCCAGTTGTAAGTAGTGGAGGAAACCGGAGTACCCGGCGAAAACCACCGCCTAGCCCCAAGTCACTGGCAACTTTCTCACATGCCCAGGCCGGGATTCGAACCCAGGCAGTGGTGAAAGACAGCGTGCAGTCAGTGGCGGCGCCTTAGACCACACGGCCGTCAGAGCAGGCCCTACAAAATGATGCAATAAACCGGAAAAATGACTGAAACCCTGGCATATGGGTACTCATCTGAGAGTACCCACTAAGAGCTACCCTGTTTAAAAGTGTGGTACGGCCTGCTATTCTCACTCAGTCATCCGTATCCCACTCGACTCCTTCTCATAGGATATGGATGACTGAGGGTGGATATCAGGCCGGACCACACTTTCTAACAGGGCATAACTATTGATATTTCATATATGAATTTTAGTATTATATCACTAAAAACTGAATACTTCTTATAGGTCTACCATGACAATGCTTTTGATGGAAGTAAAAAGAGATTTATTTTATCAGTTCTAGGTTTTAACCTTGTTCATTGTCTTTTAGTTCGACAGAATCGTCTAACAACTTTGAGGATGATGAGATCATGAAGAGTGGGAGTCTGAATCTTATGGTCATCCCTGGGAAGATGATCATCCGTCGCCATGCCGACCTCATCAAACCTGGCAACAGCAAACTGGACACTACAGCCACACCCACCAGGTAAATACCTTATAAAATCATTCTTTAACCCATAATAACAGCGGCCAAAACCAGCCTGACAATTTTAATGAAATCTTTCAGGTTTTAGTACAATTGGCAAAATATTTGAAAGAGAAATGTTGATGAGAACATTACCAACAACTCTCCTTCAAATATTTTGTAAAATCATTCTCAATTCCAAAGTTATCGTCAAAAGTATCATTGATCCAGACAACAATTCCTGGAAGAACTCTTAAGTATTAATGGGTTAAAGAATACATGAGAGATACCAAATACCAATATTAAATGGGAAAATAGTATCGTATCATATCGTTTAAGATTTACAGTACATAGTGAATTGACTTAATTTCTACAGGATATCTCTACATGAAGACAGTTTGCTATTTATCAATAAACTCTCCAAAGCTGACAGTGCAAAATTATAGATACATAACCCCATCGCCACCACCCCCCACCCCTCCCCCATACCTACCAAATATAAATATAAATGAATAGATGAATAAATAAATAAATGAATTTAAAAACAAAAAATAGAAAAGGAGAACATAAACTTGGTAAAACAACTTTATTAAAAAATATATATTTTTCTTTGCAGAAGTCGGGCGAGACGCAAACCTGGCATGCAGGATTCACCCTCGGTATCAATGGTACGTACTCTCTCGCTACAAGGAAAAGTCAACACAAACATGATTTGATCTGAAAGCAGCCTTGTTGAGGCTATTAAATAGCCATAAAAGAACTCTTTTTAGTGAACCATGTGCTAACAGTTTTGATAATAGCCTTATTTAGATGTAATATTGTTCAAATCCCACCCGGGGCATGTGTGAAAGTTGCCAGTGACTTGGGGTAAGGCAGTGGTTTTTGCAATGTCTTAGGGTTCCATCCACCACTGGCTAGTCATGATTTAGCCATAATATGGCAAATAATGTGACATAATATGACGAAAAAAATATAAATTCCTTGATGTACTACTACTTTGTAGTTTACTGATTAACATTTCTCCTTTAAATCTTTTCCTGTCTATAATATTTCACCTTAATTGTAACCAAGCTCAATGGGTGATACATATACAAAGGCTTGTGCAGTATGCTAATGCACATTTTATCAATAGCGTCAATTCATATTTTCAAATCTGCTTACATTATTATTTGATTTTGATTCCATTACTTCCATTGGGAAGGGCTAGCCAAAAAAGCCAAGTGGCGTAAGGTATTTTTACTGACTACTTGCTGTCTCACACCACTGCCTGAACTCTAATCCTTTGAGGCATGTAAGAAAGTTATCAGTGACTTAGGGTTAGGCGATGATTTTCTTCAATTCTCTGGTTTCATCCACCATCAGTAACTTGCCAGATATAGTTAATCCTCAACTTGGCCAAAAGTAACAATGATTTCCAAATTCTGTTTAATTTTGTTATTTATTTATTGTAAATTTTAATTGATTTTTCTCTTTGCAGAATGAAGAATGGAAGACAATGTTTGGCTCAGCTGAATCGGAAAAGTCTCAATTATCATCCTCTCCAAAACTGAAAGCGAAACAGGCTGCTGTCGAGGCGGGGCAGCTGGTGGCTCCCCCTGGTGGGCAGACTACCGCACCAACAGGTGGCAGCACCGAACCATCCGACGGAGGACCTCTTCCGTCCGACCTGGTTGCTAAGCAACCTCTTCCTGCGATGGAGGAAAAAGTTGTGAAGGAAAGAACAGCCCAAGTTCAAGGTCAGTTATCTTTTTCATCATGAGGTGATTTTTTCTGGGTGTCTGTGGATCAGAAAATGAAACGGAAATTACATAAAAGGAATCATAGTAGAGGAATGATTATTTCAGGTATTGGTAATTCATATGTGTCTGAGAAGCTCATATATTAAAGTGCTGGATCTGCAAGCTTAACTCATTCATGTCTGGAAAACTACTTGATCAGTGCCTTCTGGACCTGACATACCTTAGAAATTAAATTCAGAATGATGTATTAATTCACAAAATGTCTCTCAACACTGAGGACCCGCCCTGATGGCTGAATGGTCTAAGGTGCTGCCAATGACTGCTAGCTGTCTCTCACCACTGAGGGCCTGCCCTGATGGCCAAGTGGTCTAAGGCGTTGCCACTGACTGCTCACTGTCTCTCACCACTGAGGGCCTGCCCTGATGGCCAAGTGGTCTAAGGCGTTGCCACTGTCTGCTCACTGTCTCTCACCACTGAGGGCCTGCCCTGATAGCCTAGTGGTCTAAGGCGTTGCCACTGACTGCTGACTGTCTCTCACCACTGAGGGCCTGCCCTGATGGCCAAGTGGTCTAAGGCGTTGCCACTGACTGCTCACTGTCTCTCACCACTGAGGGCCTGCCCTGATGGCCAAGTGGTCTAAGGCGTCGCCACTGTCTGCTCACTGTCTCTCACCACTGAGGGCCTGCCCTGATAGCCTAGTGGTCTAAGGCGTTGCCACTGACTGCTGACTGTCTCTCACCACTGAGGGCCTGCCCTGATGGCTAAGTGGTCTAAGGCGTTGCCACTGACTGCTCACTGTCTCTCACCACTGAGGGCCTGCTCTGATAGCCTAGTGGTCTAAGGCGTTGCCACTGACTGCTCACTGTCTCTCACCACTGAAAGCCTGCCCTAATAGTTGAGTGCTCTAAGATATTGCCACTGACTAATCTCTGTCTCTCACCACTGAGGGCCTGCCCCGATAGCCAAGTGGTCTTTGGCATAGCCACTGACCGCTCACTGTCTCTCACCACTGAAAGCCTGCCCTGATAGTTGAGTGCTCTAAGATATTGCCACTGACTAATCTCTGTCTCTCACCACTGAGGGCCTGCCCCGATGGCCAAGTGGTCTTTGGCATAGCCACTGACTGCTCACTGTCTCTCACCACTGAGGGCCTGCCCCGATAGCCAAGTGGTCTTTGGCATAGCCACTGACTGCTCACTGTCTCTCACCACTGAAAGCCTGCCCTGATAGTTGAGTGCTCTAAGATATTGCCACTGACTAATCTCTGTCTCTCACCACTGAGGGCCTGCCTTGATGGCCTAGTGGTCTAAGGCGTTGCCACTGACTGCTCACTGTCTCTCACCACTGAAAGCCTGCCCTGATAGTTGATTGCTCTAAGATATTGCCACTGACTAATCTCTGTCGCTCACCACTGAGGGCCTGCCCCGATGGCCAAGTGGTCTTTGGCATAGCCACTGACTGCTCACTATCTTTCACCACTAAGGACCTGCCCTGATAGCCTAGTGGTCTAAGGCGTTGCCACTGACTGCTCACTGTCTCTCACCACTGAAAGCCTGCCCTGATAGTTGAGTGCTCTAAGATATTGCCACTGACTAATCTGTCTCTCACCACTGAGGGCCTGCCCCGATGGCCAAGTGGTCTTTGGCATAGCCACTGACTGCTCATTGTCTCTCACCACTGAAAGCCTGCCCTGATAGTTGACTGCCAATGACTGCTTGCAAAACAGATTTTTTAACCAGCTTTATTTTGTCAATACTATGTTTTTAGCATAGCCGTGGAGCAGGAAAATAAACAAAAAAGGCCTGTTCCCTTTTTTTAGGCTTACAAAAATAAAAAAAAGCTTTATTTTGTGTTTGTAGCTCGTGTTTCTGAGTCGCGTAAGGATCTGAAGGAATTGATTGGCAAGAAGCGTGAACAGTTCGCTGCTGACCAGGTGAACAAGGATCTTCTCGACTGTGCGTCATCGTGGGAGAGGCAGCCCCCTCCACCGGGCTGGAAACCTAAAGGCCTACTGGTGGCACATCTACATGAGCACAGGGCCAGTGTCAATAGGTAAGCTAGCTGATGACGATGATGATGATGATAATTACAATAACAATGATATCAATGATATGAAAATGATAATGATAATAATTGTAATAATGGTAATGATAGCAATAATAATAATAATAATAATAATAATAATAATAATAATAATAACAATAATAGTCTGGGACTGTCTGACCATGTTGTATTTGTGGTGATTTCAGGGTGGAGGTGAGCGGTGACCACGCGTACTTCGCCACGTGTTCTGACGATGGCACGGTCAAGGTCTGGGACTGTCTGAGAATGGAGGGCAAGAGTGTGACCAACAGATCCCGTCAGACATACAGCAAGCAGGGTAAGCTTACAATATACAGACTCAATGGCACAGTGGCAAGATTGCTGGCCTGAGTATTGGGAGGCATGGGGTCCAGAGTTCAATCCGACGTTGGGGCGAGTAGGGGTTCGATTTGTCTGTAAACGGGGGCAAACTCCGAAAGCCTTCATTTCTTACTCCCTTTAAAAAAGGGGTGACGAACACTTTAAAAAAAAAGAAAATAATGATAATCTAGTTACTGCTAATATTGATAATGAGGATAATAGTGCTCTTCCGATTGTTCGAACATGCCGAACAGCGTTTGTTTGTGCCTCCGATTACGATGATCGAGAGCAATTTTGCATGTTCGAACAAAAAAACGAACATGGACAAAAATTATATTCAAAGAAATAGCTGGACTTTCGGTATTCCTGATGGTCAGAAAATCTGAGAAACAAAGTTTATATACCTATGTTTTGCCCCACCAAAGAGGAAAAACTGGGGGACCGCTCTAGATCAACCTCTCTGAGCATGCCGCGGCAATGTTACGATGCCGCCATTGTTGATTTGTTATCGGCACACCATAGCGCAAATGCACATGACGCAATTACGCTAGTGTGTCTTGATACCGCTAGGTGTTGCGGTACCTTATGACTAAGGTAGATAACAATGGCGGCATGGAAAACCATGTACACAACTTCGATTATTAATCGATCATCGGTCGATCAGATGGACCGATGATCGACTTGGAAAATTTTGACCGCTTCCAAACACTAGAGGATAATGATAACATTAATGGTGAATAAAATGGACTCTTAAGATGGAGAGCCAGAGATTAGTTTGACCAACAGGTCCCGTCAGACATACAGCAAACAAGGTAGGCTAACAATAATCTGATTTATACTAATATTGAGAAAAAACCCAATCTGATCCACTATTTAATACATACAGCATATGGATATATTGATAAAAATCTTGTTATATTTTTGCTCATTTTACTTGCCAGTAGACTTATAGCATGTCCATAGTTAGTACTGGGGTTGTATACCCTTTTGCACAC
The DNA here is from genome assembly GCA_963942565.1 of Maea johnstoni. Taxonomy (NCBI): domain Eukaryota; kingdom Metazoa; phylum Annelida; class Polychaeta; order Spionida; family Magelonidae; genus Maea; species Maea johnstoni. The sequence goes on from OZ012697.1 coordinate 4,524,986, forward strand.
CATACAGTATGGTCCTGTTGTCAGCACAACTTGTGGGTACTCTTAGTGAGCATATTTATGCATATCATTATTATCTTTTCTAGGTGGTCAGATCAAATGTTTGGCGTTCTGCGAGTCCAACTTATCCATAGCTGCGGCTTCAGACAATGGCTCCATACATGTTGTAGGGTAAGTGAGTTATAGGTTTTAGGGTAAATAATGATAGTAATAATGATACTAATGATAATGATAATAATAATAATAAAAATAATAATAATGAAAATAAAAAAGAAATAATAATGGTAATAATAATAATGATGATAATATGATAATAATAATAATAATAATGATAATAATGTAATGATGATAATAATGATGATGATAATAATATTGATAATGAATAATAATAGTAATAGTAATTTTAATGATAATAATGTGATAATGATAATAATGAAAATAATAATGATAATAATGATATTGATAATGATAATAATAATAATGATATTAATATTAATAATAATAATAATAATAATAATAATAATAATAATAATAATAATAATGAAATTTTAGGTGTATGATAAAGTACCACTATTATATTGTTTCTATTTCAGAATTGAGAAGGGCAGTCCTAAGATCACAGTTCTGCACACCAGGAACCTGGACCTGGCCGAGAACGGACTTATCGTGGACCTGCACCATTTTGACACGGGCTCACAGTCGGTCCTGGCATACGCGACGGTGCACGGCTCTCTCATTGGCTGGGATCTGAGGGCTCCAAAGGTCGCGTGGCATCTCAAGAACGACCCAAAGTTAGGTAAGTCAATGCAGATGCCTTTTCTTTCTATGATATAGATAGCAGTGCATGCCATGGCCCTAGCCAGCAGGGCGTCTGGGTGTCTTTTTGGACACCCAAACCCTTAAAAAGCACCCCTCAGGACACTCAAAGATTTTGTAAGGAATTCCTTAAAAACGTCAATCTCAAGCATATAATTGAATTTTATCAACTCCATATAATTCCCAGGACACTGTATAAGGATATCATGCCTTATTTTGATAAATTTATACATGTTTATGGTTGAAATAAAAATTTGGACGCCCCAAAATTTTACAATTGCCAATTTTGGGCACCCAGTTTCTAAATCCTGGCCAAGACCCTGGCGCAGGCCAATGATTGGAGTGTTGGCTGTATGATATAGAACACACTGTTATACAGGTGACAATGGTAAACTCGGCATTCAAAATTTTACAATGGTATTATTTCATTTCCTGGTGAAGCACAGGACCGTTTAGAATAACCCCATCAAATAGACATATGTGTAAATATCTATATACCTATATATATATATATATATATATATATATATATATATATATATATATATATATATATATATATACTGTAGAACACACAATGTTAGCGCCTGTTTATATATAGGGTACATAGCGTGTGGTTCCGTTTCGCTATATATAAAAACGCTATACTTTCTCTTACTGTATTGGCACTGTCAGCGACGGCTACCGTCGCTAAGATAAAGATACGCTATGATGCGAAAACTACCCAGTTCGCTATATTTGGGACACGCGTCATATATGTGTCCTACAGTATATATATATATATATATATATATATATATATATATATATATATATATATATATATATATATATATATATATATATATATATATATATATATATATATATATATATATATTAATAAGGATTTTGTCAAGGGGATTGACTGTATCCCTCTACTTATTGAAAATCAAGCTTCACAAATATTCCCAGTTCTGCCGAATGTAATTATCTCCCCGCACTTGTTGTTATGTTTCAGGACTCATGACGTCGTTTGGCGTCCACCAGTCTCAGTGCTGGCTGGCGGTGGGAACGAGCAGCGGGACACACGTGTGCTGGGACATGCGCTTCCAGCTCCCTATAACAACACTCACACATCCGACGGGTACGTAGTCAATTTGGAATTTACTTTATCATCTTATTAGCGTCAAAAGTTCATATTAGTGGCAATTTAAGGTATAAGTTGTATATTCACATATCCATATTCAAATTCTACTTAACTAGCATACTGTAAGGTATGATATCTGGACATGGCCTGGATATACATATATATATATATATATATATATATATATATATATATATATATATATATATATATATATATATATATATATATATATATGTATATGTATATGTATATATGTATATATATATATATAAATATATATATATATATATATATATATATATATATATATATATATATATATATATATATATATATATATATATATATATATATATATATATATATATATATATATATATATATTTATATATATGAACATATACATATATGTATATATATGTATTTACATTAAGTATATAATCTAGGGACACGGGGCCCATACCAATCTCTTTAGGCAAAAACCCTTGAAACAGCCTCATGGTCCAACTCTGGGTTTTCACCTTTTCTTACTGGTTTCTTTTCATTGTATGTAGGTGCCCGTGTACGCCGCCTCTTGTGTCATCCCACGGAGCAGTCGTGGGTGATCTCCGCCGTACAGGGTAACAGTGAGGTATCTATGTGGGACCTAGAGACAGGGGCCAGACAGAAGACCATGTGGGCTAGCACAGCACCAGCTCTCTCCCAGACACAGGTGAGTAGGGGGTCCATTCTGTAGAGAATTTTCAATATTTGATACATCAATATGTATTTTGACTTATGAAAGCAGACTCAATTGATATATATATATATATATATATATATATATATATATATATATATATATATATATATATATATATATATATATATATATATATATATATATATATATATATATGCATATATATATATATATATATATATATATATATATAATCTTAATGTATATATCTAAATATATATATTTAAATATATATATATATGTATGTATATATATATGTATGTATATATATATATATATATATATATATATATATATATATATATATATATATATATATATATATATATATATATATATATATATATATATATATATATACTGTAGAACACACAATTTACGCGTCTGTTTATATATAGCGTACATAGCGTGTGGTTCCGCTTCGCTATATATAAAAAACGCTGTACTCTTTTTATATATATATATATATATATATATATTTACATATGGGCCATATTGGCCCGTTAATAAATCATCTATTTATAGAGAAATAATAGTGAAATGATATCTTTACTGATTGCATTCTTTTTTTAGGCTTCCAGTCACTCCATCAGTGGAATGTGGTACGGTACGACCGACAGTAACAACTTCCTGCTAACAGCCGGTTCCGACATGAGAGTGCGATACTGGGACCTCAGCTACCCCTCAAACTCACATATAGTGGCAGGGGCAGCTAGCGACCCCCCAAACCAAACCATCGTCTCCTACAGGTAAGATACCCTTTTTCTCTGCCCCCTTCCTTCTCTGAGATGAGGGTGCGATACTGGGACCTCAGCTACCCCCCAAACTCACATATAGTGGCAGGTGCAGCTAGCGACCCCCCTAACCAAACCATCGTCTCCTACAGGTAAGATACCCTTTTTCTCTGCCCCCTTCCTTCTCTGAGATGAGGGTGCGATACTGGGACCTCAGCTACCCCCCAAACTCACATATAGTGGCAGGTGCAGCTAGCGACCCCCCTAACCAAACCATCGTCTCCTACAGGTAAGATACCCTTTTTCTCTGCCCCCTTCCTTCTCTGAGATGAGGGTGCGATACTGGGACCTCAGCTACCCCTCAAACTCACATATAGTGGCAGGGGCAGCTAGCGACCCCCCTAACCAAACCATCGTCTCATACAGGTAAGATAACCTTTTTCTCTGCCCCCTTCTCTGAGATGAGGGTGCGATACTGGGACCTCAGCTACCCCTCAAACTCACATATACCCTTTTTCTCTGCCCCCTTCCTTCTCTGAGATTTTTGGAAACATAGGAGTACTCTGTAATAAGTACCCATATGCCAGGGTTTCAGTAATTTTTCAGGATTTTGGCATTATTTTGTATTGGCAAAATTAGCCACCAGCAGCATAAGAGTTAAGGGGCCATCAAATGGTTAAGACTTATTTCCGTGTGTTTCAGGTCGCGTCATATCGATGGTACGGAGGTTATTTAAGTGCCAATCTCTAGCAAAGACATATTTCTGTGTGTTTTAGGTCGCGTCTTATCGATGGTACAGAGGTTATTCAGGAGACCTACAGCAAGCAGCGTATAGGATCCGGTAGCGACGACATCCCGCGTAGGGGACCGGACACGCCACCTACTGGCCACCACGACATCATAACCGACATCAACTCATATCAGACAACGCAGTGCTTCGTCATAACATCTTCGCGAGACGGCGTCGTCAAAGTCTGGAAATAGTCCCTACCATAGTCTTAACCCATTTACACTTAGAGCGGCCAAAAGAGGCCTTATGATTTTGGAAATATTTCCCTTACAAAAGCATTGTTTTGAAAACATTTGAATGAGAAATGTTGATAAGAAGACAAAAAACAAATCTCCTTCAAATATTTTGTAAAATTTCGCTTCATTCCCAAGTTATTTTCAAAAGTATGAAAGTAGCAGACAATATTTTTGAGAGGAACTCTTGAGTGTGAATGGGTTAGCCAGCAAGGTATCTGGGTGTCATTTGGACACCCATACCCTCAAAAGATTACCCTTCAGGACACCCAAAATATTTTTGTGAGGAATTTCTTAAGATGTCAATATTCAACGATAAAAGTGAATTTTCTCTCACCTCAATAGAGTTTCCCCTACATAACTTAAAATCTGCAATAAAAAGTTTTCTGTTCACTGACGACTTAATCCCCCTTCACCCTGTCATTGCCCTGGCTCAAGCTGTCAAAAAATAGTAACCTATCTCTTAGATAAGGGTTACTGTGTAGTGTTGGGATGATCATCGATTATAATCGATAATCAATCGTTTACCTCTCTGATTCTGATTAATCGATTACAAAACTGGCAATTGATAATAATCGGAAAAGGTGACACCTAGTGGCAAAATATAGAACTAAATGACAGACATGTTGTCAGCTTTCTTGCTATGAAACCAAGCCCCAAAAACACTTCAAAACGAAGTTAAGGTAGGTGCTAATAGCAAGTAATTGCCATAGACTCTCACTTATTATTAGGCTCTCTAGACCTCTAGTACCCAATTACTGCAAAAGTGCGATGAACTGATTATGATCAATAATCGATCAGTTGGCTGTAACTAATTATCGATCATGAAATTGCAACCGATTCCCAACCCTAGTACTGTGACAGTGGTTTTGACTGGTTGAGCCATCTTATCATATGCATTGCAAGTGCGAATGACTCAAGCAACCAAAGAAGCTTTGTTATTTGGTAGCATTCTTTGTGATCAGTGCTTTATGTTGATATTATTAGTAAATAGAAGGAGAAATGTTGATCAGTATCAAACACATCTCTTCTTGATATCTTTTGTGAGTACATGCTTTAAGATAAGATATCTTTAACCCATTAATGCTTAAGAGCTCATCTAGAAATTGTCGTCTGGATCAATGATAATTTTGGCAATAACTATATAATTAAGCATAATTTTACAAAATATTTGAAGGAGAGTTGTTGGTAATATAATGTTCTGATTGACATTTCTCGATCAAATATTTTCCTGACTTTGCTTTTGCCTGCAAATTATCATTAAAATTGTGAGGCTGCTTTTGGCCGCTGTGAGCATTAATGGATTAACAGTATGATAGATACAGGGGGCTACAGAAAGCTGAGCTTTTAGATATGAAAGGGTTAATATAGCTAAGTATTTGGCACACCAAGAGTGCAGTTGAAATGAATTGTATCGAATCGAATATAAACTTGAAAATGCCAGAAATATTTCTTTCCAAAATTTGAATAAAAACATTTTGCATGTCAAATGCAGAACTTCAAATATGCAAAATATTATATTGTAAGGTTTTGATATTTTTTCTTCAGTTTTTGTTGTAAAAAATGCTGTCTTTACAAACAAAGGCTACTACAAAAACAAAATCATGAGATTATCATGGAATAACAAAGTTCTGAACTGTCTCTACCCTTGAGTAACTGATGATGTTGATCGCAAATAGCTTTAAGAAAATTGTTAATTTATGAAAAGTATATGTGCGTACAGTACTGGTCTTTAATTCCTGCACTAATTGCATGGGCAGACCAGGCATAATACATGACCGCATGCCCCATTGCCGCCCGGTTTCCTGGGTATGAATGCGACCACCGGCCACGACGTCACAACTGAAAGTAGCTTACATACTGTAAATCACTAAAATATGGCGTGAACATTATATAGGGCAATTACGGTACTGCCCTGGATGGCGTGATCTAATTATAGCATTGGGAGAATCCCACTGTTTATTTTTACCCACATAATATTGCAGATAGCCGGGCTCACTAGGGATCAGGGGTCAAGTACTTGACCTCCGCCCCCCCAATAAAAATAGCGCTTATGGGCGGAGCGCTATTATCGCTATATTCCCGCTATGCTGAAGTGATTTACAGTATGCGGCTACGTGGGTCATTAATATGCCTGGCTTATTTTTATTTTGATATGTTATCCATGGGCGTTTGTACAACCAGTTGCTGCCAGGCGTTTTGTGGACGGGTGCAGGAATTAAATATCTTCACTGTACATTGATGTTGTATCATTTTCTTATGATATCATATGAAATTTTGAAATAAACTTGTAAGTGATATGTTTGTAAAAAATGAATTATGTATATTAATGTATGTACTTTATGATGCTGACAGATTATATGTGATTATGATTATGATTATTATTGGAAATGACTTCCTAGTATTATAGTCCTGTTTCGTACTTCATCATGACAGGAAGAAGAAACTCCACATGGGGAATTTCCAGTATGAATAGATTATACAGGTGAACTTGGATATGATGGACCACTGTACGACGGATTTTCGCATATGACGGACGATATGCTTGGTCCCAGTCCGATGCATATCAAGTATTCGTCATATGTATACGACGGATTTTGCATATGACGGACCAATTTTCCTGGTCCCATTGAGTCCGTCATATCCAAGTTCACCTGTATGTCTGTTACATGAATTAAGTTGTTTTAACCCATTTACGCCTGTAGGGCCCAAAACCGCCTGATTTTTGTTGACATCTCCCAACCAAAAAGAATTTCCAGAAAATATTTGAAGTAGAAATGATGTACAAAATCCAACCCACGATTCTCTTCCAAATATTTTGTGAAATTATGATTAATACGAAAGTTATTTTCAAAATTACCATAAGTCCAGACAGCTCCTGGCAAGCAGGTCTACAGGCATAGAAAATGGAAGTACATTATTGTCTACCCTGATGATTCGTCCCACCCTTTATGGGTAGGCAGAAGGGCTGCAATCTGAAAGCTAGTGATGTGACCTTTGACCTATCTGCACTTGCCAATGAAGGGTTAGCCAACCCATCACAGTACTGTGACGTGACCTTTGACCTATCTGCACTTGCCCATGAAGGGTTAGCCAACCCATCACAGTACTGTGATGTGACCTTTGACCTATCTGCACTTGCCCATGAAGGGTTAGCCAACCCATCACAGTACTGTGACATGACCTTTGACCTATCAGCACTTGCCCATGAAGGGTTAGCCAACCCATCACAGTACTGTGATGTGACCTTTGACCTATCTGCACTTGCCCATGAAGGGTTAGCCAACCCATCGCAGTACTGTGATGTGACCTTTGACCTATCTGCACTTGCCCACGAAAGGTTAACCAACATGCCGCAGTACTGTGATGTGACCTTTGACCTATCAGCACTTGCTCATGAAGGGTTAGCCAACCCATCACAGTACTGTGATGTGACCTTTGACCTATCTGCACTTGCCCATGAAGGGTTAGCCAACCCATCACAGTACTGTGATGTGACCTTTGACCTATCTGCACTTGCCCATGAAGGGTTAGCCAACCCATCACAGTACTGTGATGTGACCTTTGACCTATCTGCACTTGCCCATGAAGGGTTAGCCAACCCATCACAATACTGTGATGTGACCTTTGACCTATCTGCACTTGCCCATGAAGGGTTAACCAACCCATCACAGTACTGTGATGTGACCTTTGACCTATCTGCACTTGCCCATGAAGGGTTAACCAACCCATCACAGTACTGTGATGTGACCTTTGACCTATCTGCACTTGCCCATGAAGGGTTAGCCAACCCATCACAGTACTGTGATGCGACCTTTGACCTATCTGCACTTGCCCATGAAGGGTTAGCCAACCCATCACAGTATATCATAATCTATTTGTATATTCTTTCAGGCTTTGAGAGTCCTGGCACTCTAATATAAAAATGACTTGTAAATAAAGAATACTCTGATAAATGAATCTACATGAAGTTGTTTTTGTCCTTATTAGAATCAAGGACCTGTTTATATCACTGATGATGCCAATTATTGTCCTTTAATTCCCAACTTTTATTTTACAAGGAAAGTGTTTGTGGCAGAATACTTCGTTCATGCAACAACTAAATAAGTATTATGGAGTAATGGAGAAATTGCAGTACCATTTAGGAAGTCCTTACAGGAACCCTTTTCTTTTAATATTTTTCATTCTGTGGTATTATCCCATAGGGAAATGCCTCATTTGTATTGCACGTACATTCAGTTTCAAGGATGTACATTAGGACTTTTAACCCTTATGCTGCTGGTGGCTAATTTGATCTTGAATTAAGATATCCATCTAAGATTTGATCAATACAAAATAATGTGAAAAAAGCTGAAAAATGACCGAAACCCTGGCAAATGGGTACTCATCTGAAAGTACTCGATGAGAGCTTTCCAATGAATACCAAGATGATAGGGGTTTAGATGATTTTCAAAGATTTTTGAGTTCTTGTGCCTTAGACAAAAGTAGTCTCAGCATTGAAAGGGTTAAAGGTTTAAGCATGACCTACACATTATCCTGAATAGTGAACCAAGTGTAAAGAGATAGTGAGTTCTTTATGGTCTATCCACACATAGTGCCAGCCCCGGAGTGGGAGAAATAGAATTCTTGCCAGTGAAGCTATATTTTGAGGAATATTTGAGTAAAGAAATTTTACTGTTGGGTTTTGCAAACCTCCTTATAAGATTTTTCAAATATTACTTTGAAGAGTTGTTACTGTAAAGAGGCATGTGCACCCAAGATGTAAAATGGCTATCATGAAAGTTTCTAATGCGTGGGTAAATCACGAAAATATAACACACTACTCATGGAACTGTTTTGCAATTTTTATTGAAGTTTCAACCTTTTTCTGAAGACAAACAATAAATTGTATAAAAATCCAAATTTATATAAAACACAGGTGCAAATTAAATGAATATCAACAATGATGATCGAATGATTGAATCATGATATCAGTCGTAACAAGTGAAAGTTATGCTAGAAAAATTAAAGAAATGATAAATGAGACCTGTTGGGAATATTTGCAATGCTCTGTGATCCTAAAATAGGTAAGATAGGATATCATTATGAACAATTACATCTGTAAATATTAATTGTATTCATAATTTTATAATTTCCAAGATAATTCCAGGGTTTGCCCCAATAGCTGAGTGGTCTATGGAATAACCACCAGTCAGATATCTGTCTCTCATCACAGCTGAAGGCACTAGGTTAGAATCAGGCATAAGGCATGTAAGTAGGTTGACAGTGACTTAACCCATTTACACTTATAGCGGCCAAAAGAGGCCTGACGATTTTGGAAATATTTTCCTTACAAAAGCATTTTTTTTTTAAACATTTGAAGGAGAAATGTTGATCAGAAGATAAACAACAACTCTCCTTGAAATATTTCGCAAACTTTCGCTTTATTCGCAAGTTATTTCCAAAAGTATGAAAATAGCAGACGATACTTCTAGAGGAACTCTTGAGTGTGAATGGGTTAAAATTCATCTTTGGTTTGCGAAGTGTAGTGCAGTTTTTTCTGCCATTAACTACTGAGTAGTCAAAGTTTAGCCTTAATATGTCATAACAATTATGATGAACACATTATCAAATCAAAACCAAGAAGATTGACTGCAGTTTATGAAGAAATTCCCTAATATACTACACAGCAAAAGATTACAGATGTCAAACGGTTGACGAATATTTCAGACGTTCGTTTGTTCTACGATGTATCGGACGACGAATGTTCCTGTGCACTATCTGTGCACCGAAACATTTGTGCACAATTTCTCAACCGCTCATTTGTGCACACATGGTTGACGAATATTTTGGACGTCAGTTTGCTGTTCGTTTGTGCACAAACGGTTGACCGATATATCGGAACGAAAAGGAAAAGAAAATTCAATGAAAGTCAGGAAAATAAAACTTTAGCAGAATGCAAACAATTATCACAGGAAAAAAGTCAAGCATTGGTCCCATACGTTGGACAGCAAACGGTTGTCCGATGTTTTAGTGCACAAACAGTTGCGTGGGCAGATTTATATCTGTTTGCTGTCCGAACATCGGACGTCTGTTTGCTCAGCTGTCCATTTGCTCTCCAAAACCTTTTGCTGTGTATTCAAAAGTGAAGAATCATTTCATTCCTCACCCGGTTTTCCTATAAAGATTTGCACACAGATTAATCATTACTTAAAGTTAATTGATTTTCTATCAAAGGACTGGTGTGGCCTAGTTCTGCTCAAGGCCTAAAAATGTTTGTTTCATGTTACGGTTCGAAAAATGCATGGAGTAGGTAGGTACATCAAATATATATTTTTTGGATTGTATTTTTGTTTTCAAATAACGCAAGTTTCATGACAGCTGTAACTGTTATACAGTGTTCTGATCTTATATTTATGTTTATAACAAGTTGGAAGGGCGGAAAAAAACATAAGGGTAGGGATTCTTTTGACTAAAAAAAGGTTGAGGTTATCACAAAAAGCCTTTGAAACAATTGTAGTCCAATGAATTATCCTTTGCTGGTTGTTGGTGACAAATCTGGACAGAAAAGTCGAGCCACCGTTACGTTTATTTTAAATGAACTAAAACAATTGCAACAGAAATAAAGAAATACCAAAAATAAACAAACACTGAAAACGAAAATGGTTTCTTTTTCTTAAAATTGAATCTATTGCTACACTTTACTGTATCACATCTCAGAAAACCATCGAAGGACAAATTGCATTATCACAAGCGACGCTATAATTTCTACTCTTTGGAACGAAATTGCTGCTGCACTAGACTTTTTACAATGGTCTTGATTTCTGCCCACACAGGAAGCGTATCCCATGACATGCGCAATGTAGTTCTGCTCGTGGACTCCGTGGAAGAGATGCGCCATTGGTCCCTTGGCGTAAATTCCCACGTCCTCCCCGCCATGGGATTCTGACGTGAGGGGGATTCCTGCCTCTTGTACATAACCTATGGCAGCTGGAAATATGATATTATGTTGGAATAATAATAATAGTAATAATAATAATAATAATAATAATAATAATGATAATAATAATAATAATAATAATAATAATAATAATAATAATAATTATTATGATGATAATAATACACACACATACACACACATATAGGTTCTAGGACAATATCCCCTGGACAATATCCCCCCGGACAATATTCCCCCAGGACAAAACCCCCCTGGACAAAATCCCCCCGATCCAATATCCCCCCGGATGATATCTCTAGTAAAACATTTTTTTTAATTTCAGTGTTTTAAATTATCCTAAAACATGTGTTAGTAAAAATATTTTTTTTAAATTTAAAAATATTCCAGTGTTTTTGATTATCCTAAAACATGTGTAAGTAAAAAAAAATCATTTAAAAAAAAATTTCCATTGTTTTAAATTATGTTTTAGGATAATTTAAAACACTGGAATTTTTTTTATTTCTAATTTTTTTTCCCTTACACATTTTTTAGGATGAATTAAAACACTGAATTAAAAAATATATATATATATTTTTTTACTTACACACGTTTTAGGATAATTTAAAAAACTGGAATTAAATTTTTTTTTTTTACTAATACATGTTTTACTAGAGATATCGTCCGGGGGGAATTTGTCCTGGGGGGATATTGTCCGGGGGGATATTGTCCTGATACCATTCATATATATATATATATATATATATATATATATATATATATATATATATATATATATATATATATATATATATATAATATATATATATATATATATATATATATATATATATATATATATATATATATATATATATATATTATATATATATATATATATATATATATATATATATATATATATATATATATATATATGTATATATATATGTATATATATATGTATATATATGTATATATATATATATATATATATATATATATGTATATATATATATATATATATATATATATATATATATATATATATATATATATACATATATATATATATATATATATATATATATATATATATATATATATATATATATATATATATATATATAAATACAAATATATATATCTATATATATATCCGTACAGAACCTATTGATGCAACTTTAGATAAAGATAATTGAGAAAGAAAAATGCATGCGAAAACTTTAGCCCCTCACGTGGGTATCAGGAGGAAATCAAAATGGACACGCGCGGAACCAAATGCTTTGGTGATCCAAATATGGTCATAACAACCATATATGAAACAAGAAAAAACTCCACACGCACTGGGAATAACAATCGAATATATTTTCCTCAATGGGTATATTGCCTTATAGTGGTAAAAAATTAACAAAGAGTATCCACTTTTGCTTTTCTCACTTACTCGTGTCATTTGCTGTGATGTCCTGTCTGGGGGATTTGTGACCTGGACCGTTTGCATATCCCAGAGTTGTGTATGGTTTGCCATCTAGAGTGGGATCGGTGCTGCCACTCCCAGAAGCCTTGCCTGCAAAGCATGGGAAACATTCCACCATAGAACATTGGTTTATCGAATATGCGCACATTTTTACATATTCATTTTTATGTGCCAAATGCTGTGTAATATATATCTTACTAGACCGAATAAAATCAAATCAAATCAGTTAGATAATTTCCTTTTTTAACCAATCAACGCTCACAACGGCTTAAATCGACCTGGTATTTCTTATGAAATCTTTCATCAAGTGAAAGCATATTTGGGAATATATTTCAGGGAGAAATGTTTATTACAACATTACCTACAACTCTCCCTCAAATACTTTGAAAGATTATTCCTAATTGTATTTTTTTTATAAAGTAACGTGGATCCAGACGACAATTTCTGTTAAACATGAATGGGTTAATATCTTATACTCACATCTGAAACATACACATGGTCTAGCACCGAAGCCTAATTTGGCCATTTCATCAAAACCTGGCTGGTTTAATCTTGATTTTAAGTTTCAATTATTAAGGAATTAGCCTATCATTTGGTATGTTTGTGCCTTATTATAATTCTTACGGAGGGGAAGGTATCTCATTGCTTTCAATTTTGACTTCATGCCAAAATTATGAAATCTAGAAGTTGAAAAACAATACGAGATGGAAACAAGAGATGCCCCATTTTTTCTCAATACTTACAAAAGCTGATGGTACCTATTTTATAAATTTGTTTTGTAGTCACGCTCGAAAACGCTATTCTCTTTCCTCATATCTTGCACCCTGCTGTTAGGGTACTTTTGCGATGCTAAGAGAAAAACTTTTCAGACAATGTATATATATATACAAACACAAATATATATATATATATATATATATATATATATATATATATATATATATATATATATATATATATATATATATATATATATATATATATATATATACATATATACATATATACATTAATCAAAATAATACTTACAACTCTCCTTCAAATTTTCTTTTTTAAAATATTCTAATAGTCAAGTTATTGTCAAAAGTATCTCATATCCAGACGACAATTTCTTGTTGAAGCATGTAACAGATTTTCCTGTGTCTTGTGTATAAAAATAGTATCAGCGTTTTGTAGATAACTTCACCATCACCTCCTTGGTTATCATTGTTAAGCCTCAACTAATGAAAAAAGTACCAAGCATCCCTAATTGCAGGATAAATAATTCAAATTAATTTCATTCCCCACAGAAAACGGTCTTACCTAAGATGTCGTTCCCTCTGCCCGGGTACCCTCCCATAGAGAAGACGTGTGAGTGGTCAGCAGTGACCACTATAAGGGTGATAGACCTACCTAAGATGTCGTTCCCTCTGCCCGGGTACCCTCCCATAGAGAAGACGTGTGAGTGGTCAGCGGTGACCACTATAAGGGTGATAGACCTACCTAAGATGTCGTTCCCTCTCCCCGGGTACCCTCCCATAGAGAAGACATGTGAGTGGTCAGCGGTGACCACTATAAGGGTGATAGACCTACCTAAGATGTCGTTCCCTCTCCCCGGGTACCCTCCCATAGAGAAGACATGTGAGTGGTCAGCGGTGACCACTATAAGGGTGATAGACCTACCTAAGATGTCGTTCCCTCTGCCCGGGTACCCTCCCATAGAGAAGACGTGTGAGTGGTCAGCGGTGACCACTATAAGGGTGATAGACCTACCTAAGATGTCGTTCCCTCTGCCCGGGTACCCTCCCATAGAGAAGACGTGTGAGTGGTCAGCGGTGACCACTATAAGGGTGATAGACCTACCTAAGATGTCGTTCCCTCTCCCCGGGTACCCTCCCATAGAGAAGACGTGTGAGTGGTCAGCAGTGACCACTATAAGGGTGATAGACCTACCTAAGATATCGTTCCCTCTGCCCGGGTACCCTACCATAGAGAAGACGTGTGAGTGGTCAGCGGTGACCACTATAAGGGTGATAGACCTACCTAAGATGTCGTTCCCTCTCCCCGGGTACCCTCCCATAGAGAAGACGTGTGAGTGGTCAGCGGTGACCACTATAAGGGTGATAGACCTACCTAAGATGTCGTTCCCTCTCCCCGGATACCCTCCCATAGAGAAGACGTGTGAGTGGTCAGCGGTGACCACTATAAGGGTGAAAGACCTACCTAAGATGTCGTTCCCTCTCCCCGGGTACCCTCCCATAGAGAAGACGTGTGAGTGGTCAGCAGTGACCACTATAAGGGTGATAGACCTACCTAAGATGTCGTTCCCTCTCCCCGGGTACCCTCCCATAGAGAAGACGTGTGAGTGGTCAGCGGTGACCACTATAAGGGTGATAGACCTACCTAAGATGTCGTTCCCTCTCCCCGGATACCCTCCCATAGAGAAGACGTGTGAGTGGTCAGCGGTGACCACTATAAGGGTGAAAGACCTACCTAAGATGTCGTTCCCTCTCCCCGGGTACCCTCCCATAGAGAAGACGTGTGAGTGGTCAGCAGTGACCACTATAAGGGTGATAGACCTACCTAAGATGTCGTTCCCTCTCCCCGGGTACCCTCCCATAGAGAAGACGTATGAGTGGTCAGCAGTGACCACTATAAGGGTGATAGACCTACCTAAGATGTCGTTCCCTCTTGTTGGGTACCCTCCCCTAGAGAAGACGTGTGAGTGGTCAGCGGTGACCACTATAAGTGTGATAGACCTACCTAAGATGTCGTTCCCTCTAGCCGGGTACCCTCCCATAGAGAAGACGTATAAGTGGTCAGCGGTGACCACTATAAGGGTGAAAGACCTACCTAAGATGTCGTTCCCTCTAGCCGGGTACCCTCCCCTAGAGAAGACGTGTGAGTGGTCAGCGGTGACCACTATAAGGGTGATAGACCTACCTAAGATGTCGTTCCCTCTCCCCGGGTACCCTCCCATAGAGAAGACGTATGAGTGGTCAGCAGTGACCACTATAAGGGTGATAGACCTACCTAAGATGTTGTTCCCTCTTGTTGGGTACCCTCCCCTAGAGAAGACGTGTGAGTGGTCAGCGGTGACCACTATAAGTGTGATAGACCTACCTAAGATGTCGTTCCCTCTAGCCGGGTACCCTCCCATAGAGAAGACGTATAAGTGGTCAGCGGTGACCACTATAAGGGTGAAAGACCTACCTAAGATGTCGTTCCCTCTAGCCGGGTACCCTCCCTTAGAGAAGACGTGTGAGTGGTCAGCGGTGACCACTATAAGGGTGATAGACCTACCTAAGATGTCGTTCCCTCTCCCCGGGTACCCTCCCATAGAGAAGACGTATGAGTGGTCAGCAGTGACCACTATAAGGGTGATAGACCTACCTAAGATGTCGTTCCCTCTTGCTGGGTACCCTCCCCTAGAGAAGACGTGTGAGTGGTCAGCGGTGACCACTATAAGTGTGATAGACCTACCTAAGATGTCGTTCCCTCTAGCCGGGTACCCTCCCATAGAGAAGACGTGTGAGTGGTCAGCGGTGAAGCACTATAAGGGTGATGGACCTACCTAAGATGTCGTTCCTTCTCCCCGGATACCCTCCCATAGAGAAGACGTGTGAGTGGTCAGCGGTGACCACTATAAGGGTGATAGACCTACCTAAGATGTCGTTCCCTCTCCCCGGGTACCCTCCCATAGAGAAGACGTGTGAGTGGTCAGCGGTGACCACTATAAGGGTGATAGACCTACCTAAGATGTCGTTCCCTCTGCCCGGGTACCCTCCCATAGAGAAGACGTGTAGGTGGTCAGCGGTGACCACTATAAGGGTGATAGACCTACCTAAGATGTCGTTCCCTCTCCCCGGGTACCCTCCCATAGAGAAGACGTGTGAGTGGTCAGCGGTGACCACTATAAGGGTGATAGACCTACCTAAGATGTCGTTCCCTCTCCCCGGGTACCCTCCCATAGAGAAGACGTGTGAGTGGTCAGCGGTGACCACTATAAGGGTGATAGACCTACCTAAGATGTCGTTCCCTCTCCCCGGGTACCCTCCCATAGAGAAGACGTGTGAGTGGTCAGCAGTGACCACTATAAGGGTGATAGACCTACCTAAGATGTCGTTCCCTCTCCCCGGGTACCCTCCCATAGAGAAGACGTGTGAGTGGTCAGCGGTGACCACTATAAGGGTGATAGACCTACCTAAGATGTCGTTCCCTCTCCCCGGGTACCCTCCAATAGAGAAGACGTGTGAGTGGTCAGCAGTGACCACTATAAGGGTGATAGACCTACCTAAGATGTCGTTCCCTCTCCCCGGGTACCCTCCCATAGAGAAGACGTGTGAGTGGTCAGCAGTGACCACTATAAGGGTGATAGACCTACCTAAGATGTCGTTCCCTCTCCCCGGGTACCCTCCCATAGAGAAGACGTGTGAGTGGTCAGCAGTGACCACTATAAGGGTGATAGACCTACCTAAGATGTCGTTCCCTCTCCCCGGGTACCCTCCCTTAGAGAAGACGTGTGAGTGGTCAGCGGTGACCACTATAAGGGTGATAGACCTACCTAAGATGTCGTTCCCTCTCCCCGGGTACCCTCCCATAGAGAAGACGTGTGAGTGGTCAGCGGTGACCACTATAAGGGTGATAGACCTACCTAAGATGTCATTCCCTCTCCCCGGGTACCCTCCCATAGAGAAGACATGTGAGTGGTCAGCGGTGACCACTATAAGGGTGATAGACCTACCTAAGATGTCGTTCCCTCTCCCCGGGTACCCTCCCATAGAGAAGACGTGTGAGTGGTCAGCAGTGACCACTATAAGGGTGATAGACCTACCCCCTAAGATGTCGTTCCCTCTCCCCGGGTACCCTCCCTTAGAGAAGACGTGTGAGTGGTCAGCGGTGACCACTATAAGGGTGATAGACCTACCTAAGATGTCATTCCCTCTCCCCGGGTACCTTCCCATAGAGAAGACGTGTGAGTGGTCAGCAGTGACCACTATAAGGGTGATAGACCTACCTAAGATGTCGTTCCCTCTCCCCGGATACCCTCCCATAGAGAAGACGTGTGAGTGGTCAGCGGTGACCACTATAAGGGTGATAGACCTACCTAAGATGTCGTTCCCTCTCCCCGGGTACCCTCCCATAGAGAAGACGTGTGAGTGGTCAGCGGTGACCACTATAAGGGTGATAGACCTACCTAAGATGTCGTTCCCTCTCCCCGGGTACCCTCCCATAGAGAAGACGTGTGAGTGGTCAGCGGTGACCACTATAAGGGTGTCGTCCTCTGAGGTCTCACTCAGGGCAGTCTGCACAGCGTTATCGAAGGCCAGGGTATCATACAGCGACAACGAGGCTACGTTGTCATGGTGAGCATGGTCAATGCGCCCACCTGTGGAATAAGAGCAAAAGCATGAATATACATTTTTCACAAAATAAATGATGAGTCTGATTTTTTAGGATAAAGCCTTCCTTGACTTACCAGAATGTTGCCTCAATCATCAATTTATTTATACATATTTGTTACCAGAGCATTATTACGAAAATATTTAAGAATACATATAGACCAAAACTCTCTTTCAGGTTATTTATCAATTTCCGTTATTACCATAGGTACCATAGGTCCACACCAAACGTCAACTAAAATCGCCAGTCATAAATAAGATCACTTGTATAGTACACAATTCTGGTTTATCTGACAAAACCTTGTTTCGTATAAATTTAGTATACATTAGGATAGCAGTTTGTTCTGTAAATGATAAATCGCACGAACATTACAAGTACGGTAGTTGATGCAAAGCATCAATAGTCAAAAGACGGGGCTAAGTTATTTATGAACTTGTGAGGGAACCGGATGTATAAAGAACATTAACATTATAGAGGAAAATAATTTATAATGACTAGATTTGTATCATTTTTGTAGAAATGAAACAAATATCGGAATTCTAGGCGCAAGCTGGAGACTTCGAAATCTCTTGGGTGCGAAGCTACTTGGGTACGCATCAGTTTGGTTACGAACCAGTTTGGTTACGAAGTCTCCTGATTTCATTCTATACACATAGTAATTTTTTTCTTTAGCAATTTTCCTTCCTATACTGAAAAATATACTTTATGTCCGCTTAAAATATTTTATATATTTGAAAACTTCATGCTAAATTAAAATAAGGAAGGCACGATTTTCCGCGGCAAAGGTAATGTACCGGGCCAACATTTATAGTATAACCAATCAGAATAGAGCATTATATTCAGTCCGGCCTCAGTATATCCAAGATGGCCGTCCGGACTATGAACATTCCAAACCAGCTTCCCAGATAGGTGTGGCCTGAGGGCCCCGCCAATAACGAGAAAGCGATGTGTTGGAGAGGAAAGAATCGCTCAAAATTGATTCTGCTGCTACGTTAGGGTTCCTAGACAAAGAAATGTAAAATGTTAGTTGAATTACCTTCGACTAAAAGAAAAAAGCCTTTAGCATTCTTTTTCAGTATCTGAATGGCCTTCTTCGTCATTTCAGCGATTGTGGGTTCACCAGCTCCATCCCTGCTCTGTCTGTAGGCTTCATACTGCATGTGATTCGTGTCAAATAAACCTGGAAACAAGGACATGTATATATATATATATATATATATATATATATATATATATATATATATATATATATATATATATATATATATATATATATATATATATATATATATATATATATATATATATATGTATATATATATTTGTATATATATATATATATATATATATATATATATATATATATATATATATACATATATATATATATATATATATATATATATATATATATATATATATATATATATATATATATATATATATATATATATATATATACATATATATATATATATATATATATACATATATATATATATATATATATATATATATATATATATATATATATATATATATATATATATATATATATATATATGCATGTATGTATGTATGTATGTGTGTATGTATGTATGAATGTATGTATATATATATATATATATATATATATATATATATATATATATATATATATATATATATATATATATATATATATATATATATATATATATATATATATATATATATATATATATATATATGCGTATCTCATCGCAAAAGTATCATACAATATTATAAATATCAAGAATAGAGACGGAAACAGAAAAGTTCAAGCAAATATGAAGCAAATATAAAGTTTATAAAATACACTTTGGTGATCGTAGCACATTTTATACAAAAGCCAAACTCAAAATGAGTGGAAGTTGTGAGAACTTATTTGTGACACACTTTGAATTATAAATGAACTTTTATTCTTGGCTAGATAACACATACTGTACATTGCATACGGAATGTGTCGAATTGATCTGATAATATTCATTAGTATATTTATGATTGCGTTTGGTCAATTAAAAGGATATATGGCTGGCCGGACTTTTAACCCTTTATTGTTTGATAAATTGCCAAAATCTGGACTGAATAAATCATTTATCAATATCAACATCACCAAACCTACCTAGCAGATAATTCGTTTTTGCAGGGTCAACTTGCTCAAACTTGGTCTTGTTCCAAACATAGTCGTAAGAAGCACCAGTTTTCGATTTGTCCTCCATCCATTCATTGATAAGGTTGCGGTTATCCAATCTTCTACCTTTGCTGTCTTTGTATTCAGGATCAACCGAGGTGTTTGGCATAAAATTCCTTCGGCCACCGCCCATTATTACCTAGAGATAAAATATCTTAGCATACCGTACAGATATCTTATTCCTGCAACAGTCCACCGGACGTCTGCCAGTGCCTGGTTGTACAAATAACTATGAATAACATGTCAAAAACATAAGCCAAGCACATCAATGACCCGCGTACGTTGCGAATCGGAGCTACGTTCACTTGTGAGGTCATCTATGCATCTATGCATGGGAAAGTGGGTCGCGATAGGGCAAGTGGTCGTGTATAATGCCTGCGCTGCCCATACATTTATTGCAGGAATTAAATGTCGACACTGTACATGTTCCTATCTTGACTTTTTATCTTTTCTGAGCAAAACACCCATTCTTCGATTTTTTAGCTGCAACACAACTTATGGGTTACAATCCCTAGAGGACAGAGATTTGATAAAATATGTTAGCATACATGTTTCTATCTTGACTTTATATATTTTCTCTGCAAAACACTCATTCTTTGATTTTTGAGCTACTACCCAACTTGATGATGAAAAAGTAACAATGA
>OZ012697.1:4551057-4559011 GCA_963942565.1 Maea johnstoni
TTTAAAGGAAACTGAAACGATAAGTTCCTATGAAAGAGCCTTATGCAAATATTGAAAGGTAACCAAAGTAAAGGCTAACTGAAGAAAATTTGGAATTTCGTTTTTCGTCACATTCATGCCATAGTGTGGCTAATTCGTTACCGCCTAACCCCAAGTCACTGGCAACCTTCTCACATACCCAGGCCGGGATTCCATCCCAGGAAGTGGTGAGAGTTAGCGCGCAGTCACTGACGGCGCCTTAGACCACACGGCCATCAGAGCAGGCCCCAACTAAAGAAAACTTTAACAATAATTGAAAAACTAACCAAAGAATAACGTCAGTACTAATTGTACACTGCCGTTCACATGTACACTTATATGGTGAAGCAGCGGCATGGAGTTTTCTAGCATACTGTATAACTGGTTAATTCACGTGTACCTAAGTTGGCGGGTTTTTTTCAAAAAAGTATTTTTCCCTGTATTTATTTTGGCGTCTGGAGCAGTCACAACAATGCCATCTTTATGTAGACATATTTTTATGCGATCTTTAATTTGGCGTTGATGGGCATTCGCCAAAAAACGCCAAATTAAAAGCCACGCCAAATTAACCGGTTATACAGTAATTATCTCCGTACACTGCAGGTAGTTTATTATATGCCTCCATTTCTCCTTGTCACTTATGGCAATTCTTATAAAGTTTAGTAATTCATTTTAGTGGTACCTTATGCTGTGTACATGTTTGTGTAATCTTAGGATTTCACTCAGAATATAATGCATTCTTGAATAAACGCCTGTCTAAACCTTGATACACAACACATCTTATGCGATGACATGTTTTTGTTTACAACCCTGAGTTTGTCCTATAATATCTACCTTTTCTTTATTATATTGTCCAATGTTTAGTATAACATTTTGTATTGAATATGCTTCTGTATCACTACGTGTACAGTCAATGAACATACCACACAATACAATACAATTCTAAAGTGTAGCAATGACATCAAATAGATTGATCAAAGTTCAATTAGCGGTTTTCATATCCGGTCACGCGAGATCAGACTTCACTGTAAAGTACTTAACCTATACCCTTTCTAACATTAACCCTTTCGTCCATACGTACTATTGAAGGATTTCTTAACTTCCGCGTGCGCGGGATATCTACCTAATCATATTATACTGTAAATCACGTAAATATGGCGTGAACATTATATAGCGTAATTACGGTACTGCCCTGGATAGCGTGATCTAAGTATAGCGGTGAACAGGAACAGCAGCAGCAAGTTCAATTAAGAACTTAATAAAGACGGGGATTGGATTTTACAATAGTACATATTGTTCCCGCTATACTTAAATGATTTACAGTAGATGATATCCGAAGATATTACACAAAGAACGGAGTACTCATGTACATTTCTTTACCCTAACAAATGTACAATCCACCCGAGAAAAACATCCACTCTACGAATGCTGGATTTATTCCCCTTTTCCTTATGAAAGGGTGTTCTTTTATTTGTAGATACAATTTGTATGTGCGTATGCATGCTGCATACTATTTCTCAATTATGCACATTAATGTTGCCATGCACAAACTTTAATTGTCAGTTAAACACACGTATGCCGACATGCATAATGATTTTCAGTAGTGTACATATATGTTGTCATGCACAATAATTTTCGGTTATGCGCATTTACGTTGCCATGCAACTTTATTTTCAGTTATGCACATTAATGTATATATATATATATATATATATATATATATATATATATATATATATATATATATATATATATATATATATATATATATATATATATATACATATATATACATACATACATGCAAACATACGTACATACATCCATACATACATACATATATATATATATACACTGTAAAAATTATATGTAAACGTTTACCCTATTTGGGTGCAACTGAGCTGCACCCGATTTGGGTAAACGTTTACCCTGACATATGTGTACCAGGTTAACATTTCCGACTTCAATGGCAGTGCAGGTAGACCTTTACTTGAGTGCAGTGGGTAAACCTTTCCCTGCCTAGGGTTAGATGTAACCTGATAATATCGGATGGGGTTAATATTTATTTCGGGGGGAGGAATCATTATTGTGATGCATGACCTTTACAACATACTAATATCGAGTACGCTATGAGGTACATAAAACATACATCTACAATAGAAATGCCACGGCAGTCCGGTTATCAAAATGTATATTCTTTTTTGTCTAAACATGGCTTATACAGTTCTTTTCCTGCATGTTTCTTCTTCTATCTTCTTCTTCTTCCTCTTCTCCTTTATTACAAAATGGTGTTGCTGGGTTTACGACTCATTTACGAAACATGCTATGGATATGATTTCACTCTAATTATGCGAGATTTTAAGATTATATCTCTCTATACCATAAAATTCTTCTACAGTAAATGCTGAAGCGTGATTAAGTGTACTAACTCATGGCAGTGCATGTTCTATACGTCGGAAGAACACACCAAGTATAATTGTAAAGAATTCCAATGTTACAAATAACATTAGTCACTTACTGTTCGAAGATGTCTATAAAAACAGAGATAATATTCCTGCAAAGTGTATCTAAAACTTCTCAGTACAGCCCTAACAATCCAAACTCAAACTGCTCGCCGCATCTTGGTAACTTAAAGCTGTTTTCTGGGTCACTGCTAAGTGTCGTTTCTTTGTCTGAGGTCATCACCATGTATAATTGAACATGTGGTCTTTGGTTGGTGTAAGCGAGAGGAAGTTTCAAATATCGAATCCTCAAGTAAACGTTTACCCAAGAAGGTAAACGTTTACCCAAGAAGGTAAACGTATTACTATTACATTCACTGGAATGGGTAAACCTTAACTTAAAAGGTTGAGGTTCACTGAAAAATGTTGAACGTTCTCTGATTGGGATGAACCTTAACATTTCAAGCGGGTAATCATTTATCAATGAAAAAATATTTGGGAAGATGTTCACCCAGTAATAACTAATTAGTGCAATGTTCACCCAAATTATACAAAGGTTAATCTATTTCAGATCAATGTAAATCCAAACTAGTTGAATCTTTACCGAACCTTCTTACAGTGTATACATAAACATATATATATATATATATATATATATATATATATATGTATATATATATATATATATATATATATATATATGTATGTATGTATGTATGTATGTATGTATGTATGTATGTATATATATATATATATATATATATATATATATATATATATATATATATATATATATATATATATATAGTGAAACCTCGGGATGTGAACACCCCGAAAGTGTGAACACCCCCTATAGTGAACACTTTTCCCCGGTCCCATTTTTTTCCTAATACATTTTAGTTTTACGTAGTGTGAACACCCCCTTATCCGAACAGTGAACACTCTTTTGGTGGAAAAATGGTCCTGAGAACCTCTTATAGTGAACACCTGGGTACAAGTAGGGCAAAATCAATGACACTAAGAGTGAGTGTTTCAGTTGTTTACACTAATTACTTCTATTTTAAGGTGGCCGTAAACGTTTCGTCCTCAGGGAAGGCCTGTTTTGGGATATATCTATTATGTTAATGAACCGGGTCTTACCCTCCATATGAAAAAAACTCCATACCTCTACCCCACTCCAAACTCCATGAATTGTGAAATTTGTTTGTGTGACAGCTGAGAATCAGAGAGCATGCTGCAATGTTTTGGTCATGTGACTAATTAGCTGATAAGCCCCTCCCACCTGCCAAGTGAAGATGAGGCAGGAAATGGAATGGCATCACAGATAATGATGTTTTGATTAATTCAAAAATAGTGTATTGGGAGTTAGTCTTAATCAAAATGTGGCTCCGGCTGTCTGAGAAAAACAGGAAACATACCAGTTTTTGGGCAACAGGTAATACAATGTGTGTATAACTATTTGATGGGAAAACTTGGGCTTTGCATGCTGAGTAATTCCTTCTCATACCTCCATCTTGAACAGACACTCCATGCTCTTTGTGTAATTAACAATACTAAAATGGGACAATCACACCCATATAAGTACAATTACATCCATATAATTCAGCTATCAACTTATTGAAGCCTGGATTGTATTTTTCACAACAATGTTGTCAGTCAGTTAGAGAAACAAAAACGATTGGAATTACAGGTGAACAATTGGGTTAGGTGATTGATTAGCACTGTGGCTTCAGTTCTGTGGAAATAGATACAGGTATCTGTGTTGTGTCCATTGGACATAATCCCCTCAGGTTCTCCGCTCAGTGTGTAGTGTCACACATAATCCCCTCAAGGGTTTTGGGAGTTGAGAGGAAGTACCAAACAATTGGACTTACTGCTCTCTGGGTAGAACAGGTCATTTGCCCTGAGCACTTCAAGCAGTAAAGACACAGGAATATATTGTGTGGGATCTTAAGGAAAGTGCCCATTCTTCTGTAAACTATCTTGGATCATAAGTTTGCTCATCTAAGAAACTATGCAGCTATCTGATTCAGGATTATTCAACTTGGATCACTGGATTGTCTCTAGAGTAGAAGCAGATACAGCAAAATAGGTTTGTAAAATTATTTTACTTCATGACTCCATAGCATTAAGTTATTCTCAATAGCAGCACCCACATAAACAGAGAGATTGATTTACTCAGGTACCAAGTGGAATATTGAAAGAGGTACATATCCCCTTCAACGAATAAGGCCCAAAAATATGAATAAAAACAAGCCACTTTGTTAGAAAACTATGCTTGTGATAGCCTCAAAAGTATTAAGCTCTTGGCCCTGCAAAATGCTTATTTTAGATAAATGATAAAGTATTTCAAGCTTTTATTTGCAAAATTAGTAAACTTGCAGTCAAATAGGCTGCTAGCATAACAAACTAGATAGCCGAAAATTGATTTTGATGGCACAGTTCTTTGAATGATTAAGAAATCTAGAACTATGATGGATTACATTAGCATGCAAACAAGATTCCAGGGTGAGGTCACATGATGCCCATATATGGAAGGGACTCAACATTAGCATACCAACTATTTTGACAGGCTACAGGCAGTAGCAGAAATGTGCTTATTTATACTTATTTTTGAGGTAATTCAGAAGAAAAAAATGTTGACAGTTGTGAAATACAATGGAAGGTTACTTTATCTTTCCACTTGGACTAAAATAAACACATTAAAGTAGTAGCAAGTTATTGCACAGTTACAATTATTGTGTAAAACGCAAAACTGCCATTTTCTCAGCTTAGATTTCTATAGTTTTACTCTCACGGCTGACGTGAATTTAGACACAAATCTTAATCAATTAGCTTCAAACTTTGTATATAGATTCTAAAACATGTTCTCTACAAATCTAGACGGGGATATTGCAATATCTTATCTGGTTAATTTTTTATAGTGAGTCAAAAATCAAGAAACCAAAAAAGCATTTTTTCCCTAAAATGTTGTTAGATAAATGGCCATAAAAAAAGTTAGGGGCCATATTTTACAAAACCCTTGTCTAGATTTGTAGAGACAAAGGTTTTTTTCAATGTTTTAAAAAATCAGGTTATTATCTTAGATCCTGCTCTTAGATTTGCGTCAGCCGTGACATATATACTGAAAATTGTTATGTCAAAGTTTTGACTCCAATTTCTTCAAAATGTTTGGAGCACATACAATCTATCCATATCCTATGTATTCCTTAGAATCTCAGCTTTCTAAAAATATATAGTTTGCTAGGGGTTTAGTGTACAAATAATGAGAAATCAGCCATTATTTGAGGGAAAGTCTGCTCTCCACCGGAAACGTTTACAGCCACCTTAATTGACCTCGCCAGGTTAAGTCTAGCATCAGTGATTGCAATTGCATTTGGACACCACTTACATGGACGTGATGACAAATCTGGCAATGATAGCTTATGCAAAGTTTAATGAATTTCTACATGTGGTGTATTTTAAAAATGAACTTTGAGTTTTATATGTCACTTTGACGAATACCCTACTATGTCTTTAAGAAGGCATTGTTTGGATAGACGAAACGTTTGGCAATAGCGTAGATATGATAATGAATTCTTTAAATATGCTATCTGTTTTCCCCTCTTTCAGCCTTACACCCCCCCCCCCCCCCCCCCCGACCCCTAAAACTTGGTTCACTTATCATCTGCATAATGGTCCACCCACATACAGATCCTCCGACTATAAATTAAGCATAAGCTTCCTGGTCACATCTTACCTTCCTTTGGATGGGGAGGAAGGAAGAGTCTCAATTTCCCTCCACGGCAATGGTTGGTAATGAGATTTGCCTTTAACATGACATTTAATCCATTTGAGTCGTTGCTGGGCTAGCTGTATATACATATATATATATATATATATATATATATATATATATATATATATATATATATATATATATATATATATATATATATATATATATATATATATGTATATATATATATATATAATATATATATATATATATTAAACATATATATATATATATATATATATATATATATATATATATATATATATATATATATATGTATATATATATATATATATATCCATAATCCATTTGAGTCGTTGCTGGGCTAGCTGTATATACATATATATATATATATATATATATATATATATATATATATATATATATATATATATATATATATATATATGTATATATATATATATATATAATATATATATATATATATTAAACATATATATATATATATATATATATATATATATATATATATATATATATATATATATATATATGTGTGTGTGTGTATGTATGTATGTATGTATGTATGTACATATATACATATATATATATATATATATATATATATATATATATATATATATATATATATATATATATATATATATATATATATATATATGAAAGCAGTCTTGATGGGTTTATTCTTAAGGAAATCACATAATGAGCTAAAAGAGTTGTGATATAAGATCAAAGTTAGTATGGGTTCAAAGAGGTGTGTATGTATCTATGTATGTATGTATGTATATATATATATATATATATATATATATATATATATATATATATATATATATATATATATATATATATATATATATATATATATATATATATATATATATGTATATATATAGAAGCAGTCTTGAGAGGCTTATTCTTGAGAAATCACCTAATAAACTAAAAGAGTTGCGATATAAGATCAATGTTAGTATCGGTTCAAAGAGGTGTATGCATGTACCGCACATACAAGAGGGAAAGGGGAGCTTAATCGTCGTGCATAGTGTGCATAATCAAAGATTGTTTTTCACATTCACATGAGTATTACACAATATGCATCATCTTTTTGTGCATAAACATTACGTACAAATATCCAATCACTGGTACATCTCGCTATGCACATTTATAATGCATCACCTGTATTTGTTCACTATACATCATTTTCCACAGCACATTATTTTTGCTAACTCCTAGAGATTCTGTTTGTGTCTTTTCAGAAATACTAGAAAGTTCTTTGTATGCATCTTCCGATTTATCCACAGCCCCCTTATGTATTCTAGGTATCCGTAATGTTCAACATGACATATTTTTCCTTTTAGCGTAAATCATCTTTTTTGCAATCAGAATGATCATATCTACAATAATCTCCTTATGCTATGCGCCATGACCTCATCATTATCTCTCTGTGAAAGTTTACCTGTGCTTGCCAAAAGCTGTATTGTGTTTGACACTCAGGTAGGGAATGATTTCTATATTCAATTTCCATTTTCACTACCAATAACACAATATCTTATATGCATCAGTTTCAATTTCGTGTCAGTTGCCACCATGTCACATTCATTATCTTATCCCATTCATACTTATATGGCCCTCTTACAATTGTCGTCTGGATCTATGATACTTTTGATAATAACTTTGGTATAAAGAATGTTTTTACAAACTATTTGAAGGAGAGTTGTTGATAATGTTCTGGGGA
>OZ012697.1:4559211-4561711 GCA_963942565.1 Maea johnstoni
ATACTTATACTTATAATAGGAAAGTAACACACACATGAATGCATATATTTACAGTTAATAAACGTACAAAAATACAATACATTGCAATTTCGAAATTGTCAAACCATCGACAAAAACATTATTCAGTGTTTCGTGGTAGAAGCTTATTCACTAAAATTATCCAATAATTCGGAAAATTGGAAAACGTATACGCACTGCACATACGTTTTGCAACAAAATAACATTCTCTCAACTCCCCGAAATACATGTATACACTGCTGACATTCAATTCCTGTACTTAATGCGTATGCAGCCGCCCAGGCAGAATACATGACCGCACGCCCATTTGGCACCCAGTTTCCTGGGCATGGATACATGAATGGCCTCGCAACTGAACGTAGCTTTGATTCGCAGCTACGTTGGCCAATGGCGTGCTTGGCTACTTATTTCTTTTGACATGGTATCCTTAGGTGTTTGTACAACCAGGCACTGGTAGACGTCCGGTCGACTGGTGTAGGATTTGAATGTCTGTACTGTAGCAGGATTGCTAGGTTATAACACATTAAGGTCTTACGATACTCTATACCGGTGACACCTATTGGGTTATAATTAAACATAAAATAATTTATTACAATTTACCTGACGCAACTGAAAAATGAAAAGAAATGGATTTTTTATTGAATATATACCAATTATGATTATATCTGCCTACTCTAAATAGTATCCTAAGAGTTTTTTGTTTTTGGCTACTGTGATTTTCATATTCATTGAATTTGATGTTTTGACACGTTTTCAGACATAATATGTGATAATTCATGTGTATTAAATGGGGTTCCCTTGCTCAAAAATATCTTATATAAGGATGGGCATATATGGTAACAATTGAGTAACTCTTTTCTAACATTTTCATGAAAACATGCCCCTAAAAGTCCTATTTCACAAAGTTTGACCATCTGTGGTTTGAAAACTAGCACGATGACCTGTCATTTTCTTTATGTCTTCTTATTAAGAGCATTGTGTAGATAGTGTAGACACAATTTGGTGAAAATTAAACTAGGCAATTCTGAATTATGCAATTTTGGGTTAAAAACTTGTTTCTCGAATTCCTTGATTTTGCCCAATAATTCCTATGTAACAGCAAAAAAGAAATTCTAACATGGCAGAACAGTATTTCAGGCAGTGCCTGTATCTCTGAAGGGATAATTCAGCAAAGAAAGAAACCAGTTTTGGAGAATTAGATGTTTGTGACATAAATTGCATCAATTTTTCAAAAATCTGTGAAAAAAAAACTAAGTTGATGACCCCATGATTTTAAGTTGTTTTGAAGATCACTCTGCTATGTTCTTTCCTCATGCAAAGTTTCAGGAGAATCAAACTGAGATTTCCAAAAGTGTCGTAAGACCTTAAGACCAAAACGAGGAAGTTGTGGGTAGCTTTTCTAAGTACTGTTTACACACAAAATGATAGCACATGTTTGTCTTCCTTTCTAAGTATGCCCTATCTGTTTCACGCTAAAGGCCACCTGTGATCTTTAAACCTGATTGTGAAATAACTTCAAAGTTTATCTTTTATCCAATTACTCTATCAATCAAACATAATCTCATAATCTAGTAACAAATAAAAAACTATACGATATGGGAATAAAGGAGAATAGTTCAATGCCTCATTGTACAGAACAAATAGAAACAATTGAACATGCATTTATATATTGTAATATAGCAGTTAAAATATGGAAAGAGGTTGAAAACTGGCTACGAGTACATGTAGATGGACATATAAGTATTACGGATGTGGACAGAATTTGTGGAATAGACCAGGGAGAAAAATATTGTATATAAAATGATAATGGCAACAAAAAAGGTAATTTATAGAAACAGACAGGTAAATAAAAAATATAGTATCAATGAAATAATAGCAGTTTTAAAGTTACAAATGAAATGTGAAGAATATTAAAGCGGTCGTTGAGAACTCCTTCCAGGAATTTCTGGATGTTTGGGAAATGATGTATAATTTAATATAATAGTACAAGCTTTTTCTTTCAAATATATATGTACATAAGAAGGTAATACAATAAGCCTGTAAAGAGATTTATATAGTTCTTATAATATATTTACTTGACAAGACGTAAGTACAGGAAAATGCTCTTATATTTGATATGGTTTGAAACTTAAAAATTAAATGCGTCTGATGGAAAATATTGCGTGATATGTATTTTTGTATGAAATATTTACCGGATACACAATGTTTGTATGTTGAAAATATTGCGTGATAGAAAACAAAATCAGCATTGTTTTTGCGAAATTAAAAAACAACAACATAATCTCATTTAAATCACGTTTTATTCATCAATACAGAAAACAAAGTATATGGATGGTTCAGCATTGTGTAGTTATTGTCTATATCATTAACGGTATAAAAAGTTATTATTGTTTTCACGATGAATGGATGCATCTTTATTGGGTGCTTATCAAATCGCAAAAAATCCTAAATCGAATATACAAAAACAGATAATAACGCAAAA
>OZ012697.1:4566711-4586711 GCA_963942565.1 Maea johnstoni
TTGTTGTTTGCTAATTAATATACAACTAATAATCTAACAAATAATCTAATATTTTGCAACCTAGCGATCCAGTCTTCCTAGCTTCGGAACCGATTCGAGACAAATATCCAAATTGTCGGTTCCTTGGCGTTAGTCAGGTGTTTTCCACGGATACTGCGGTTCCCTCCATAGTTATTAACGCATTCATGTCTGTAGCAACCAAAACCGTCTGACTATGTTGGTGATGTCTCCCCAACAAAAGCAATATTTCGAAAACATCCGAAGGAGAGTTGTGCGTGAAAACCTCATCTACAATTCTCCTTCAAATAGTTTGCGAAATAATGCTTCATTCTGAAGTTATTTTCAAAAGTATAACAGGTCCAGACGAAATTGGTCAAGTAGATTTCCAGGCATGAATATATACTAACTGCATAGCCATGACATAGGCACAATATGAAGAAAACAAAATTGTCTGTTTTCCAGTATGCTACGACTTCTCCATTGCTCCATTACTTCTTCATTCCAAAATATATATTACGAGCCAAAATAAACCTAATACTAGTATGTGTCGACAAAGTGATTTTGAAAGCCAGGAATTTAATTATGTTCCCAAAACAAAAACTAGCGAGGAAAGCAACACTTAGGTTTCATTAGAATTATTATTAGAAATATTTCTGATTCTGTCCCGCTTAGTATTTTCTTCAAATGATTCTGATTTTGATTCTCATAAAATAACGAAGGACGAAACAATGCTTTTGGCAGCATGTCAAATCTTGTAAAATATTCGCTCCATGTCCAATCTTGATACATTCTGAGGCCTTGCACAAGGCAACAACTGGATGCGTGCCATCCCAGATCAAGTACGAAAAGTTTCATGCATGAAAATTTCATTTTATTTTCATGCATGAAAATGTGAAATTTCCATGTATGAAAACGACATATTCTAGCATGCCATTTCTATGCACGAAAATGAAAACTTTGCTCCTTGGATGATTTTTTCGCCCTAGAATTTTTTTAATGGGAAATCGGGCAACAGAATTTCATGCATGAAATTCTCATGTATGAAAATATTTGGGCAAAAGTTTCATTTTCATTTATAGAAAATTTGAAATATCATGCATGGAAATTTAAGAGTCATTGTTGAAAATGAAATATTCATGGATGCATTTTTCATGACACGATTTTTTCATGCATGAAACTTTTCTCTGGCTTTGTAAGCCTTATGATAGAACATTCCAGACTTCTCGGAGTCTTACATGTCCCTTGGCGTTGCATAAATAGGATTCGCTTTTACAAGAGACTAGTTTTATCAACCAACTACTTTGACACAAGGCCGATTCGTTTATATTTTAGTGGCACTTATCTAACCCAGTACGCCATTCTCATGGGATTTTTATCGATTGAATTATTATTGTCGTTTGATATATATATATATATATATATATATATATATATATATATATATATATATATATATATATATATATATATATATACACATATATATATATATATATATATATATATATATATATATATATATATATATATATATATATACATATATGTATATATATATATATATATACATATATATATTTATATATATATATATATATATATATATACATATATATATATATATATATATATATATATATATATATATATATATATATATATATATATATATATATATATATATATATATATATATATTATATTAAATTATCTATCATCACTTATCAAAATCCTTACCTGCCGGATCTGAAAACGGCAGAGCCCAGCTTATCACAATGCATAGTAGTAATACGGTGCACGAAAGCCACTTCATAGTTGTTCGCCTCTCTTCCTCCTATGGTTTAATCTCCCAAGAACGTCCCTATTGGCACACCTTGCTTCGCCAAGTAAGTGACAGGTAGTGACTCTAGTACTCCACCTTTGTCACCAGGTGGCGTGTAGTGAGCGGTTGAGATTCTAGACACATCACACGTGCTACTGGCAAGTGACCCGGCAATCATGATCCTCATTGGTAGATGAAGGCCAAGAAAAAAATCTTGATTATTAATGTTTATCTGCCCATGTCGCACAGCTGAGCTCAGGTCTTGATTCTGAGGTCTAAATTTGCAAGTATGTATACTTTATTAAACATACTATATATAAGTTATACTTTATAAATGTTATACTTTATATATATATATATATATATATATATATATATATATATAAATATATATATGTATATATATATATATATATATATATATATATATATATATATATATATATATATATATATATATTTTTTTTTGGTTACTAGTATAAATAAGTTTATTGTTTTGGTTCATATTTGTACGTTGTACTGATATGATTTTGTGAACCCATACTTTACAGTCAATAAACATGCATACATACATACATTAGTGGATAAAGGCTTGATTGTGGATTTATATCTGTCCCAATTCGCATAGGTGAGATCAGGTCTTGAGTCCAAGGTGTAGATTCTTGAGGTCTTTACTTTCGTCATCATAATCACTACAGTACAGACATTTAATTCCTGCACCAGTCGACCGGACGTCTGTTGTACAAGCACCCATCTATAACATGTCAATAAGTAGGTCAAGCACATCACAGACCCACGTAGCGGAGCTAAGTTCATATTTGTGGTCAGGGATCTGTGGTCGTATACATGCCCAGGAGACTAGGTGGCAATCAGGCGTGCTGTTTTGTACTACTGTATAACTGGTTAATTTGGTGTGTACTTAAGTTGGCGTTTTTTTCTAAACAATATTTTCCCTGTATTTATTTTGGCGTCTGCAGCAGTCAGAACAACGCCATCTATATGTAGATATAGAAACCAATGACCGCCGCCACTTTGCTTTGCAGGAGTTTCCCCAAAAGTGGACAGGTAAGTGAGCGAATTATAATATGATACCTTCGTAATTTATTAATAAGTGGTAACTTATTAATGAGTGGTAACTTATTAATAAGTTATCAATGTATCATATTATAATGATTTTGTGGAGTTATTGCATCGATTTTTCTGTTTCAACCGCGACCACCAAGGGGTGAAATTCACGCTATGCTGCCAACCGCAGCTCCCCCAGCGGCCCTAAAAGACACTAAAACTATATTTTTATGCAAACTTTAATTTGGCGTTGATGGGCATTCGCCAAAAAACGTATACTTGTATTGTTAAGGTTTTAGTGCTGCCATCTTTTAGTAACTACTTGACCACTAAACGGGCGCCTGTAGTTGGTCAGGTGATCTGAGTAGCCTTTCAATGTTCAGAGTCTTTATTCATTTTGTAGTTTTCACAAGTTCCATTTTCTACTGCGAGTGAATACTATATGATGAATAAAGAACTCCGTAAGAAAACATTGCTCCACGTTTGTCCTCGACTCCCCCAACACCACTTTTAAAGTTTTTTATGGTTACTGAGATGTTCATGGAGTAGCAACAATTCATTGCTTATGTATAGAGAGTGCCCTTGGCCTAATCAAGTGATACTGCTAGATTTTCGTTTAAGAGCATTGTAATCTATATCCTTCTGATTTTCTCTGACAACTTACAAATATTCCATCAAACAGATCTTAGAGACACCCTTCCCATAGACATGTGTATTACAGCATTTGAAGTAGAGATGGTGTAAAGGAATGCTCTCCATTTTTATGTTTTCATATGTTTTGGTTGTTTCCATACACCCTCTAGCGGATGTTTTGGAAACTAATCAAATGTTTCAAGTGCCCATGCTTGAAAAACACTACACTGAAAATATGTATCACCATCAGAATGATTTACGTTCAAAATAAGCTAATGTATGTCACCTTTCAAATAAGACCTTCCCCCAACCTGTCTTCTTCAGCGCTGCGCAGTTATGAGCTGTGCAGGTAAGAAACAGACCTGAGCAGCAGTTTGAAATCAGATCAATATCAGCCTTTTTTACGTGAAGATGTGGTACCAGGAGGTTTCTGAAAAAATGCAAGTGTTAACGTTTCTCAGTTTTCTCAGAAGTGACTTTGTAGAACTACTCTCTTCATTTGTTAGAATTCAGAGAAAATTATGAACCACTTTCCTGTTTCTTGGGTGGAAGACCGTAAACGTCATTGTGGACTACTCATTGTGCCAAGTCCCTCACCGGTTCCATTTATCTTCACAAAAATTTCACAAGATGTTTTTGCATAATTATAGTGCAACCTTTACCTGAAAGTCCATTGAGAATTATATTTTTCTTGGTTTGCATTCATCAACTTGCATGTTATTCGTTAGATTTCTAACCTCTCTTCTAAAAGCTTTTATCTTACTTCTAGCTTCTATCTTACTTGATTGTTTGCAGTAGGACCATTTATGTGGGAAATGACTGTGATCATACCATATTTGGACATTTGATTTAAAGACCAAACACCTTTTTTTATTTCTTTTTTTTAAAGGGTTCGCCACCCTTTTTTAAGGGTGGCTCAAACATGTAAGAAGGAGAGCTTTTTTTGTATATGCAGACGACACAGATAGCATGAACGATGATATGAAATGAATATGAAACTCTTTAAAGTAATCTCTCCCAATAATTGGGCGACAGACAATAAAGAGTAAGAAATGAAGGTTTTCGGTGGTTGCCCCAGTTTATAGAGGAATCAAACCCCTACTCGCCCCGGCCTGGGATTGAACTCTGGACCCCAAGCCTCCCAGCATTCAGGCCGGCAATCTTGCCAATGTACCACACACCTGACAATAATGTAAATACGTAGTTACGAGGATGATCTTCACCGTTATGCTATGATGTCCTCAATCATGACTGCGCCCCGCAAGGGGCCCACCATCAGGTGTGTAATAGGAGCTGACACCTCCCGGGGAACCCTAAGCTGGTGTGGCACCCTGCTTGCCTTATAAAAGAAGGGGGATGTGTGGAGCTGTCTATGGATACCCTGCATTTAAAGTATCCCTTGGTCCTCTTTAGATCTGAAGGCTCTGCTCTTACTCTCCCTCTTTTTTCTTTCACCTAGAACAGTTATGCTTTGTCATTGTTCTTCAACAATGACAAAGGACCACTTTTTGCTGATATATAATGGCCCTAAATGACCTTTGTGTGTCGATGTGCATTTAAACACAATTCAAACTGCACTTTGTGTTTTCTGTTCTAATTATATTTACTGTATTTCCTTATAATATGATATTTTGTAAATGAGACATTACCGTCAATAAATACTATCATTATTATTACTAGGTACCTCTTCTACGTGTGCAACCTTGTCCTTCAAAGAGAAAACTCTCTTCTACTTCCCTCAATCTGCCCCCAATCTTATCTAGTTTTACATCAATACTATGAACATCCTACCAGATCGTAGCTGTTTTGTTATCAATTCAATTGTCTAGATTTTGAAAATCTTTCGACAGTGAATTTATATTCGAGCAGAGTGAGTCTGAAATATCTTTTTGTGAGTCAAGTGGGTTTCCACCTTTTTGTAACCCAGTGTCGACACTTAATTCCTAATCTAAATGCGACTTTCGCTCCCATACTAATGCCGATTTTTGCGAGGTCACTCCGATGCAAAGATGGCCATGGATATAAATAAAACCGACACTACGATCTCGCGTGTTTGGTTGTTGGGAACAATACAGACACGCGAGATCGTATTGTTGGCAATGGGCACATTTTGCAATGGGACCTAATGAGCAAATTCAATATGTCGCGGAGTTGAGACAAGAGTTATGTTTATACATACACGCGGTAATGCCCCAAAGAGGTTTGTCTAGTTTGGATGGCAAACTCGAACGTATAAGTACGTGAAGTAAAGTGTTCTCAGAATTTTTGATAACATGCCCAAATGCTCAGAATAAAATAAAAAGACTGTTTGATCTCTAAAATATATTCTCAAATTTATGAAATGCTTTTTTGGCTAATCTTTTATTTATGTACCCTAGGCATGTCTTTTTTAGCATTATAAATAAAGATGCATATGTCAGTGGCAGGTTGAAATCACGTCACATCTAAACCCAAGATTAATAGCAGTCCTCTATAGATGAGACTCCGACGAAGCTTTAAAGAAAGTCTAACTGAAATAGTGATGTTAGAAGTGTGTGAGAAACATTGACCAAAATGATGGAGCAAACGTGATCAGGAGTCTTGCAAAAACACAATCTAAAACAACAG
This sequence comes from Maea johnstoni, assembly GCA_963942565.1. Lineage (NCBI taxonomy): Eukaryota > Metazoa > Annelida > Polychaeta > Spionida > Magelonidae > Maea > Maea johnstoni. Next base: position 4,572,839 of record OZ012697.1, read on the forward strand.
ATTTTCAAGTGAGAAATGGAAGCGGGCGGACTTTCAGAAATCACCTTAATTTCTATTGAATCATACAGCCAATATCTACTTTCACGTTCCGGGTGAAATCGTTTGCTTCCACCTTTATATATTCGTCCAAATTGGGTTGAAATCTGTGTTTCAGGGCCTTTTCCTATACTCTAAATGACTTAAAGAAGGGAATTGTTACCACAAAACAGTACTTATAAAAGTGAAAAAGGAAGTGAAAGAATCCTTTTTTATTTAACATTTTTTATTTGAAAACATTCAAAAGTATCTAAAGATGCAATATCAAGGTGAAACGGTCTGATTTTATTAACCAAATCTTCAGAAACACATCTCCAATAGATTTCTATTACCACTTTAGTTTAGCAAATTGGATGACTGCTCTCGAGTCTGCTACGTCATACAGAGCATGCGCACTTAGCATGGTAGGCAAAGTTGGGAATAGGTCAGCTTGGGCATAGTAAAAAAACACACGCCCGATTACCAGCTAGTTTCCAGGACATGGATGCATGGATGATCTCACAATTGAACGTAGCTTTGACTCGCAAGATACTTGATGTGCTTGGCATATGTTTTGACATCTTATCCATGGGTATTCGTACAACCAGGCATTGGCAGACGTCCGGTCAACTGGTGCAGGAGTTAAATGTCTCTACTGTAATAACCTTCATCAATACGTCCAATAACTACTGTCAGACATTCTTTGTTATCTGTATTTGTTGTTGTCTTAGGGGTATCCATCATTGTTGTTTCTTCTATAACTGTCGCTTCAGGGGTACTATTTTGGGATGCGGATAGTGAGGGATTTGTTTTCCATACTTTTCTCATTTGTTTCCGAAGGTTTCATCACTCTTTTGCTCAGATTCATGGTCATTAGACCTTCATCTATAAATGTCAATAATACAAAGAGTAATGACTTTTGGTGTCATTTTTAGATGTTGTTGTTGTTTTCTTACCCGAGTAAATTTTTACCAAGGGTATATAGAAAGATATATTTCCGGTCGTGAGAAAAGTACAAGAAATGTGAGGTAGTGAAATAAGTAAAGTGGTTGGATTGTGGGGTACGATATGTTTACAACTAGTCATGCAGTGCCAACATTTAATAACTGCACTAAATGCTTGGGCAGCCCGATCTTTATAGATGACCGCACGCCAGATTGCAATCGCGTTTCCTGGGGATGGATGGCCTCACAACTGTACGTAGCCTTGATTAGCAATCTACGTGAGTCATTGGTGTGCTTGGCTTATTTGTAGGACATGGGTGTTTGTACAACCATGCACTGGCAGCCATCCGGTCGATAGGTGCAGGAAATAAATATCTGTACTGTAGAGGACATTTACACTGTAGGAATGCAGTACAAAGGCAAACATAGAGGAAAGATATATCTACACTGTAGAAGTTAGTCAAATATAGAGAATATTATCTCTAGTTTGAAAAAGCAATTTATAATGATACATTATATAGCAAAAACAAATGAATGAGAAGCTGCATCATTGTATGGGTTTCTGGCCACCAAGTGCATTTGTGTGTATATATATATATATATATATATATATATATATATATATATATATATATATATATAAATATATATATATATATATGTATATATATGTATATATATATATATATATATATATATATATATATATATATATATGTATATATATATATATATATATATATATATATATATATATATATGTATATATATATATATATATATATATGTATATATATATGTATATATATATATATATATATATATATATATATATATATATATATATATATGTATATATATATATATATATATATATATATATATATATATATATATATATATATATATATATATATATATATATATATATATATATATACATATATATACATATATATATATATGTACATGTAGTTCTATTTAATGTCTAAGGCTTAAATTCTATTTAAAGATTCATATCATTCTCCAATATCCATTATTCATTTATAGATATTTTGAAAAAAATGGTAGAGCGATTAAGTATGCGACAGGTCTAATAGATTGGCGCTGACATATGGATATGCAGAAAACAAGGAACTCTGCTAAAATAATTTATGAATATCTGTGTTAATCAAATGATGCTCTCGTTTCAAGCAGAATTATTAGTATATGTTATTCATTTATGACCATAACACCATACTGTTTAAACTGTTCAGAAATCATTTATAAATTATCCTGTAATTTATATAAGGAATTTCTCAATATTATATGATTATTATTTCTAAATAAACTACGAATATTCATTTATGATCACCAAGAACATTCTAAATTCAACGCAATTGTGGACATTTGTAATTGAAAAGATTTTTATTGTGTCATCATTCGTAATTTTTTTTTTAATATTCATAATTTAATATATATTTCGTATATGAATTAAGAATTTTAAAAGAATCATTTAAGAATATACATCGATGAATTATGGATTTCTGTCATTTCAATATATTTATAACCGAACTGCAAATATTTGTCATCCAGGCAAATTTAGAATATTCATTATTCAATTGAAAATATTCCTAAATGGATTTCGAAAAAACACGTTTAAATGATTTATGAATATTCTCAATTAATAATCAATGAATGCCGATAACACATTTATTCATGAATGAATAAGTCATATTGATAAATACCATACGTATCACCTCAATCAATTGAACATAATTTTATAAATGTTCAAAAATGAGTTATTCAAGGTAAAAGCCCAACCTAACCATTATAAGTAATAATACGAGTATTTCCAGTCTGCATGAAATTGCTGTAGCTCCACTACATCCGGGTATCTGTCTGGGAGAGCTGCAGTGATTCTTATTGGCTCCTACACAGGAAGCGTATGCCATGACATGCGCAATGTAGTTCTGTTCGTGGACGCCGTGGAAGAGATGCGCCATTGGTCCGCGCGCCATGATGGACACGTCCTCGCCTGCGTGGGTCTCAGCCTTGACTGGTACCGCGGTCTGCTGACGATAGTGAGGGGAAGCTAAAACATTCACATAATGAGAAATCAATTATAACCATTGTCATTAATACCATAATTATTAATATTATTATTATTAGCATATAATTATTATTATAATCATTATCATTATTATTATTGTTGTAATTATTACTATTACTATTATTGTTATTATTATTGTTATCATTCTTATAACAGTGATGATAATAATAATAATAATAATAATAATAATAATAATAATAATTTTTATCATTATTATTATCATTTTTATTATCATTATAATTACTATTATCACCATTATCATTATTGTTATAATAGTAATGTAATAATGATAAAAACTACTATTATCATTATTATTATTACTACCATTATAACAATTATTACTATTACTTTTATTGTTATATCATTATTATTATTATTATTATTATTATTATCATTTTCACTATTATTGTCATTATTTTTATTATTATTATCTGTTATTGTATTATCATTATTATAATTGTTATTATTATTATTATTATTATTATTATTATTATTATTGATACGACTACAAAGTGAAGCTTTAAATGCTCGCGCAGCTAGATTATATTTCTGCATTACCCTTCAAATGCAGTCTCAAAATTAAGACTGCTATCTGTGACGTCATTCTTTGCTTGTACCTCGCGGAAATATATTGAAAGCCCCTTGATATGAGCTTTATATTTGTGCAACAACCACACAGTATGAGTAGCGATTGATCGAAAATTAGTGGCATAAAAAATACTACGAATTCAACCTGTCACAAAATCGTAATTTCGCAACCGAGTTAATAGACAAGTAGACTGAATCGTGGCGGTCTCACAATCTAAACTACTTTAAAATTGACCGACGGAAAGGTAAGTGGCTATTTACCGAGAAGTTCGGTAACTAACGACCTTTCTTTTGTTATTTAACGAGAGTAATGTTGTCCTCTTCTCGCGAGATCTCGCGTGTGCGGAATATAGAGGTTCTTCAACGAGTGTGCTAGAGAATGATATTTCTTACACGAAGGGATCAAATTTTCATCTTGGAACGAGCCTCTGGCGAGTTTCAAGATGAAAATTCAATCCCCGAGTGTAAGAAATATCCTCTAACACACGAGTTGAAGAACCTATTTCTGCCACGTCCCGTAAGATAAATAAACAGTAAATAAACTTTTAAAGTATACGAGGTGAGTGCTGAATTCACCGTGATGATGAACCGGAAGTGAGTGTTGCTGCCGTAAACACTCACGCTGATTGGTCAATCTCAGCAAGTGTGTCCTATATATTATCTAGATCACACACACGTCACACACTGCTAAGCAAAGAAAGAAGTGTAGTGTCCCATATATGGTCATCTCTACCATATATGGTCATAAAATAATTCCAAATGGCCATTGGGAATATATTTCTTGAATGGGTATTTTAGCCCCATAGTGGTTGAAAAAGAAATGTGACATGAAGCGGGGAGAACGACCCAGTATATATCCTTGGTTTGTAACACAAAATAGGAAGTCATCCACATACGTGTAGCAAAATAAAGAATCTTTCTTTCTATAGTTATATTCTAAACGATTTGCAATTTTGATAAAGTTATATTTGAACGCTTTTATTTCATCAAATAACTTGCTAAAGTTGAAAGTTGGTCAACTACGCTAAGCAGATTTATGTATTGCAATATAATTACAAATAACATTATTGTAAGGAAAAAGTCAGGTATAGTCAGTGACTGCGCTCTTCTCCAACGACGATCCCGACTTCTAATCAGGTCAGGACACGTGAGGATGACGCCAATGGGTACTGTAAATTCGGAAAAGATTGTGTTAGTTTAATTTTTGTGTTTTTTTAGCGTTTAGCCTCAGACGCAAAATTGAAATTCGCAATGGTTAGTGTTACCACTTTAAGCGTATAGCTAGCACTCAATGTTGCGGACAATTCGCAAAATTAAAAAACGCAAAAATCGATTTTCTTTAGATTCACAAAATTTACTCTACACAATCTTTTGTGAATCTACAGTAATACGGGTATATACGTGGCTTACTCACTACTGGCCCATTTTAACGTATCCGTAAGTGGCAGCGCAGGCAAAGTCTATCAATTGCAAGATCGCATATAACGACATGGATGGCTGACTTTTTAATGAAAAAAATATACATAATATTCAAATTTTCATGATTCTTTTCCCAATATTCGTAATTCATTTTTAGATATTCAAGAACAGTTATGGATATTGAAAAATCATTCAGGAATATTGGAAATCCAAGGTTACTCCAAAATTCAGACATACCTTAAGTATTTCATATACAGGGCTTTTGTACCTATTGATGAGTTTATCTTTTAAATTTTCATTAAAACTTTTTTGTGCTGTTTAAATCATCCGTCATTGTTGTCAAGAGGAACATCAGTTTTTTAAGACAATTGTACGTGGATTGACTAAGCCAACCTAGACCGTAATAACTTGATATGCTTGGTGTGTCATTATTAAAACCTTTTTCTTCGGCCCGAATACCTTTGTAAATAAGGTTGAATAATAGCCTATTTTATACTAAGATGTTCGGTAAATAGTGTTGAATTCTGAGCTATTCACTGGACCTCTCGGTAAATAGCCTCGCCCTTTATTTTTAGTGTGGCCACTCTCGTGGCAGCTTTTCCCGCATCTTTGATATCGCGAGAGCATTTGCTGAGTATAGTTGCCGGTGTTGTTAAATGTTCGTGAAATGCTCGCTAATAATTCTGCATTCCCCTTCAACAGCAGTCACAGAGTTACGACTTTGTAATCCATGACGTCCTACTCCGCCGATAGAGGTCGCTGAAGCAATCTGCGCACATATCTGCGCACAACGTAGATTTCGTGTCAGTCTCAGTCCTGAAACTGACACAACTGGCGACACATTTTTCAAGGTATCAGTGTGTACATGACAGGAAATGATCACATACGAGTAGAACTTTTTAAAGTCACTAGTTACAATTTTCAACCCTCAAGAGCACGCTAAAGCTCCTATATTAAGCTGCACGCCGGAGTATCATATTCTTCCTAACCTAAAGATACCACTTTTTTGTAGTCATTTCCATTAAAACCACTTTTATACACAATTTTCTGCTGCAAGTGGAAATCTGTATGGCTGTCTAATCGTGCATCAACACTCCCTCCTACACTGCTACTAGCTGGCCGCATTTGACCCATATAGATAAGGACCTGCACGCCAGTACCTGCCAGGTGGGTAGCGTTCTCTGGGGAGAGCGAATGACAGGATGCATAGCCTGTTACAGTACTGGGGACTCCACAAGTGTAGTCTCCAGGACGGTAGGCAGTGTGCGCATTTCCTGTAATGTATGCTTACATTATGGTGCTAGCCATAAACACCGTTTTGCCCCGCTCACAGCGCAAGATATTAGTAATATGACGAGAAAGCAAAGCTTTAAATGCTCGCGCAGCTCAATGATATTTCTGCATTCCCCTTCAAATGCAGTCACACAATTACGAATGTGTTATCCGTGATGTTATTCTTTATTTGCACTTCGCGGAAACATTTGAAGCCCCTTGATATGAGCTTTATAGTTGTGCAATAATCACAGTCCACGCAGTATGAGTAGCAATTGATCGAACATATGGCATACTTTAAAGTTCATGAGACATGAAAAAGTGTTTTTTTAAACAAGATATTACCTCATCTAGGCATGTAAACCATTTAGTAATGGTTTACTCCCGGGTTTACTCCCAACAAAAATGCTAATGAGTAGTTTAGACAAGGTCTTTTTCTACTGACCAGGTGGCCACTCTGACGTCATGGTTGTCAACTGAATTCATTGCTGCATGAGCTCAGTAAATAAGTGTAGCAACGTACATACAGGCCTGAATTTGTATTTGAATCTAAAGTAGGTGCCAAGCCTCATTGACCAATTGCACAATATCTCCCTTATCATATTAACACATTGCGGAAGAACCTTGTTCTTATTTTTCCTCCTCTGGGTATTTTACATTATTTGATCATTTGATATCAGTGCCTGTGCGTTTTGTTTTGTTTCAGGATACACATGTTGAATTTGGAATTTTGATTTTTTGTCACTTTTTCTGTCGTATTGCGGCTAATTCGTGACTAGCACGTTGTAGCTTGTGGATGAAACAGGAGAACCCAACGAGAACCACCGCCTAACCCCAAGTCACTGGCAACTTTCTCACATCCTCCGGGATTCGAACCCAGGCAGTGGTGAGAGACAGCTAGCAGTCAGTGGCAACGCCTTAGACCACTCGGCCATCAGGGCAAAAAGCAAAACGATAAAAAATGCTTAGTGCCCCTCCTGCAAACAATGAATCATGGACCTTCAAATATCACAGATGTGGAGGGAAGGATAAGTTTTACTCTGCTCAAATTCATTTTCGAATTGCTATTGAAAATAAGAAAAATGCAATATTTACCTTCCCAATTCCATAACTTTTCAACAAAGTCAAAATTAGAAAGAAATGTGAAAGCTTTTCTTTAAATATGTCAAATGCAAAACAAATCTGTTTAATTTGATACTTAAAATGCATGGTAATTTGAAGTGTTTATGTATTGATAAAATTCTATTATGAGAAGGGGGCTAAAAACATCTCAGGACTGATCGTGGACAAACCTGAGTCTGCCATTATAGAAACGGGTTTCTTACTTTTCCAATTGATAGCCTAAACATTCACAGTTGATTATGAGGTTAAATGTGTGTCGTTTTAACTGATATAAAAATCTCAAATGACCCCATATTCCCCATATGCAACAGACGAGTTTTGAGTTATCTTATAATTCATAAAAACAAGATATACTTCATTTACTCGTTACAATAAATGTTATAGAAAAGTTCTGAAACTATCAAGTTTCTGTATGTAACGCTCATCAGAAACTGGGGGTCCCTACCCAGCGGGCACTGTACATACAATGTACGTACATTGTACATTGTACCAACTGTACGTACATTGTACGTAAAGTGCCCGCTGGGTATACTTGTTGTCCTACAGGGACTTGATTATGAGGAAAAGGTGCAATTTTGGGTCTAAACATAAGGTTTCGGAATAAATACACAGGTTTCCTTAGAAGACACAATCGTTCAAACCCATTTAATAGTTGGCATAACAAAAAATATTAGATGATATTTAGTCACCGATCAAGATTGCCGTTAAGCCTAGATTGGCATCGCACTGGTGCACCCTTAATCAGGATGCATCACTCAATTGGAAGTGCAATTGATGATGGGAGAGGGTGACCCCCCACCCCACCCTCGCCCCATCATACCACACGATGGCGATCAAATACTTTTAAGCTAGACTCCCCTGAGAATACTACTTAGCCAGGTCGTCTGGAGCCTCAGATTGTACACATTTACGGCCATTTACTTCCTGCTCTACAGAAACAGATGCCATTGCGTAAACATCTAACCTCCCAAAGTTAGATCGCCACTGCATTCAAAACAAATATACAGGAAATGGTGAGTTTGCACTTTTGAAATTGACCGATGCACATTTGAGATTGATCGATGCACATGCATCGATGTAAACTGGTGTACATCCGCGGCTGCAATGCCCGAGTAAAATTGAATAATGGAAAACTGAGTGTAAATAAGTCAACGGCAGGTATGCTATTGTATAGGTTCCATCTCATAATTACCGAATAATGATAACCTTATCAATGAGTGGCTATTGTGGTTAATGCTCACAGTAGTCAAAACAGCCTGGCAACTTTGATGAAATCTTTCAATCTGAAGGAAATATTTAAACTAGAAATGTAAGTCAGGACATTGCCAACAACACTCTTTCGAATACTTTGTTAAATCATATTGATTCTGAATTTATCTTCTAAACTATCATCGATCCAGTTGGTATTGAGAACTCTTAAGCGTACATGGTTCAAGCAAACATATCTTACCTGTGTCTACAGAACCTGTGAGATTTTCCCTGGGAGAAGTATAGCCTGGTCCGTTAGAATACAGCAGGGTCGTGTAAGGCATAAAGTCTAGAGATGGTTCTTTATCTGGCATAACGTCACTGGATTGTGTACCTGCAGCATATTCAATTTAATCAGTCAAATATTCGTACAACCTTTTTGAATATTGAAATGACTTGAACTAGTAGTTAAAATGTGTGCGCAATGTGAACATTGAGCTTTCAAAGGTTCACACTTTATCAAGATGGCAATACATTTTTATCACATAGAATATAATTCTAAACTGAATCAAGTCAAGTGTTTTCTATATTTCCTTTCTTCTTTACATATTCAACACCAGATCGATAGCACACACGCCTTTTTTCAACGTGTATACACACACACTAAAACACACACACACACACAAATATATATATATATATAAATGTATATATATATATATATATATATATATATATATATATATATATATATATATATATATATATATATATATATATATATATATATATATATATATATATATAAATATATATATGTATATAAACACGTATATATACATACATATATATATATATATATATATATATATATATATATATATATATATATATATATATATATATATATATATATATATATACATAAAGCAAATATATATATATATATATATATATATATATATATATATATATATATATATATATATATATATATATATATATATATATATATATATATGTAACAAGGCATGGTACTCTGGTGTTAGTGTTGGTTTATTTCCTCTGCAAATCGTTTTTGTCTATGCCAGCTGGTGCAGTCCTATATATATATATATATATATATATATATATATATATATATATATATATATATATATATATATATATATATATATATATATATATATATATATATATAAATATATATGTATATATATATGTATATGTATGTATATAGGAAACATTTCTATTTGGCATGCATGTCAATTCATGGAGGATGCATGCTTAATGAATTCTTCTTCTTCTTTTACTTCCGTGCTACCACCTAACTTCTCGTAGAAGACCGGTCTTTCATTCAACAAGCATCCTAAATGAATTGACATGCATGTAAAGTAGCTGGTATTTAGCATGCATGACAGTTTCTTTAGCATGCATGCTAAATGAATTGTCATAAATGAATACATTTTGATGCTTGACAATTCATTTAGCATGCATGCAAGATATGACGGACTCAGTCTTCTTGTGCAGTAGGATACTGTGGTGAACTTCACATATTCCTACGCAGCCTCTGGCTGCAATTGTTTGTACGAAGAATTGACAAACTTCATACGTTAGTCACTCTCTTCTAAACTACCTTTTGCAGATATGACAGAATGAATTTGGCAGTACTGACATAAGTATTGATATCCACCTTGTTGATCTTATATTTAAATGAAAGGCTACGAAACGGAACTACTTTCTCCTTAAAGACAGATACTGTATGAAATGTCATGCATGCTAAATGAATTTGCATGTATGCCAAATAACATTACTTGGCATGCATGTGTATTCATTTAGAATGCATGCTAACGGAATTTACATGCATGACAATCATTTAGCATGCATGCAAAGTGATTGTCATGCATGTAAATTCATTTAGCATGCATGGCAATCCATTAGCATGCATGCTAAATAAGTGACATGCATGACAAATGAACGGGCTATTTAGCACGTGTGCTAAATGAATTGACATGTATGCTAATTTATTTAGCATGCATGCTAAATACTGCTTTTCCGCAACTACGGCTATCAATAGATATATGCATGCTGTGTACTTAAGTGGCATATGTCATAGTGTAAAAACTACATGTACATAATACATTGATGGCTTGAAAGAACTACTTACCGAAAATCGGATTACCCCGAGCAGGGTATCCGCCTAAGGTAAACACGTGTGAGTGATCAGCTGTCGCTAACAGAAGGGTATCTTGTTCTGACGTCATATCTACGCCCACTCTCACGGCTGCATCAAAGGCCAGGGTGTCCTCAAGCGCCACCCGTGCTAAACCCTTGTGATGGGCGTGGTCGATGCGCCCACCTGGGGTTAAAACAAAGGGATTAGGTGGGATTACGCTGTGATGATGTTGATGGTGGTGGTGGTGATAATAATAGTAATGATAAAAATGATGATAATAAAGAAAATAGAAATGATAATAATTATAAATATAATAATAACAAAAATGATAATAACTAATAATGATAATGATCATAATGATAATACTAATATTAACAACAATGATCAAAATGATGATGATAATGATAAAAAATGTAATAATGATGATAGTAATACTGATCGTTATAATGAAAATAATAAAAACAATAATGATAATAATACCAATACAGTACTACTACTACTACTACTACTACTACTACTACTACTACTACTACTACTACTACTTATGATAATAACAATAATGATAGTAACAATAATAATAGCAATTAAATTAGTAAAATGATAAAACCACCTTAGTGTATTATTATCACTATAGGTGAATTGTAAAATTGAATCTTGATGAATTATATTTATGGATAAGGGTTCCGTGACCTATTTATCTGTTCGTCCCGACACAAACCTATCCCATCACGTACAAGCAACCATAGTTCCACACTAGTCACAGCTTAGTTATACAATAACCAACATTACTTTAGTCGGGTTATACCAAATAACCATAGAGCTAGAGGAATACTACCGTTTTTTATAGACATAACGAATAAACATGACAAAATTATACAACTGAGGTAGCTTATGGGGTTACTTCTGACTCAGTTCTCAAACTCCCTTGCTTTCATTTGACTATTTAGCTCATACAAAGCATCTTTTGTCTGACAGATCTGATAAGGCATGCATTAAAAGTTTTCAAACGAAGCTCCTATCCAGCATGATGGACAGGAGCTCATCAGATTACACAAATGTGAAGGAAAGATCAACACAGAAAGAAGTACAAATACTTTTAATAAATGATATCGTGTTTCATACTTTGCTCAATGATGGCCAAGACAGTTAATCTTATTACTAAAACAAGGTTTTAGGATTTAACAAATTATTTAACAAATTTACATTAAACATATCAAAAATAACCCACTATTTACAAATTAACCCCATAAGTCACATTGAAATAATAATTATAACCCCACCTTCGACCAGTAGAAAGTAACCCTTGCTGTTTCTGCGGAGTATCTTTAGCGCTTTTGCAGTCATCTCTGCTACGGATGGTTCCCCGGCGCCATCTTGGCTCTTGCGGAAAATTTCGTATTGCATGTTTATTCTGTCGAACAAACCTACATAAAAGACGCATTTTATTAAGGATTAATATAGAAATTACACCATGCAAATTTAATGAATTTCCACTTTGTCAAAATGACCTGGTATACCTCTGTGGTTGAAAGCGAATTTACGATAGCAAGTCTGTTTGAATATGTGATTAATAATTGTACGAATACACGTGGTACAGAACCCTAGAAATCCAAATATGTAGATATAGAGTGAATTGAAGGAATCCCACAAGAATACAAACAGTTCCAAACTCAAAGTATACAGCCTAGCTACATCTTCGACGATCGTATTAAACAAACGAATTCCACAGACAAAACCAATATCTTTTTCACATCCTGTGCGATAAGGTTTTGTTGTAAAAACCTCCAGTTTTCTTCTCTTACAATACACTAGGGAGGATAACCCCCATATGATTCAAATCCCTATTTTACCTATTATCATGGAAGTCCTACCTCTATACGTTGCCTACATATAAAGTGCAAATGACAACCTCCATAAGATAGAGTACAGACATTCATTTCCTGCACCAGTCGACCCGACATCTGCCAGTGCCTGTTTGTACAAACACCGAAGGATAACATGCCAAATCAATGAGCCAAGTACATCCGGTACCCGAGTGCCTACTGTACAGACATTTAATTCCTGAACCAGTTGACCGGGCGTCGGCCAGCGCTTAGTTGTCTAAACACCCACAGATAACATGGCAAAAAATAAGCCAACAACATCAATGAACAACGTAGCCTGCGAATCAAAGTACGTTTAGTTTTGAGGTCATACATGCATCCATGCCAAGGAAACTGGATGGAAATTGGGTATGTGGTCGTTTATTCTACCCAGCTGCCCACGCATTTAGTGCAGGAATGAAATGTCGGCACTGTAGCAAATCAAAGCTACGTGTAGTTGCGATGTCATTCATGACTAGGAGACTGAGCAGCAATCGGGCGTTTGATCTTTATGCCCGGCCTTCCCATGCATTTAGTGCAGGAAATAAATGTTGGCACTGTAGACCCATCGGCTCTTTACTACAGGTGAACTTGGATATGACGGACTCGATGGGACCAGGAAAATTGATCCGTCGTATGCAAAATCCGTCGTATACATATGACGAATACTTGATATGCATCGGACTGGGACCAAACATGTCGTACAGTGGTCCGTCATATCCAAGTTCACCTGTATTACCTTCTCTAGTATATAGTGATAACCCTTTTTCTCTGGTTCCACCGTATGAAATTGCTTATAGCACAACTGCAGAATATTACCTAGTACAAAATCAGTATTCTCTGCATCCAGTTTGTCGAATTCTGTTTGGTTCCAAAGATAACTATACTTGGCGCCCCGTTTCCTCTTTTCCTCTTTCCATTCGTTAACTAGGTCACGTCCGTCACGTCTAGACCCTGTCAGGTTCTTGTACTCCGGATCTGGCGCAGTTTCCGGATAGAAATGTTGCCTTCCGGCACCAAATATTACCTGCAAATTTTGAAATAACTTAACCCTTCTAATGCTGCGGCTACTTTCGTCCAAAGCACAAGGGCACAGAGATTTTTGAAAAATATCTAAACCCTGTCATGTTGGTATTCAATAGATAGCTCTCGCTGAGTACTCTCAGACGAGTCCCCATGTGCCAGGGCTTCAATT
>OZ012697.1:4591122-4596122 GCA_963942565.1 Maea johnstoni
TATATACTGTAAAACTGGTAATGTTTGCGTGTAGTAAATATTGCGTTTTTTTCATTTTCTCTTTTATGCGTGTTTTAATTAATGCGACGCCACCATACGTCAGATATCTGAAACAGAAGGGACAGATTTATGCGTGTTTTAATTATTGCGTCCTCATGCATTCGCATCAAAACGCAATAATTAAAATCACGCAATCATTACCATTTTTACAGTATATATATATATATATATATATATATATATATATATATATATATATATATATATATATATATATATGCATGTATATATATATATATATATATATATATATATATATATATATATATATATATATATATATATATATATATATATATATATATATATATAATTCTCAAGTCCACCAAAAGGGGAGACTCATATTCATCAAACACCACCAGTAATGCTGTGTCATCCGCATTCACAGAAAGCTAACATTCGTTTATGTCTGAGCAGCTTAAAACGGTTGGTGAACCATTTAAACAGTCGCTCGGCTCGTTTCTGTCCTATATGTAGGACACAGTAGCTCAGTTGGTTAGGTGTTGGACTAGTAATCAGTAGGTCGCTGGTTCAATTCCTGACCTGGGCACTTTGGTCTGTCCTTGGGCAAGGACAATATAATCTATATTGCCCCAGTCTACCCAGCTGCAAACATGGGTACCTAGCATTAATAGAGCAGTGCTTAGAGCTTGCACGCTATATGCTTCCAGCTGCTCTGGAATATTCCCCGGGGGATTAAAATGGTCTCCGTGTGCACAGGCCTGCTAGGGAAGAAAGGTCGTGTAAACATTTCGGTGGATACAAGACTATAAACCAAATACCTTTATATAGGACATCCTGTTAATTAGATTTCGAGGTCGACTTGACCCCCAACTCGCCAATGTTGTAAGACGACTTTTCACTCAACAGTCAACCTGAATAGTGCCCTTTGATGCAACAGCTCCATATTGTTTAAAGATTTATGTGTTGGGTACACAATCAAATGAAATATGTTTGACAGTCAAATGACAATCACTCGCTTTACAAATTGGAGGGTCCTCCTTTTTTTAAAGGAACGAGTGAGTCAAGTGGGTGTGACTGCGAAGTGTGTCCTTGCTTAAGCTGGGTCCAGCACTAAGGACATTAGCTAGCATTTGCTTCATTGACAGCTTGTAAGGGATTGGAACACCAGTAAACTATATTTTTCCTGAAAGGAGACCTTTTCAGCTACCCCACAATGCTAATTTGATTTATTTTCTCTTGAATTACAGAGTTTTATTGAGAAAAGTGTAAAAGGGTATTTTTTCAATTAAATCACTCTTATAGCCCACAGCAGAGGGTCAGAACACCCATTTAACTTGGATGGATTTTAAGTTCATACATGTGACTAGTATACGGTGTCTTGGATATATATCATTTGCATTCCTATGGGAGATATTTAGTGTCAAAGCCCATTGGGGGTGGTCTTTCTATAGAAATGAGTTAATTTCCCCCTTATCTCAGGAAGTGGGCATCCCATTGAAGATCTTAGACACCGATCTGTTGCTCTATTAGTGGTGATGACCACAGGGGTGAATGTGTCATTGTATGTCATTTCAATGGGAAGGGGTAACTTCAAACAGCAACCCACAACAGCATGTTTGACTAGCTTGATACACTTAAACTAGGATATTCTGTCAAAGATAATCATCAATGCATCTAGAAATGCCTAAAGAAAAACTTTCTAAGTGTGAATGTTATAGGAAGAAAGTTAGGGCTAGGAAATGTAATATTACCTCAAGCTCTGCTGCTGGCAATAAAGGGGCTGTGTTAAGAGAGGCTGAAGTGGTACAGAGACCACTCACACAATATATTAACCAACTTGGACAATATCAGTTCATTTTATAAAACTGAATTCACATAAACATTCATGAAAATTAGTAGTTTTGATGATTTATTCCAAATATATTTCCTCTGCAGTATTTAAACAAGCATAACTTTTCCTTCATGTATACAAAGAAAGTTTTGTTCAAAAGTAGAGGCTATTACAACATCACACAAAGTTAGATTTGCACCAAGGAGGAACAATTCAGTGTGTAGAGTCCAAATGTGAGAAGGGCAGTCTAAGTACTATTCAGTAAATATGCTAATTGAGAGTTCACGGGTATAAGGGTGGGGGGTAGCTCACTCATTATATATTCAGACTCCCGAAGTAGAGAGGGTAATTAGCTGAAACCCCTGCAAGGATGTTAGTAAATAAACCCAGGTGGAAATTGGCACTTACCATGTGCCTACACTGGATTTGGATGGCTTAGTGTTGTTTTTCTTCCAAAATGGCACTTAGCAAGAGAATTGCATAATTTGAGTTGAGCCAACTTATGAGAAACTTTAACCTGAGATTAGAAATGCAAAAACCAATTTTGGCTACCTGACAGTAAGAAAAGTGCTGGACCCACCTTAAACATTTTTTCTCATGCCTAATTATTCTAAGACCTCCTGGGCTCGTTGTGTGATCTAGGTCAAACATGCAATCCGTCAGCCATGTCGACCAGGTTCTTTGGCCTAAATTATTTGGAGACGTGCAAGCACTGCAAATACTGTTTTTGTTCAGTTGTATATGTGCAGTTGTGTATGTGCCAATAACCAACTTTATTATATGCATACTGCTCATTCTCCGCTGTGATTGGTCAGATCATGGTCACATGACCACCTTACAAAATTGATATTGGGGTGCAATATTACTTTTCAACCTTCTGACGCAGCTGTCAGGTGCACATGCTTAATTCTCAGCTTGAACTCTTGAAAAGGAACCCAACAAAAGTGAATTGAGACAAAGAACTTTGGGCTTCTTGTAAAATCCTGATTAGGAATGGACCCTTTCAAAAATACAAACTATATTACCTGTAACACATTTTCAAATTAAATTGATGAATCATTAAATTTCTGAAACTAATGCATGTGACTTTTTCAGGTATTTACAGTATTTTGATTGCTATATTATTGAATTAAAACAAGAATATGTTACAACTTAGCAGTTTTCAATAACCAAATAGAAAAATATATCAATAATATTTACATTTTCATAATTCTTTAAATAAGTAAATCAGTTAAAGGCCAAATGCACCATTGGGATAACTTGTGCTAAATGTGTAGTGCCGTATGGTATGTGTTAATTGCCCAACTCACAAATCCATTCCTTGTACCTGTTGAAGAGGAAATTGCAATTTTTTCTGTGAAGCCAGGGGCTTCCTAGCCAAAACCATAGGGCGTCCATTTTGTGTAGGTCACATGACTTATCTTGTCATAGTTTAAGCACCACAGGCACTGCTCTGCTCTGGTGCCTGAGAGCTACAGTCAGTGCAGTTCTCCTACTCATGTTGGGAAATTCATGAATCATGGTGCTGTGTGCAGCATATGGTTGTAAATAATATGACTGACAGAAATCTAAGTGACAAAAGAACATTTTATACAATCCCTAATCCAAACATACATCCAGAAAAAGGAACTTAGCTGCACAAAGGCTCCACAACATTGGTACTGGTGTTAGGAACTTCAAAGTTGCTTCATATTTAAAAGAGTATGTGAGGACCACTTTTAGGCATCCTGCTTCTTGGATGATATGCAGGCAAGACTAATGGGATATTAAGAAAGGAAAGTTGAAAAGCGATACAGTGCCAACAATTTTTACATGATCAAGCAGAATTTAGTGGATGACAGCCATGCCAAAAGAGCTGAAAAACGCACACAGAATTATATTTGTTTGAACAGCAAGAAATCATTTCAATATATATGATTAAACCTACTCAATGATTTAAGCCGCAGACAAACAATGTATGGTCAAAAATACACTCATTTGTTTGTACTCAAACACTACTCTATCTTCTACCAATCAGAGTTTTTATTGCAATCGAAATAACTTCTTTAAGTAATTGCAGGGGCTATCTCTATCAGCTATGAACTGAGTGACCTGTCATTGTTTTGGAGCATTTGATTTACTAAATAGATATGTTTGTGTACAGTTCAAACTCAAATTGACTTTTGTACCTAATAGTGGGATTGGATTTTATAGGGGTGTAGACAAACTTAGGGTATATGACAGCCAAATCAAACCATTTTCAAAAGGGTTTGGTATAAGCTCTCCCCGGCCATAACAGTTCTCCTTAACAAAGTTTATTAACAAGAAATTAGCAAATTTCAGTCATATGTTCAGGCACCCTTCTAAGATGCACTTGAAGACTCTTAATCATCATCTTGGTGACAGGAAGTAAAATAACATAAAGAGTAATCCGGCCCTGTCAAGACTTAATTCCCAAGAGGGCCGGCTTACTGACTCACGGGTGTTACCATTTCCCCTAAGTGATCAGCACATGTGTATTTAATAGCAATTAGGACATAATGGTTTTTATCCACCAACACAAATCAAATGTAAGAGCCCTTTTCCTTATCAGCTGATATTCCAAACATAAATTTGCCTGGTCAAATCCTTTAAGAAAAGGCATTTGTTTTGTTAGAGACAGTTCCATTAAGTTTCACTTTTTTAGTCATTTCTGGGTAGATTTACCCTAAAATCAGGCTTTATGGGTACATTTCATGACAGTTTTAGTATATCTTTAGTTTGGAGTCTTAGAGATCTGTCCAACATTCAATGGAAACATTTAGAAGTCTTCAATATACCTCACTTCTACTCTGAGATAAGGACCCCTGTAGTGACTTCCTGCCAGTGCTCTCTCTTGACCGATCAGAGGTTGGTGCTTAAAATGTGTAGCCCTGTCCTGATAATGGAAGCCTCCATGGCCAGCCTCAGGCATGGTTTTTACCCACTTTCATAAACCATAACTGAGGGACAGACTTGTGGTGGTCTTATTTGAAAGGTGACATGTATATATGCTCATTTTTAAACTAAATCATCCTGATGGTGCATTTGCCCTTTAATTTGAATGAGCAGTAGGCATATAATAAAAACAAATATGGCACTTGGTTGAGTGCAATATCAATTCTTATTGCACTCTGAAAAATGATAT
>OZ012697.1:4601122-4628622 GCA_963942565.1 Maea johnstoni
ACCCTACTGCCCCTTTATTAACTGCCCCCTGTCACCCTACTGCCCCTTTATTAACTGCCCCCTGTCACCCTACTGCCCCTTTATTAACTGCCCCCTGTCACCCTACTGCCCCTTTATTAACTGCCCCCTGTCACCCTACTGCCCCTTTATTAACTGCCCCCTGTCACTCTACTGCCCCTTTATTAACTGCCCCCTGTCACTCTACTGCCCATTTATTAACTGCCCCCTGTCACTCTACTGCCCATTTATTAACTGCCCCCTGTCACTCTACTGCCCCTTTATTAACTGCCCCCTGTCACTCTACTGCCCCTTTATTAACTGCCCCCTGTCACTCTACTGCCCCTTTATTAACTGCCCCCTGTCACTCTACTGCCCCTTTATTAACTGCCCCCTGTCACTCTACTGCCCCTTTATTAACTGCCCCCTCTCTCTCTCTCTCTCTCTCTCTCTCTCTCTCTCTCTCTCTCTCTCTCTCATTATGTATGTGATGTCCAGGGTCCGTCTTTCCCAGGGGCATATGCCCCTAGCTTTTGCTGTGGGCCCCTAGATTCTTTAGACTAGGGGCCCAAAATAGTATGTATAGTATAATAATACAGAAATGCTGTTTTTGACCACTTAATTGATTAAAATAGCTTTTCGGGCCCCAAGCCTAAAATCTAAGTGTCAGACCCTGGGTGTCACAATATCTTGATTAGTGGGGGCAGGGGTTTGGGGAATTTAAACATGAGTTCTATCAAATTGGCTTGGCAAACTGAACGCCTGGCAGGACTTTCTGATCATGGGTGGCCCATGTCCAACTTGCCCTGCCGGACTACATGGGTTGGCAGGGTACTGTTGAGCCCTGTCCCCTATGGGGATCTTCTCTCCCTTTCATTTTAAAAAAGTTGTCGCACCCTCTCTCTCTCTCTCTTATTATTATCATTTAGGTGGTGTTTCAGTATCTTGATTAGTTGGTGCAGGGGTTGGGGAATCTATACATGAGTTAAAAAACAAACAAGAGCGACGTCTATGGTTCTGTAAGGGTTCTATTTTTTTGAGTGGTTAAGGCAGTTTTTTTGAGCTTCACTGAATATGGCTTAGAATCCAAACCCGTGCTGTGCACGGGGACCTGCTAGTATATATATATATATATATATATATATATATATATATATATATATATATATATATATATATATATACATATATATATATATATATATATATATATATATATATATTTATATATATATATATATATATATATATATATATATATATATATATATATATATATATACAGTCAAACTTGCCTCAACGACCACTTCTCTTAAACGACCACTTGTCTTGAACGACCGTTTCAAATCCCCCCAAGGCTATTCCCTGTATATTTTACCTTGATTAAACGACCACTTGCTTGACGCGACCAACGACCATGAAATCCTATCCCTAAGAGTAAATGGACCTTCATTCAACGGCCACTTGAATGTCTAGACGCCTTGTATATTGGAAAGGGCACAATAGAATAATGAAATAATCGGTAAAATTGAAAATATATCATTTCTGAGGGTCCTCAATTAATGATACATTTCAACTTTTATTTTTCTGAATTGTTTATTCTTAAAATATAAATGAAAAAATTTCAACAAATGCAGCTAAACATAATACCTGGTCATTGTTGGAAATTCTTTGTTTTTTCATAACCTTGCTCAGACCCTCAACCCCTTCTTAAGAGACCACCTCTTTAAAAGACCACTTTTGACACTTCCCTTGAGCGGTCGCATAATAGAGGTTTGACTGTATATATATATATATATATATATATATATATATATATATATATATATATATATATATATATATATATATATATATATATGTATATATATATATATATATATATATATATATATATATGTATATATATATATATATATATATATATATATATATATATATATATATATATATATATAATGTGTTGGGCTGTACTCTAGGAAAGTGGACTGGTTTCGTGACCACCACACGAGTGACCCACGCCACGCCTGGCGCAGCCTACGCTAAGACGCCCAGTAGGAAATGGGAAAATGATGCGGCCTCCCACCGGATGCCCGAGGAAAGTGCAAAGACATTGCTGCTCAGCTTGTGGACGATAACCCGAACATAAATGTGGGTTTTTCAACGAGTTCTTTGTATTTTTGTTGTTTTTCATTCATGCATTCTGTTCAGTATTTATTCATTTAATGAACTATCTATACAGGTACCATTTATTCATCTATTTATTCATCCATTTATCGATTTTTCATGCATTCATTCATTTATTCAAATTTTTGCTCCTTGACTTGTATAGGAGAGAAATACTCTCGTTTTGAATTAAACCTTATGCTGCTGTTGGCTACTTTTACCAATACAAATGTATGCAGACATCCTAAAAATAATTGAAGCCCTGGCACATGGGGACTCGTCTGAGAGTACTCAGCGAGAGCTATCTATTGAATACCAACATGACAGGGTTAAGATGTTTTTCAAAAATCTCTGTGCCCTTGTGCTTTGGACGAAAGTAGCCGCAGCATTAGAAGGGTTAAGTTATTTCAAAATTTGCAGGTAATATTTGGTGCTGGAAGGCATCATTTCTATCCGGAAACTGCGCCAGATCCGGAGTACAAGAACCTGACAGGGTCTAGACGTGACGGACGTGACCTAGTTAACGAATGGAAAGAGGAAAAGAGGAAACGGGGCGCCAAGTATAGTTATCTGTGGAACCAAACAGAATTCGACAAATTGGATACAGAGAATACCGATTTTGTGCTAGGTAATATTCTGCAGTTGTGTTATAAGTAATTTCATACGGTGGAACCAGAAAAAAAGGGTTATCACTATATACTAGAGTAGGTAATAGTAAAAAGCCGATGGGTCTACAGTGCCAACATTTATTTCCTGCACTAAATGCATGGGAAGGCCGGGCATACAAGATCAAACGCCCGATTGCTGCTCAATCTCCTAGGCATGAATGACATCGCAACTACACGTAGCTTTGATTGGCTACAGTGCCGACATTTAATTCCTGCACTAAATGCGTGGCAGCCGGGTAGAATAAACGACCACATACCCAATTTCCATCCAGTTTCCTTGGCATGGATGCATGTATGACCTCACAACTAAACGTACTGTTTCGCAGGCTACGTTGTTTATTGATGTTGTTTGCTTATTTTGTGCCATGTTATCTGTGGGTGTTTAGACAACCAAGCACTGGCCGACGCCCGGTCAACTAGTTCAGGAATTAAATGTCTGTACAGTAGGCACTCGGGTCCCGGATGTACTTGGCTCATTGATTTGGCATGTTATCCTTCAGTGTTTGTACAAACAGGCACTGCCAGATGTCGGATCGACTAGTGCAGGAAATGAATGTCTGTACTCATCTTATGGAGGTTGTCATTTACACCTTATGTGTAGGCAACGTATAGAGGTAGGACTTCCATGATAATAGGTAAGATATAATAGGGATTTGAATCATATGGGGGTAATCCTCCCTAGTGTTTTATTGTAAGAGAAAAAAAACCTGAGGTTTTTACAACAAAACCTTATCGCACAGGATGTGAATAAGATATTGGTTTTGTCTGTGGAATTCGTTTGTTTAATACGATCGTCGAAGATGTAGCTAGGATGTATACTTTGAGTTTGGAACTGTTCGTATTCTTGTGGGATTCCTTCAATTCACTCTATATCTACATATTTGGATTTCTAGGGTTCTGTACCACGTGTATTCGTACAATCATTAAACACATATTCAAACAGAGTTGCGCGTATATTCGCTTTCAACCACAGAGGTATACCAGGTCATTTTGACAAAGTGGAAATTAATTAAATTTGCATGGTGTAATTTCTATATTAATCCTCAATAAAATGTGTGTTTTATGTAGGTTTGTTCGACAGAATAAACATGCAATACGAAATTTTCCGCAAGAGCCAAGATGGTGCAGGTGAACCATCCATAGCAGAGATGACTGCAAAAGCGCTAAAGATACTCCGCAGAAACAGCAAGGGTTACTTTCTACTGGTCGAAGGTGGGTTTATAATTATTATTTCAATGTGACGTATGGGGTTAATTTGTAAATAGTGGGTTATTTTTTATATGTTTACTGTAAATTTGTTAAATAATTTGTTAAATCCTAAAACCTTGTTTTAGTAATAAGATTAACTGTCTAGGCCACCATTGAGCAAAGTACGAAAGACGATATCATTTATTAAAAGTATTTGTACTTCTTTCTGTGTTTATCTTTCCTTCACATTTGTGTAATCTGATGAGCTCCTGTCCATCATTATGGATAGGAGCTTCGTTTGAAAACTTTGAACGTTTTAAATAGTATACATGTTCCCCTCACATCCCGGTATCACCTTGCTGGGCGGTACCTTTGCGATGCTTAATGCATGCCTTATCAGATCTTTCACACAAACGATGCTTTGTATAAGCTAAATAGTCAAATGAGAGCAAGGGATTTGAGAACTGAGTCAGAAATAACCCCATAAGCTACCTCAGTTGTATAATTTTGTCATGTTTATTCGTTATGTCTATAAAAAACGGTAGTATTCCTCTAGCTCTATGGTAATTTGGTATAACCCGACTAAAGGAATGTTGGTTGTTGTATAACTAAGCTGTGTCAAGTTTGGAACTATGGTTGCTTGTGCGTGATGGGATAGGTTTGTGTCGGGACGAACAGATAAATAGGTCGCGGAACCCTTATCAATAAATATAATACATCAAGATTCAATTGCATCAATTTCCTTTTATTTCTTTTTGGTTTATCATTGAGACCGGTTTGAAGAAAAGCTGCAAGAAACAATTTTACAATTCACCTATAGTGATAATAATACACTAAGGTGGTTTTATCATTTTACTATTTTTTATTGCTATTATCATTGTTATTATCATTAGTAGTAGTAGTAGTAGTAGTAGTATTGGTATTATTATCATTATTGTTTTTATTATTTTCATTATAACGATCAGTATTACTATCATCATTATTACATTTTTTTTATTATTATCATCATCATTATGATCATTGTTGTTAATATAGGTATTATCATTTTTTATCATTATCATTATCATTATTATCATTTTTGTTATTATTACATTTATGATTATTATCATTTCTATTTTCTTTATTTTCATCATTTTTATCATTACTATTATTATTACCACCACCACCATCAACAGCATCACAGCGTGATCCCACCTAATCCCTTTGTTTTAACCCCAGGTGGGCGCATCGACCACGCCCATCACAAGGGTTTGGCACGGGTGGCGCTGGAGGACACCCTGGCCTTTGATGCAGCCGTGAGAGTGGGCGTAGATATGACGTCAGAACAAGATACCCTTCTGTTAGCGACAGCTGATCACTCACACGTGTTTACCTTAGGCGGATACCCTGCTCGGGGTAATCCCATTTTCGGTAAGTAGTTCTTTCAAGCCATCAATCAAAAGTGGATAAACGTAAAAGTGTCCATCTCCGGGGAAATGGCTATCATTCCCTATATCCACAAGCAAATTCTTTTAAGGGATAAATATAGAACACCCCAGCGGGAACGTCCTGGACTTTTATTGTCTTTTAACGACATTAGCCACTTGTCTTTTCAGTATCGAGTATGGGGTGCGATGTAGTCCCGGCACCATTAATGAGAAAAACATATGATAAGCAGCCGCATGGCCTTAACAAGGGTTCTATTTATAGATCTTACCGGCCACACACTGGAGGAAAAATGGACTCCAGTTGCTTACTTTTACGTTTATCCACTTTTGATCAATGTATTATGTACATGTAGTTTTTACACTATGACATATGCCACTAAAGTACACAGCATACATATATCTATGGATAGCCGTAGTTGCGGAAAAGCAGTTTTTAGCATGCATGCTAAATAAATTAGCATGCATGTCAATTCATTTAGCACACGTGCTAAATAGCCCGTTCATTTGTCATGCATGTCACTTATTTAGCATGCATGCTAATGGATTGCCATGCATGCTAAATGAATTTACATGCATGACAATCATTTTGCATGCATGCTAAATGATTGTCATGCATGTAAATTCCTTTAGCATGCTTTCTAAATGAATATACATGCATGCCAAGTAATGTTATTTGGCATACATGCAAATTCATTCAGCATGCATGGCAATTCATACAGTATCTGTCTTTAAGGAGAAAGTAGTTCTTAAAGTAGTTCCGTTTCGTAGCCTTTCATTTAAATATAAGATCAACGAGATGGATATCAATACTAATGTCAGTACTGCCAAATTCATTCTGTCATATCTGCAAAAGGTAGTTTAGAAGAGATTGACCAACGTATGAAGTTTGTCAGTTCTTCGTACAAACATTTGCAGCCAGAGGCTGCGTAGGAATATGTGAAGTTCATATATATATATATATATATATATATATATATATATATATATATATATATATATATATATATATATATATATATATATATATATATATATATATATATATATATATATATATGTGTGTGTGTGTGTATATATATATATATATATATATATATATATATATATATATATATATATATATATATATATATATATATATATATATATATATATATATATATATATATATATATATATATAAATATATATATATAATAGTATATATATATATATATATATATATATATATATATATATATATATATATATATATGTATATATATATATGTATATATATGTATATATATATATATATATATATATATATATATATATATATATATATATATATATATATATATATATATGTGTGTGTGTATGTGTGTGTGTGTGTGTGCTTTAGTGTGGGTGTATACACGATGAAAAAAGGCGTGTGTGCTATCGATCTGGTGTTGAATATGTAAAGAAGAAAGGAAATATAGAAAACACTTGACTTGATTTAGTTTAGAATTATATTCTAGTTGATAAAAATGTATTGCCATCTTGATAAAGTGTGAACCTTTGAAAGCTCAATGTTCACATTGCGCACACATTTTAACTACTAGTTCAAGTCATTTCAATATTCAAAAAGGTTGTACGAATATTTGACTGATTAAATTGAATATGCTGCAGGTACACAATCCAGTGACGTTATGCCAGATAAAGAACCATCTCTAGACTTTATGCCTTACACGACTCTGCTGTATTCTAACGGACCAGGCTATACTTCTCCCAGGGAAAATCTCACAGGTTCTGTAGACACAGGTAAGAAATGTTTGCTTGAACCATGTATGCTTAAGAGTTCTCAATGCCAACTGGATCGATAATAGTTTAGAAGATAAATTTAGAATCGAAAATGATTTAACAAAGTATTCGAAAGAGAGTTGTTGGCAATGTCCTGACTAACATTTCTAGTTTAAATATTTCCTTCAGATTGAAAGATTTCATCAAAGTTGCCAGGCTGTTTTGACTGCTGTGAGCATTAACCACAATAGCCACTCATTGATAAAGTTATCATTATTCGGTAATTATGAGATGTAACCTATACGGTAGCATACCTGCCGTTGACTTCTTTACACTCAGTTTTCCATTATTCAATTTTACCCGGGCATTGCAGCCGCGGATGTACACCAGTTTACATCGATGCTAGTGCATCGATCAATCTCAAATGTGCATCGGTCAATTTCAAAAGTGCAAACTTTCCATTTCCTGTATTTGTTTTGAAAGCAGTGGCGATCTAACTTTGGGAGGTTAGATGTTTACGCAATGGCATCTGTTTCTGTAGAGCAGGAAGTAAATGGCCGTAAATGTGTACAATCTGAGGCTCCAGACGACCTGGCTAAGTAGTATTCTCAGGGGAGTCTAGCTTAAAAGTATTTGATCGCCATCGTGTGGTATGATGGGGCGAGGGTGGGGTGGGGGGGTCACCCTCTCCCATCATCAATTGCACTTCCAATTGAGCGATGCATCCTGATTAAGGGTGCACCAGAAACGATGCCAGTCTAGGCTTAACGGCAATCTTAATCGGTGACTAAATATCATCTAATATTTTTTGTTATGCCAACTATTAAATGGGTTTGAACGATTGTGTCTTCTAAGGAAATCTGTGTATTTATTCCGAAACCTTGTGTTTAGACCCAAAATTGCACCTTTTCCTCATAATCAAGCCCCTGTAGGACACGTATAAGGACCCCCAGTTTCTGATCAGCTTTTGATGAGCGTTACATACAGAAACTTGATAGTTTCAGAACTTTTCTATAACATTTATTGCAACGAGTAAATGAAGTATATCTTGTTTTTATGAATTATACGATAATTCAAAATTCGTCTGTTGCATATGGGGAATATGGGGTCATTTGAGATTTTTATATCAGTTTAAGACGGCACACTTTTCTTCATAATCAACTGTGAATGTTTAAGCTATCAATTGGAAAAGTAAGAAACCTGTTTCTTTAATGGCAGACTCAGGCTTGTCCACGATCAGTCCTGAGATGTTTTTAGCCACCTTCTCATTATAGAATTTTATCAATACATAAACACTTCAAATTAACATGCATTTTAAGTATCAAATTTAACAGATTTGCTTTGCATTTGACATATTTATAGAAAAGTATTCACATTTCTTTCTAATTTTGACTTTGTTGAAAAATTATGGAATTGGGAAGGTAAATATTGCATTTTTCTTATTTTCAATAGCAATTCCAAAATGAATTTGAGCAGAGTAAAACTTATCCTTCCCTCCACATCTGTGATATTTGAAGGTCCGTGATTCATAGTTTGCAGGAGGGGCACTAAGCATTCGTTTTGTTTTTTGCCCTGATGGCCGAGTGGTCTAAGGCGGTCTAAGGCGTTGCCACCGACTGCTAGCTGTCTCTCACCACTGCCTGGGTTCGAATCGCGGAGCATGTGAGAAAGTTGCCAGTGATTCGGGGTTAGGCGGTGGTTTTCGCCGGGTACTCCTGTTTCATTCACAAGCTACAACGTGCTAGTCACGAATTAGCCGCAATACGACAGAAAAGGTGACGAAAAGTCAAAATTCCAAATTCAACATGTGTATCCTGAAACAAAACAAAACTCAGAGGCACTGATATTAAATGATCAAATAATGTAAAATACTTAGAGGAGGTCACATGTCTATTGGCACGAAAATTATTGAAGTGGGCAACTCACACTGACCTGATTGGTGACGTCATCGACCGCGTAGTATTGGCGCCAAATTCAAATACTGTACCAAGCCTGTACACTCGTCTCGTAATTGCATGTACTTTATCCCGGAATCGTGCAGTCATGACACGCTACTGACCACGGGGGGGAGGGGGGGGCACTCAGGTACAGAGGGGGGCCGCACCTTCGTTACGTATTTCGCGGAAGAAGGGGTCTTTTTTTAAGACCTCCGCATGTCCGCGATTTTATTGCCATGGACTACTTTCGTACGCTGTGAGGACTGGTTGCCGTTCGCAGCATATGGTGTGCAGGAGTTTGAAAAAATAGTGCACGGACGATCAGGCGCGCCTGGCACGGACATGGCAACATTTCCATTGAAAAAAACTGCAAGCCCTGCTGATCTAATACTACATGTAAAAAATGTGTGTTTTCTGGTATCCGCTTTCTTTCAGGGCAGATAAAGTTAGCCACGTGACCTGGCTAGAAATGATGGTGATTTTCTAACTAGTCAAACCCATATGCTGAGGGTGCCAGTTTCAGAGTTTGCTAATAAGGGAACGGCTTGCAGCCGTATTTAAAGGCACTAAGCGTCAAGACCAATCAATAGATAGTATTACTAAATGGAGTTCACTGGCTTTTGTATACAATTTGTATCAAAAATAGTTCTATCTGATAGGCTGAAATTTCACAATTAAAGAGTGCTTTATTTTCTGGAGTTTGTCGCAGGTTTTGAAGCTCCTGTCGCACGCTGGTGTGACAGTTGGACACCCCTGCCACTTCAGCAGTACTCCCTGTTAGACCTGCAGCACACTATCAGTCGTCTTTGAGCGCTCAGTGGGAGTTCATAACCATGACACCCACGGCCAGTACACTATTTGAATAAAATGAGCACCAGGGTGCCATAAAACAAACTTAAGACACTAAATGGACGTGTTAAACTCCCGGGGGGGGGGGGGGGGGGGGCACTCAGGTACAGAGGGGGGCCGCACCTTAGTTACGTATTTCGCGGAAGAAGGGGTCTTTTTTGAAGACCTCCGCATGTCCGCGATTTTGTAAAAGAAGGGTACTTTTTTGTACCCAGGTACGAAGTATGGGGGTCAAAATCCCCTTACAATCCACGAAACATACGCGGCTCTGACGCCGATTGACTCCCG
Source organism: Maea johnstoni (assembly GCA_963942565.1). Classification (NCBI taxonomy): domain Eukaryota; kingdom Metazoa; phylum Annelida; class Polychaeta; order Spionida; family Magelonidae; genus Maea; species Maea johnstoni. Next base: position 4,611,407 of record OZ012697.1, read on the forward strand.
AAGTATCTGGGCTTCCGAGTTTGCTGCTGCCAATTGCTGCCGCTAAACACGCAGAGGATTATAAAATCTAAAGTTAAAATACGTGTTCCCGTTCATCCAATGTCAGTGTTTTGATAAAAGAAGGGGTGTTTATTTAGTGGAAAAAGTCAGCGTTTTTACTAAAATAAGGGTGCTTTTTTGGTCAGAAATCAGTGCTTTAGGGGTATTTTTTAATTTTGATAACGAACGTATGCGCCCCCCCTAAATACCCAAGTGCCCCCCCCCCCCCCCCCCCCCCCCCCCCCCCCCCCCCCCCCCCCCGGGGTTAAACTGTCCCTCTGACTGTGTCAGTGTGTGTAGGACTCAGACTCGTAACTGTTACTTGTGACTCGACTCTGCACATGAAAAATTAACCTGAAATAACTATTGCACAAATATAAAGCTCATATCAAGGGGCTTCAAATGTTTCCGCGAAGTGTAAATAAAGAATAACATCACGGATAACACATTCGTATTAACTTTGTGACTGCATTTGAAGGGGAATGCAGAAATATCATTGAGCTGCGCGAGCATTTAAAGCTTTGCTTTCTCGTCATATTACTAATGCTTGCGCTGTGAGCGGGACAAAACGGTGTTTATGGCTAGCACCATAATGTAAGCATACACGTGCACACTGACACCTTGAAAAATGTGTCGCCAGTTGTGTCAGTTTCAGGACTGAGGCTGACACGAAATCTGCGTTGTGCGCAGATATGTGCGCAGATTGCTTCCGCGACCTCTATCGGCGGAGTAGGATGTCATGGATTACAAAGTCGTAACTCTGTGATTGCTGTTGAAGGGAATGCAGAATTATTAGCGAGCATTTCACGAACATTTAACAACACCGGCAACTACTCAGCAATTGCTCTCGCGATATCAAAGATGCGGGAAAAGCTGCCACGAGAGAGTGGTCTCTGGCCACACTAAAAATAAAGGGCGAGGCTATTTACCGAGAGGTCCGGGTCTAGTAAATAGCTCAGAATTCAACACTATTTACCGAACATCTTAGTAAATAGGCTATTATTCAACCTTATTTACAAAGGTATTCGGGCCGAAGAAAAAGGGTTTAATAATGACACACCAAGCATATCAAGTTATTACGGTCTAGGATGGCTTAGTCAATCCACGTATAATTGTCTTAAAAAACTGATGTTCCTCTTGACAACAATGACGGATGATTTAAACAGGGCAAAAAGTTTTAATGAAAATTTAGAAGATAGCCTCATCAATAGGTACAAAAGCCCTGTATATGAAATACTTAAGGTATGTCTGAATTTTGTCAATATCCATAACTGTTCTTGAATATCTATAAATGAATATGAATATTGAAAAATGAATTACGAATATTGGGAAAAGAATCATGAACATTTGAATATAATGAATATTTTTTTCATTAAAAAGTCAGCCATCCATGTCGTTATATGCGATCTTGCAATTGATAGACTTTGCCTGCGCTGCCACTTACGGATACGTTAAAATGGGCCAGTAGTGAGTAAGCCACTTATATACCCGTATTACTGTAGATTCACAAAAGATTGTGTAGAGTAAATTTGCGATTTAAAGAAAATCGATTTTTGCGTTTTTTTTATTTTGCGAATTGTCCGCAACATTGAGTGCTAGCTATACACTTAAAGTGGCAACACTAACCATTGCGAATTTTGATTTTGCGTCTGAGGCTAAACGCTATAAAAACACAAAAATTAAACTAACACAATCTTTTCCGAATTTACAGTACCCATTGGAGTCATCCTCACGTGTCCTGACCTGATTAGAAGTCGGGATCGTCGTTGGAGAAGAGCGCAGTCACTGACTATACCCGACTTTTTCCTGACAATAATGTTATTTGTAACTATATTGCAATACATAAATTTGCTTAGCGTAGTTGACCAACTTTAAACTTTAGCAAGTTATTTGATGAAATAAAAGCGTTCAAATATAACTTTATCAAAATTGCAAATCGTTTAGAATATAACTAAAGAAAGAAAGATTCTTTATTTTGCTACACGTATGTGGATGACTCCTATTTTGTGTTACAAACCAAGGATATATACTGGGTCGTTCTCCCCACTTTATGTCACATTTCTTTTTCAACCACTATGGGGCTAAAATACCCATTGAAGAAATTCTATTCCCAATGGCCAATCTCAACGGTCATTTGGAATTATTTTATGACCATATATGGTAGAGATGGCCATATATGGAACACTACACTTCTTTCGTTGCTTAGCAGTGTGTGACGTGTGTGTGATCTAGATAGTATAGAGGTCACACTTGCTGAGATTGACCAATCAGCGTGAGTGTTTACGGCAGCAACACTCACTTCCGGTTCATCATCACGGTGAATTCAGCGCTCACCTCGTATACTTTAAAAGTTTATTTACTGTTTATTTATCTTACGGGACGTGGCAGAAATAGGTTCTTCAACTCGTGTGTTAGAGGATATTTCTTACACTCGGGGATTGAATCTTCATCTTGAAACTCGCCAGAGGCTCGTTCCAAGATGAGAATTTGATCCCTTCGTGTAAGAAATATCATTCTCTAGCACACTCGTTGAAGAACCTCTATATTCCGCACACGCGAGATCTCGCGAGAAGAGGACAACATTACTCTCGGTAAATAACAAGAGAAAGGTCGTTAGTAACCGAACTTCTCGGTAAATAGCCACTCCGAAAAATAAATAACTTACCTTTCCGTCGGTCAATTTTAAAGTGGTTTAGATTGTGAGACCGCCACGATTCAGTCTACTTGTCTATTAACTTGGTTGTGAAATTTGAATTCGTAGTATGTTTTATGCCACTAGTTTTCGATCAATCGATACTCATACTGTGTGGTTGTTGCACAAATATAAAGCTCATATCAAGGGGCTTTCAAAATATTTCCGCGAAGTACAAGCAAAGAATGACGTCACAGATAGCAGTCTTAATTTTGAGACTGCATTTGAAGGGTAATGCAGAAATATAATCGAGCTGCGCGAGCATTTAAAGCTTCACTTTGTAGTCATATCAATAATAATAATAATAATAATAATAATAACAATTATAATAATGATAATACAATAACTGATAATAATAATAAAAATAATGACAATAATAGTGAAAATAATAATAATAATGATAATAATAATAATAATGATATAACAATAAAAGTAATAGTAATAATTGTTAGAATGGTAGTAATAATAATGATAATAGTAGTTATTATCATTATTACATTACTATTATAACAATAATGATAATGGTGATAATAGTAATTATAATGATAATAAAAATGATAATGATAAAAATTATTATTATTATTATTATTATTATCATTATCATCACTGTTATAAGAATGATAACAATAATAATAACAATAATATTAATAGTAATAATTACAACAATAATAATAATGATAATGATTATAATAATAATTATATGCTAATAATAATAATAATATTAATAATTATGGTATTAGTGACAATGGTTATAATTGATTTCTCATTATGTGAATGTTTTAGCTTCCCCTCACTATCGTCAGCAGACCGCGGTACCAGTCAAGGCTGAGACCCACGCAGGCGAGGACGTGTCCATCATGGCGCGCGGACCAATGGCGCATCTCTTCCACGGCGTCCACGAACAGAACTACATTGCGCATGTCATGGCATACGCTTCCTGTGTAGGAGCCAATAAGAATCACTGCAGCTCTCCCAGACAGATACCCGGATGTAGTGGAGCTACAGCCATTTCATGCAGACTGGAAATACTCGTGTTTTTACTTATGATGGTTAGGTTGGGCTTTTACCTTGAATAACTCATTTTTAAACATTAATAAATTTATGTTCAATTGATTGAGGTTATACGTATGGTATTTATCAATATGAATTATGCATTTATGAATAAATGCATTCGGCATTCATTGTTTATTAATTGAGAATATTCATAAATCATTTAAACGTGTTTTTTCGAAATCCATTTAGGAATATTTTCAATTGAATAATGAATACTAGTATTCTAAATTTGCCTGGATGACAAATATTTGTAGTTCGGTTATAAATATATAGAAATGACAGAAATCCATAATTCATCGATGTATATCCTTAAATGATTGTTTTAAAATTCTTAATTCATATACGAAACCCTATATTGAATTATGAATATTAAAAAAAAAAAATTCAAATTATGACACATAAAAAAAAATCTTTTCAATTACAAATGTCCACAATTGCGTTGAATTTAGAATGTTCTTGGTGATCATGAATGAATATTCGTAGTTTATTTAGAAATAATAATCATATACTATTGAGTAATTCCTTATATAAATTACAGGATAATTTATAAATGATTTCTGAACAGTTTAAACAGTATGGTGTTATGGTCATGAATGAATAACATATACTAATAATTCTGCTTGAAACGAGAGCATCATTTGATTAACACAGATATTCATAAATTATTGAAGCAGAGTTCCTTGTTTTCTGCATATCCATATGTCAGCGCCAATCTATTAGACCTGTCGCATACTTAATCTCTCTACCTTTTTTTTTTAAATATCTATAAATGAATAATGGATATTGAAGAATGATATGAATCTTTAAATAGAATTTTAAGCCTTAGACATTAAATAGAACTACATGTTTATATATATATATGTATATATATATATATATATATATATATATATATATATATATATATATATATATATATATATATATATATACACACACAAATGCATATATATATATATATATATATATATATATATATATATATATATATATATATATATATATATGGCCTCGATCAAGCTGTTACGGAATCACACTTTTGCTGTTCAAGCTTAGATATCTTTTTAATGGAAAAAGTTAGGAAATCATGCTTTATATGGTTGTGTAGGGCTTTGAAAGTTCTTTTAAATGGACCAAGTTCCAACTTCCCCAGAAAATGATTTTTGGGTAAAAAAGTGAAAAAACATGCCTGTTACGGAATCACTCAAAATTAGCATCTGTTTTCTACCACTTTAATCAAATACCACTTTCATGCTGTTCCTGCCACTTTTTTCCAAAATTTTCTTTATCATGTGGTAGGTAAATTTGTTTTGCACAGATTCCACCACAAAGTTATGAGTTGAATAAGTTAAAGTGAACTTTATTCAAGAAACTCTGACAGATGGTCTTGTTACGGAATCACATTTACCATTGGTTACGGAATCACATTTTCAGTAACAATCAAAATCTTTCATCAAAAGAGTGCACTATGGTGAAATTTTCTGCTTTAATAAAAAGTTAAGTTAGTGTACTGATATAAAGACATAAATTTTACTGAAGGGAGCACTTAAGTATGAATTACATGGCAGCAGAGAGTGGGTTTTATACGTCTCTGATGGTAGGTAACAGATGACAATGTTTTATGTTAGAGGGACCACTTCCCCACAAGGGCAGTTGTTAGACAATTAAAATATATAAGCTGTAATTGATTTAACATTGAAGCTTCTTATAAATATTTAGATCATTAATCTGAAAAGGTTTTGAAATACATGATGTTACCTTCTGCATTCTCATAGGTAGATTTCACTAACTACCTGGTCAGTTTTTATATCACTTCCTGTACAAATCATGGCTATTGGTATACCCCAGACAATGTGGATTCAGTTTTTCCTCCACTGTCCCCTCTCATTAACACCCCTTATTGTTTAGTCTGAGGAAGGAGGATATGATTCGGGGGGAAATTGCATCTACCTTGATTAACTGAATGGGTGGCTTCAGGATAAGGGATGTAGAGGTGAATGGAGACATTGCATTTGGAGACAGGATGGAGGTGTCAGTCAAGGTTGAAGGTACACATCTGTACACTTACCAATTGATATCAAACTAGCTGAGTTTTGAATGAATTATGAACATTTATAGTTAATGCCAAATTTGCTAAATACTTATAAGATAACTATGTAATGATTCTTTTTAAACATGCATTTGTGATCTTATTAACTGTTGGATATTTTTTCTGGAGTAGATCATACATGTCTATTGGGCGAATGGAGAATCCCTGGAAATTTTTTTTTAAAATCATTTAGACTGCTGATCTATGACTGGCTTTGTATAAAACAGTATCATATGAGTCTTCCATATGACTACATTCTATCTTTGAGTGATGTAACAAAATTTTGTTCTCTGAGAAATGTTTATGTACTGATTCCTTCCCCTTCTCCACTTGTGACAAAAGCTTCCTGTCCTTAACAGTCTGTAAGTTCCATCTGAAACACTTAAACTGAATAAATTCCTCTAAAATCCAATGCGGGCGGTCAAGTTTTAAAATATATGGATAGATAGAGACTTTGGATCTGGGCTACATTGACCATGTGCTAAACTTCAGTTTTCTTCTTTACTTGAAGGAGAATCTTTGTTTCTGTGAAGGTATCTAAAATCTCCGTCGAAGAGCTTTCCTGTCCACCACAGATATAAATTCTCTAAAATCTACTTTTTTACAAAAGTCCTGAACAAATGGGGTTCAAGAATGAAATAACTTTAGGATAAGACAGCCAAATGAGGGAGCAAGTTTTCTTGAATTTGAGGGAAAACATTGAATTCAATATTCTTAATTTCTGTAAGCAACAGTTTGAATAGGATGATATGGCCCAATATAACCATGAACATGCATGTACGTCTTGAAATAAATGCCTTATAAAAAATCACTGAATTTAAACTAGAGTGAAAACCATTCATTTATGTATTTGAAAATGTCTTTTTAAAGGGTTAGTCACAAAATTATTTGGGTGTCCTGATGGGTGATTTTTGAGGGAGTGGGTGTCCAAATGAGGCTGAGATGCCCTGCTGGCCAACTTAATTATACTCTACTTTAGAACTGGGTGAATGTTTTAAAAAAGGTAGTTTGGTGCTATGACACATTTTGAATAATTGTACCTTTCTCAAAATCATATGTGAGTTACTTGTTTATAAAGAACTTCATCTGATTTCCATGTACAGCTTAGTCCTTGTCCAAAGCGTTTTGATGCCATATTGAAACTACTCGATAATGGACATATATACTTTTTTTCAAAATACTGTGCACAATGTCTCATTCTAAATATGGAAACTATCAGTTAATACTAAACTTAAAGTTAAGATAACAAACTAGTCCATTTAATGTTAAGACATCTATAGGCTTGAACCAGTCAATTTATCAAATATGTGATTCCGTAACGTTACGGAATCACCAACTTTAACCCCCACAAAAACACTGTTTGAAAATTTATTTTTCAAAAGTGTGCCCCTTATAGTTAAATTAGTGTTAAAATGCTTTTTTCTTTGAAGTTTCATGGTAATGATCCAATCTGAACACTTTCAAAAATTAAAAAAATGCTATTTTTCTGTTACGGAATCACATGTTACGGAATCACAGATCACCCTATTTCAAAATTCATCAAAAACACCCAAAAACATAATATTCAATCCTATATCTCTTGGCAAAGTCTTCCCAGGTATAATTGTATCATATTAAGCAATATTGAAGATCATAAGATGGTTTTGCAAGAAAATGTGGTGGTTTTAACATTTTGTGAAATGTTACTGTCAGAAAGGCATTGAACAAACAAACAAACACCCTGCAGTAAAATGTTCATAACTTTTTCAAAAATGGGAATACAGTAAATCTGACTAAAGATCCAGAAACTTAAGAATTCTAGCTTTCCAAATATGTAAGATACATATGTCTACTATAAAATTTATTTTTTGTCTCTGATGCTAACTTCAACTTGATCGAGCCCATATATGTATATATATATATATATATATTAAAAATAGATGCCCATTTATGGTGGGTCATGTCATAATATACTTCCAATATAAGCCAGGCCCAACTCTCTGGGTCATGGAAATAATGGATATTATATAATAAGTTGTGCCTTTCAGGGGTGGAAATATAAAGGTAAAACGGCATGCCCAACTCCAAAGGGACCATGCCAATAGGGGTAATAAGTATTTCTCCACCCTTGTAAAATATTATCAGAATTGTTATGTAATAAACGGCATGCCCAAATGTTGGGGCATGCCAATAACGCACACCAGGTTTTTATTATTTGTACAAACCGAGCTTTGCCGCGCAGTCCTGTATACCATTAGTTGCATAAAACAAATTTATGAAATAAATACTTTTATGCAACAAGGGTCTGACATGGGTTAGAGGATATATTTGCCTCCAATGTGTAATTAAGTGTAGAGGGTATATCTCTATCAGAAAAAGGCAAAAGGAAGTTGGGTCTATTACCTTTATCCAGTCAGAGGTCAGTATAACTTCAGCCAATCAGAATGGCTGTTTTAGCGTGAAAGAACAAAAGAAGTACTGATCATTTTATCACAGACTGTGTCCCACTCAGGTCCACATAGTATCGATTACTGAATGAAAAAATTGTAAAGCCAACCACCCGGTAACCCTCTTTTTCTTTCCTTCTTTTTTTTTTTGGTACTGTCTAAAGGTGGAAGGGTCGCCCAGTTTTGTACAAATTTATCGTGTTTGGCGTGTGATATTAAAAATAGATGCCCATTTATGATGGGTCATGTCATAATATACTTCCAATATAAGCCAGGCCCAACTTCTGGGTCATGGAATAATGGATATTATATAATAAGTTGTGCCTTTCAGGAGTGAAAATATAAAGGTAAAACGGCATGCCCAACTCCAAAGGGACCATGCCAATAGGGTAAATAAGTATTTGTTAACCCTTGTAAAATATTATCAGAATTGTTATGTAATAAACGGCATGCCCAAATGTTGGGGCATGCCAATAACGCACACCAGGTTTTTATTATTTGTACAAACCGAGCTTTGCCGCGCAGTCCTGTATACCATTAGTTGCATAAAACAAATTTATGAAATAAATACTATTATGCAACAAGGGTCTGACATGGGTTAGAGGATATATTTGCCTCCAATGTGTAATTAAGTGTAGAGGGTATATCTCTATCAGAAAAAGGCAAAAGGAAGTTGGGTCTATTACCTTCATCCAGTCAGAGGTCAGTATAACTTCAGCCAATCAGAATGGCTGTTTCAGCGTGAAAGAACAAAAGAAGTACTGATCATTCTATCACAGACTGTGTCCCACTCAGGTCCACATGGTATCGATTACTGAATGAAAAAATTTAAAGCCACCCACCCGGTAACCCTCTTTTTCTTTCCTTCTTTTTTTTTTTTGATACTGTCTAAAGGTGGAAGGGTCGCCCAGTTTTGTACAAATTTATCATGTTTGGCGTGTAATATTAAAAATAGATGCCCATTTATGATGGGTCATGTCATAATATACTTCCAATATAAGCCAGGCCCAACTTCTGGGTCATGGAATAATGGATATTATATAATATGTTGTGCCTTTCAGGAGTGGAAATATAAAGGTAAAACGGCATGCCCAACTCCAAAGGGACCATGCCAATAGGGTAAATAAGTATTTGTCCACTCTTGTAAAATATTATCAGAATTGTTATGTAATAAACGGCATGCCCAAATGTTGGGGCATGCCAATAACGCACACCAGGTTTTTAAGTCATTACTCTTTGTATTGTTGACATTTATAGATGAAGGTCTAATGACCATGAATCTGAGCAAAAGAGTGATGAAACCTTCGGAAACAAATGAGAAAAGTATGGAAAACAAATCCCTCACTATCCGCATCCCAAAATAGTACCCCTGAAGCGACAGTAATAGAAGAAACAACAAAGATGGATCCCCCTAAGACAACAACAAATACAGATAACAAAGAATGTCTGACAGTAGTTATTGGACGTATTGATGAAGGTAATTACAGTAGAGACATTTAACTCTGCCAATGCCTGGTTGTACGAATACCCATGGATAAGATGTCAAAACATATGCCAAGCACATCAAGTAGCTTTCGAGTCAAAGCTACATTCAATTGTGAGATCATCCATGCATCCATGTCCTGGAAACTAGCTGGTAATAGGGCGTGTGTTTTTTTACTATGCCCAAGCTGACCTATTTTCAACTTTGCCTACCATGCTAAGTGCGCATGCTCTGTATGACGTAGCAGACTCGTGAGCAGTCATCCAATTTGCTAAACTAAGTGGTAATCGAAATCTATTGGAGATGTGCTTCTGAAGATTTGGTTAATAAAATCAGACCGTTTCACCTTTATATTGCATCTTTAGATAGTTATGAATGTTTTCAAATAAAAAATGTTAAATAAAAAACGATTCGTTCACATCACTTTCACTTTCACTTTTTTATAAGTACTGTTTTTTGGTAACAATTCCCTTCTTTAAGTCATTTAGAGTATAGGAAAAGGCCCTGAAACACAGATTTCAACCCAATTTGGACGAATATATAAAGGTGGAAGCAAACGATTTCACCCGGAACGTGAAAGTAGATATCTTTGGCTGGATGATTCAATAGAAATTAAGGTGATTTCTGAAAGTCGGCCCACTTCCATTTCTCACTTGAAAATCTGTTGTTTTAGATTGTGTTTTTTGCAAGACTCCCGACGACGTTTGCTCCATCATTTTGGTCAATGTTTCTCACACACTTCTAACATCACTATTTCAGTTAGACTTTCTTTAAAGCTTCGTCGGAGTCTCATCTATAGGGGACTGCTAGTGATGTTGGGTTTAGATGTGACGTGATTTCAACCTGCCACTGACATATGCATCTTTATTTATAATGCTAATAAAGACATGCCTAGGGTACATAAATAAAAGATTAGCCAAAAAAACATTTCATAAATTTGAGAATATCTTTTAGAGATCATACAGTCTTTTTATTTTATTCTGAGCATTTGGGCATGTTATTAAAAATTCTGAGAACACTTTACTTCACATACTTATACGTTCGAGTTTACCATCCAAACTAGACAAACCTCTTTAGGGCATTACCGCGTGTATGTATAAACATAACTCTTGTCTCAACTCCGCGACATATTGAATTTGCTCATTACGTCCCATTGCAAAATGTGCCCATTGCCAACAATACGATCTCGCGTGTCTGTATTGTTCCCAACAACCAAACACGCGAGATTGTAGTGTCGGTTTTATTTATATCCATGGCCATCTTGCATCGGAGTGACCTCGCAAAAATAGGCATTAGTATGGGAGCGAAAGTTGCATTTAGATTAGGAATTAAGTGTCAACACTGGGTTACAAAAAGGTGGGAACCCACTTGACTCACAAAAAAGATATTTCAGACTCACTCTGCTCGAATGTAAATTCACTGTCGAAAGATTTTCAAAATCTAGACAAATGAATTGATAACAAAACAGCGTGACCTCGCAAAAATAGGCATTAGTATGGGAGCGAAAGTTGCATTTAGATTAGGAATTAAGTGTCAACACTGGGTTACAAAAAGGTGGGAACCCACTTGACTCACAAAAAAGATATTTCAGACTCACTCTGCTCGAATGTAAATTCACTGTCGAAAGATTTTCAAAATCTAGACAAATGAATTGATAACAAAACAGCTACGATCAAGTAGGATGTTCATAGCATTGATGTAAAATTAGATAAGATTGGGGGCAGATTGACAGTAGATTCTTATTTACAAAATATCATATGTATAAGGAAATACAGTAAATATAATTGGAACAGAAAACACAAAGTGCAGTTTGAATTGTGTTCAAATACACATCGACACACAAAGGTCACTTAGGGCCATTATATATCAGCAAAAAATGGTCCTTTGTCATTGTTGTAGAACAATGACAAAGCATAACTATTCTAGGTGAAAGGAAAAACAGGGAGAGTAAGAGCAGAGCCTTCAGATCTAAAGAGGACCAAGGGATACTTTAAATGCAGGGTATCCACAGACAGCTCCACACATCCCCCTTCTTTTATAAGGCAAGCAGGGTGCCACACCAGCTTAGGGTTCCCCGGGAGGTGTCAGCTCCTATTACACACCTGATGGTGTGCCCCTTGCGGGGCGCAGTCATGATTGAAGACATCATAGCATAACGGTGAAGATCATCCTCGTAACTACGTATTTACATTATTGTCAGGTGTGTGGTACAGTGGCAAAATTGCCGGCCTGAATGCTGGGAGGCTTGGGGTCCAGAGTTCAATCCCAGGCCGGGGCGAGTAGGGGTTCGATTCCTCTATAAACTGGGGCAACCACCGAAAACCTTCATTTCTTACTCTTTATTGTTTGTCGCCCAATTATTGGGAGAGATAACTTTGAAGAGTTTCATATTCATTTCATATCATCGTTCATGCTATCTGTGTCATCTGCATATACAAAAAAAGCTCTCCTTCTTACATGTTTGAGCCACCCTTAAAAAGGGTGGCGAACCCTTTAATAAAAAATTTAAAAAAAAGGTGTGTGGTCTCTAAATCAAATGTCCAAATATGGTATGATCACAGTCATTTCCCACATAAATGGTCCTACTGCGAAAAAACAAGTAAGATAGAAGCTTGAAGTAAGATAAAAGCTTTTAGCAGAGAGGTTAGAAATCTAACGAATGACATGCAAGTTGATGAATGCAAACCAAGAAAAATATAATTCTCAATGGACTTTCAGTAAAGGTTGCACTATAATTATGCAAAAACATCTTGTGAAATTTTTGTGAAGATAAATGGAATCGGTGAGGGACTTGGCGCAGTGAGTAGTCCACAATGACGTTTACGGTCTTCCACCCAAGAAACAGGAAAGTGATTCATACTTTTCATATGTTGTAGTTTTACAAAGTCACTTCTTGGAAAACTGAGAAAATAACACTGGCATTTTTTCTGAAATTACCTGGCACCACATCTTCACGTAAAAAAGGCTGATATTGATCTGATTTCAAACTGCTGCCCAGGTCTGTTTCTTACTTGCATAGCTCATAACTGCGCAGCGCTGGAGAAGACAGGTTGGGGAAGGTCTTATTTGAAAGGTGACATACATTAGCTTATTTTGAACGTAAATCATTCTGATGGTGATACATATTTTCAGTGTAGTGTTTTTCAAGCATGGGCACTTGAAACATTTGATTAGTTTCCAAAACATCCGCTAGAAACAACCAAAACATATGAAAACATAAAAATGGAGAGCATTCCTTTACACCATCTCTACTTCAAATGCTAAAATACTCATGTCTATGGGAAGGGTGTCTCTAAGATCTGTTTGATGGAATATCTGTAAGTTGTCAGAGAAAATCAGAAGGATATAGATAACAATGCTCTTAAACGAAAATCTAGCAGTATCACTTGATTAGGCCAAGGGCATTCTGTATACATAAGTAATGAATTGTTGCTACTCCATGTATGTATGTATATTTATTGACTATGATTTCCATCAATAACCATAAAAAACTTTGGGGGAGCCGAGGACAAACGAGGAGCAAAGTTTTCTTACAGAGTTCTTTACTCGCTAAATAGTATTCGCTCGCAGTAGATAATGGAACTCATGAAAACTACAAAATGAATAAGGACAAAAGCATGTCTGATGGGCATAAAAGGAGTTCTAAGTTGATAATAGCAGGATATTCCAGTAAATACAATATATTCAATAAACCAGTACACATTTGACATAACAGATAGTAACATATACAAACATACCTCTTTGCACCTTGCATTTTCTCATAACTGTGAAGCCATTCACCCTACAACTCCCTTGTTCGCAGCAAAGCAATGTGCTGATCACACTCAGAGTGACCTGACCAGTCCAGCAACCAGAACGACTCTGAACAATGAAGGGCTACTCAGATCACCTGACCAACTACAGGCGTCCGTTTAGTGGTCAAGTAGTCGCTAAAAGATGGCAGCACTAAAACCTTAACAATACAAGTATTTTAATCCTATACAAGCCAGTAGTCACTGTAACAAGTAGTCTAATATCATAATTTTAAAAGTATTTTCAAAATGTTGATAAAGGATACTCCATTCAGAATCAATTGTGTATACTTTATTCTTTAATATCTATCCTTAGCAATAAGCTTCAAGACAAACCTATTTCTATGATTAAGGATTCTTTTAAAGACTGGAAAGGATATCTAAGCCACATCTAAGCTATATGTAAGGACTGCTAAGATGTGCTGTCAATCAAAACGAAATATATATATATATATATATATATATATATATATATATATATATATATATATATATATATATATATATATATATATATATATATATATATATATATTTATATATATAGATAGATAGATAGATAGATAGATAGACAGACAGACAGACAGATAGATAGATAGATAGATAGTTAGATAGACAGATATATATATATATATATATATATATATATATATATATATATATATATATATATATATATATATATATATATATATATATATATATATATATATATATACATATATATGATCCATCATATATATATATATATATATATATATATATATATATATATATAAATATATAAATATATATATATATATATATATATATATATATATATATATATATATATATATATATATATATATATATGCAGTTACGAATGTAGTATATATATGTATATTGTGGAAAATGTGAGAGGCCTTTATATTTATATTTGTACTCTTTGTAAAGAACATGCTTATCGAGGTCTGACTGTTTATGAATGTGGGTGTATGTATTTTATTGGAAAAGTTTTCAAAATAATATCCTTAAATCATGATACCAATGCGACGTGTGCCAATGCACCCGCCTGTGGTCTTTTAACCATGCATGAATAAAGGTATGAAAAATAATACATAGTTGTTATTTATGAGACGATACTCAAAATGTACTTTTTCATTCTTTTCACAATTTAATACAATTTAAAAATGTATTCTTAGTCTGAGCCACACCGTTTATGAAAGGTCCATATACCTTCGTAATTGTTATTACCTATTTTTAAATAGATTATCGTGAAAATGGACAAACACTTGATGGAAGGGCACAGAAAACACTAGAAAATACTTTTTTATATTTGGAATTTATTGAAAACATACATCTTTTAATTGCATAAGGACTAAGATATTATTTCTATATGTTTTTCCCCAGACAAATAGCTAGTGTATATTTTCTGTAGTACAGCTAAGAGGCGGTATAGACTAAAAAATGTATTAGATAAAGCGTTTTAAGATATGTGTGAACTAAATATGTGTTGCTGTCTCGACCCTCAGGGACTGTTCCTGTAAGGAAAGGCTATTCTATTTTAACGAAAAAATCTTTAAAAAAAAATATACTTTCTGTATAATAAAAATGATTGATAATTGATAAAGAAAACGTATTTTTCTTCAAAAGAAAATCCAATTCCTTGAAATGCGATTTGCAATAAGCTTCATGCTCACCTTGCAGGAAAGTGTAGCAAATGTAACCTTATCACACAAAGAAGTCGTTCAGAAGAAATTGTATCAAGGACAACGCTTCATTTATTTTAAATGCTGATAAAATGTGTCCATGGTCTACACCATTTTGAAAGTACTATGGAGGGAAAATAAATTTACACTCTCATTGGTCAGTAATAATCAAAATTAATGTTCAAGACCAACAATAAGAAAGATAAAATACAATAAAAACCAATAAAAATCTGTGCTTAAAGCTAGTATCCCACTATCAAAAAGATAAAACGTACAACAGAAAACATATATAGAAAGTAAACAAACAGAGAAGTAACTCAAAACGACAAAATGATTATTGGGATTGATACAAAATGTCACACAAGGACAAGACATAAAATTCGCAGAGGCAAGTTACACTAAAATAAATTTATTAAACTAGCTTAAGGTGGTGAAATATATGGATCAAGGGATTCCTCATACCCCTAAGTTTATGGTAGTACAATGTGAGCAAGTGTTGGCCTGGGTCAAAACCTAAAGTAGTCTTCTGAAAGTGGGTGGGTATAAGACAGGTCCAACAAGCAAACGATCTACGGATATCAACTTAAAGGTGGTGCTATAGGTGATGCACCTGTCTAGCGGATTCTGATCACACGTCTATAGATATCAGAGATATATTCACTTGAGATTACCCATATTTTGAGCATGACTTTGAAAGATGTGTCATCAGGATGCTTCACAATCAGTAAACTAAGAAAATCTTCTGAGTGGCTTAAGATGTGTTCAGCTCCATCGTCATCTGGTCACATCAATCATTTCTTTTTTCGTACCTTTGCTAAAAGGGACATTCCATGACGATATGGTTGACGTCTTCTCGTAATCCTAGATTACAGATGGTGCATACTTCTTGCTGAATGATTTTGTTTTAGTCTATAGTCGTGGTCTTTTAATAGACTCCCATTAGAGACAAGCTTTTCCATATTTTCACAGTTATTAAAGATGGAGGGCATCATGTGACCTAAGATCCACCATATCAGGTACAACGGCCAATCAATTACTCTGTAAATAAGGGTGTGTTTTGTACTAGCATCGTAAGCACTGTCTTGTATACGCCATGCATTTTCCCATGCCATGCTTTGCTAAAATGACAGCCGCTAGTTGCCATAGTCAGGCAGGTATCGAGTATATCAAAATCTTTGCATGCATTAAATAATGCTATAGTCGGGTTATCATATTCATTTCGAGCTCTGTTAATAGGGTCAACGCAATATTCATTAGCTCTATGGCATAAACGATGCTTACAGAAAGCATCATCATCATCATCAGAAGGATATAGATAACAATGCTCTTAAACGAATATCTAACAGTATCACTTGATTAGGCCAAGGGCACTCTGTATACATAAGCAATGAATTTTTGCTACTCCATGAACATCTCAACAACCATAAAAAAACTTTAAAATCTGTGTTGGGGGAGTCGAGGACAAACGTGGAGCAATGTTTTCTTACGGAGTTCTTTATTCACAAAATAGTATTCGCTCGCAGTAGATAATGGAACTCGTGAAAACTACAAAATGAATAAAGAAAAAAGCATGTCAGGTGGGCATAAAAGGAGTTCTAAGTTGAAAATAGCAGGTAATTTCAGTAAATACAATAGATTCCAGAAACCAGTACAAATTTGGCATAACAGATAGTAACATATACAAACATACCTCTTTGCACCTTGCATTTTCTCATAACTGTGAAGCCATTCACACTACAACTGCCTTGTTTGCAGAAAAGCAATGTGCTGATCACACTCAGAGTGACCTGACCAGTCCAGCAACCAGAACGACTCTGAACAATGAAGGGCTACTCAGATCACCTGACCAACTACAGGCGTCCGTTTAGTGGTCAAGTAGTCACTAAAAGATGGCAGCACTAAAACTTTAGCAATACAAGTATTTTAATCCTATACAAGCCAGTAGTCACTGT
>OZ012697.1:4630243-4661596 GCA_963942565.1 Maea johnstoni
ACTTGCTATTCGATATTAAAAGACACATAGATCGTAAAAGTCAATTCTGAATAGATGGCGCTGTAAGTCAAAGATGTCGGCCAAGACGTACTCTCTACTCAAAATTCTTTCCCCATTAAATTCGAGTCTTACGGGAGTAGGAACGTAATTAACGGTATGCGGGAACATATTGCAGGGGTCAAACCCTTGTCCAACAGCACAGGCTCCTCTAAAAAGGGAGCCAACCGTCCCCGAAACTCCGTATTAATATATCAGAAGTTACTGAAAAGTGTGATATCTATTTGCATGTTTATTGGCCATATTCTGTGTGAATAGAAAATCATATTTCATTCAATATATACAGAACAGAAAATTAGCAAATACAAGGAATAAAAACACATAAAGGCTGTTTCATTTCACAGTGTTGGGGGGGGGGGGGTACGGGGAGGAGAAACGAAAGTTTTTTGCAGAGGGGGGGAGGGGCCCAATACTGAATTATTTTATCCCATTATATTACATATGATTTCTGGCAGGAGGGGAGGGGTGTCGAATTTTCAATTTAGTTTTCCACCACAAATGGAACGGCCCTAAGAACAAGAGTGTAACAACAAACACCAATTTGGAACATAAATCAGAGGTCTTTAGGCAGGAAGATCATTCTCATTACGCTGGTAATAGACGCCAACATCCTTATAGGAGGCTAGAAATAGTCTTGGCATGAGAGGCGCATGTTAACCAAAAACATGAGAAATTACTGAACCAAAACAAACTTTAACTTAAAATGGTTACTTGCTACCAACGAAACAAATCTACGTTCAGTTGTAAGGTCATCCATGCTCAGAAAACTGGGTAGCAATCGGACGTGCGGTCGTGTATTATACCCGGATTGCCAACGCATTTAGTGCAGGAATTCAATGCCGGCACTGTAGCAAATGCATGTCCCGTGCTGTAGCTGTTCATCTCCTAGGCGAGGTATCATCGATCTTGTACACAGCGTGCAGCTGAATCCAGGCTTCGCCGGCTGCATTTAATTCAATGCACCGGTTTATTGCTGTGCACACAATCAGTCTCGTTAGTGACCCGGTTACATGTGTTGACATGTATCTGAATGCCACTAGCATTTGCCGATGCTATTCTATACGTCTCCAATCTCACTTATTACCCTGGTGTCCATATTCTCAATATTTGACATAATTTGGAACCTCGTCAAATATCTTCGGTACAAATGTACGGTAGAATTATCATTCCTGCTAATGTCAAAATTAAAACCCTGTCGAGATAATATTCCTGTTGCCGGCTTTTTTCTACTTACCGAGTCCAAAGTCACACCATAATAATAATAATAATAATAATAATAATAATAATAATAATAATAATAATAATAATAATGATAATAATAATAATAATAATAATAAAAATGATAATGATGATAATAATAATAATAAAGATGATAATAATAATAGTAACAATAATAATAATAATAATAATAATAATAATAATAATAATAATAAAAATAAAATAATAATAATAATAATAATAATAATAATAATAATAATAATAATAATGATAACAATAATAGAAATGATAATAATAATAATGATAGAAATTCGTCCTTGCAGAAAATCACCATTTCTCTTTAAACACATTCCATTTGTTTTTGAAGACAATGCAAGTCTTTAATTGTGTTTAAAGACAATTGAATTGCCTCTTAAAACACGTATGCCAAAAGGTTCTTACGCAAAAAATACTGCGGTGAAATGCCATTTTATGTTTTCTTGTGCAACCTCGTGTTTAGCAAGGTATATAATATCCATATTATACTTGGGCACTATTGACCCTATCCAAAAGAACTTCCCGTCAAACAGGTCCAAAAGTAATGAACTCATGCAAAGGCGTGGCCTTCAATTGCAAGTAACAATCATAAATATGTACCTACCTGTACCTAATGCACGGTACCTGAAAGTAATGACCGATCATTTACATTGAAGTGAAGATGCTTGATGGTTTTCTTAAAATATATATAAATTCCTGACCAAAAGATTTGGATGTCATGGTATGTGTTTTTCCGTACTTTGCGTGTCGAAATGATGCAACAAAGCTATCCCTTAGAACACTGTGATGTCCCCCACACCCGGCATAAGAAATCAATGAGAAGTGTGAAGCCCTCGCAAAATATTTGAAGAAGCACTGCTTATTGGATACTCACCAATATTTTCCGTGGAAATATTTTCCAAGAAGTTGCTTTTGTCAAACAGAAATCATCATAATATAATGTTTTGGGGTGCTGCAGGGATGAATGGAATACTGAACGTGATAAACACTACAGTGCAGGTATGTATTTTATGTAGCAGTCGACCGTACGTCTGCCAGTGACTGGTTGTACAAACACCCATGGATAACATTTAAAAAGTATGTCAATGACTCACGTAGCTTGCATATCAAAGCTACATGTACAGTTCTGAAGTTAGGGACCTATGATCGCATCCATGCTAAGCTAGCAACTGGCTAGCAATTGGGCGTGCGATCATGTATTAAGTCCGGCCTGCCCAGGCATTTAGTGCAGGAATTAAATACCGGCAATGTAGCAATGTAGCAATCCCCAGGTCAGGACTGAGCCAATAAAGTTCTCCATGAGATCACTGTGATGTCCCCACACACCCAGTCTAAGAAAAAACTGGCATCAGTCGGCATGCAAAGCCCGGAGTATTGAATCGAAAGCGGCCTTATAGTATACAGGTACATGTACACTAGCAAAGACCGCCTGCAAACAAGCAATATTATCCAGTCAAGCCAAAAGATCGCAGCAGCAGACAACCACAGTTCCATATTCCTGCTGCATAGGTGAGTAGGTATGGGTTATACGGATAATTCATCACACGAGACTAGATAGGGATTGTAATCTTAATGCAACAAAATTAATACACACACACCTCTCTCTTTCTCTCTCTATATATCTATACATATATATCATTTTCCCAGTAAACTGTTATACCTCAAGGATCTAACCCAGAGCGAATTTCACTTATGACAGACAGGCCAAGAAAATAAATGACAGTTAACATGATATGTATATATGTATATATATATATATATATATATATATATATATATATATATATATATTATATATATATATATATATATATATATATATATATATATATACATATACATATACATATACTATATATATATATATATATATATATATATATATATATATATATATATATATATATATATATATATATATATATATATATATATATATATATATATGTAAATATTTGTCTCTCTCTCTCTCTCTCTCTCTCTCTCTCTCTCTCTCTATATATATATATATATATATATATATATATATATATATATATATATATATATATATATATATATATATATATATATATTATATATATATATATGTGTGTGTGTGCGTGTTGAGGTGTCTTTTTGAATAGCCCTTATCGTATTTTGTATGCATGCCAGTTGGGTAGGATGAGTAAAACCCTGGACCTCGAGAAAGTGAATGCATCTTCTATGAGGCTGTAGTTATAACATGCATCGTATGACCGTTCTAAAGCAAGTGGCATAGGTTGCATTCATCATACACGTCATGCTACTATTGGTTGTTTGCCATGACAATGCAGAGCATCGTGGATAGTGTTGGTTTTAGCAAAAGACCTGCTAGTGGCCGATGCGCAGAAGAGGACCAATGACAGGGCATGGCAAATTGGATTACACGTAGCCAAGTGACCTTGTTTTTCTTAGAGAGCAGTTTTGATGATGATACTTACTTCAGAAACGTTCGATATTACAATTGGTAAAACCTAGTCACTGCCACTTATTCCGTTCCGTGCAGTCCCAGTACATGTTAAATTAGTCGCCATTTTGTTTGGATCACCATAGCAACAACAGAAGCTCAACCCATTTGCATAATTGATAAGCCGAGGACTAGATCGATGCACAAAGATAAAAGGAACTACACAGAAATTTGGCGCTTTTATATCTAGGGGGACTGGAGTAGATGTTGAGAACATTGGATATCGATCTAGGGGGCACCTAACAGCAAGAACCTCCCGCGGTGCTAGTTAAAACGAGATTCCCTGCTTATCCCACCTTAGATAAATAAAAAAAAACAAGTGGATATGAAACCAGCTGGTTAACCTGAATAGGCTGGCTGCGGCGAATATCCCACAAGTCGTCCTCTGCGCATGTTGGCGCGCAGGTTTTTGAATTTTCTACTATACTCAAGTTCCCCAGAACGTATTTTCTATTTTTCAGCCTTTCATTGTTATTTGACGTCGTATCCTCTTCCCGTGTGCAGCACTTGTTCATATATGTATTGTTGCATCTAGCTCTTTCAGTGGAGGATTTCAGAAAAGCCTTAATGCCAATTCCTGGACAAATATAAATAACACAAGGTCTGAGGCTAAACATTTTCATTTTAGTTCAGCTATACAAATTAAATCATTACTTGTTGAAAACTAAATCTTTACCTCATCATTTATGGAAAAAAAATAATCTCTCCCTGAATAAAAGTATTCTGTCCCTGGAAAATAAAAGATAAATAAATTTTCTGTTTTGGATTTATTCTTATTTTCAAGTGTCTAGAAAATTCATTTTAGAGTGTCTAGACTGCTAGAGCCATAGAGCTTCTGGCAGCCTTTAGCGGCCAATAGACCGCCGTGAAGAGTTCTTCTCACTGACTCAAATTTTCTTTTAAATCTGTCTCAGACAATATGGAAAAAAATAACACGTTTCTGAAAATTTAAAATTTGAAAAATAAGTTATATGTCCGCTGAAAAAGAAAATCTGCCTTAAATTTGGAAAATATAGGCCCCCCACCCCACCTCCCCTCCCCCAGCATATCAAATAGTTGTTGCATTATCCTTCAAAACAAAATTTCAAAATATGCGCGAGTCAGAAAAACTCCTCAACATTAGTACGGTCTTTTTGGTTGCTTCAAAAATGAATGTGTCCTGGAAACAGCGTGAATCGATGATTATGTGTACACGTTGCCATGGTAGTGACCCGCATTGCTGTCGTTATGGATTTTTGTTGATATTGTTATGTTAACCTCATTCCAAGAATAGGAACCCTGTTTTGTTTATTCGATTTGCGCAGGGTTATTGGAAACACGCATTCGAAAATTTCTCAGCTCAAATAACCTCTCTGCACATAGCGGAATATAGAAGTGCATGGATAATTGACATTGATCTTAGATGAATAAAACAAGTGGATATAAAACTAGCCGGTCAACCTAAACAACCAGACTGCGGTGGATAGCCCAACAGTTATGTGTTGCGCATGTTGGTGCGCAGCTTTACCTGTAGTGTATACGATACGAGAACCCTTATTGGTCTTTGTCTCCTAGTTACGTCACACTAAGGCCAGATTCGAGATCCCTGGGATAGCCAGGTCTTCACTTAAGCTCTCGCTACATATCCTTCGGTTTCAGTTTAAAATGATTAAACGATTTATTTATCATCTTGTACATTTGAAATATTTACTTTGATAAGAAGAATCATTACCTATGATCGACGTGAACTATTAAGGCAACACCTTTCATGGAAGTGTTCTTATGGTAATTCCTCACAGTGACCATGTTTTCACGTTACCATGACGACGACCCAGAACCCGTTGCATGCCATGTGGCCCTACTCACGTTCATTATTTGTAGTGAGAAAATAACAGACGGCCTTATCAAGATTATCAAGCAAGACTCAATTCAAGAGGTGAAATTTCGGATTGAGGGTGTAATATTTTGGTATGACACGCGAAGTTTTCATGACCCACCTGGTTCACTTGGTGTGATTATTGCACTCATAATTAGACTCTGCAAAGTCGCCCAAAACACCACTCTTTGCATTTTTTAGAACAAACTTGAGGTCTAATTCTAAATGAGTGCTTCCTAGGAACTTCGATCATCGCCACTTTTTTGTCATATTGCGGCTAAATTGTGCCCACATGTCGCCAGTTGTAAACGGTGTAGAAAGCCGCAGTACCCGGTAAAAACCACCATCTAAAACGAAGTCACTGGCAACTTTCTCTCATGCCCCGACCGGAATTCGAACCCAGGCAGTGTGAGAGACAGCAAGCAGTCAGTGGCATCGTCTTAAACCACACCGCCATCATCCATTATATGCATGTTGTTTACCATTTCAGCACGACACTGAATCTTTAAGATGACGTCATCTGGTGAGGATGAGCTGGTCAACGCCTTTAAAAAGTTCGTCATTGCGGACAAGAAAAGACAAAAATGACCAGCAAAGAACTGACAAAACTTTTCAAGGACTGCCAAATTAAACGGCAAAAACCTGACGTCCAATGCCACCGATATCGCTTTTATGAAAGCAAAGGAAAAGGGAAAGAAGTGAGTATTGTAACATTCCTGTAATAATCTATCCCCGTCTCTTATTTTTTAGCTACAGGACCAACATTAATACCAGCACTAACTGCGAGGGCGGTTCTAGGACAATATCCCCCAGGCAATATCCCCTGGACAAAATCCCCGTACAAAATCGGAAAATCCCCCCGGACAATATCCCCCTCTAGTAAAACATACTCTAACAACCTCTATAACAATGTAAGTGAAAGAATAATTAAGGCGTCATATCCGCAAGCAAACAATTAAAGGGGAAGTACACCAATTTTACATAAGGGTTCTATTTAATTCTGATCATGTATCTAGTCTGTTCCCCACCCACCCCCTACCCAATTGCACCCAGTTCAGAGATAAATGCTACTTTAAAAGCCAGAAACACCCTACTGGAGGCAGCCATGATTATGCTAATGTGCTTAACACCCGGGGGTCTAATCACCAGTGATGACGACAGTGGCGTGCCTCTGCAGGGGAACATCTGGGGTAGACAGTATAGTAGTGCAGTAGTCATTTCTCTACTGATATACAAGGAAGTCTTGAAATAGTTCACTGCATGGCTATAAATTGCACTGACAGTCACAGAAAATGCAAAGGATAAAAAGATTACATTTCATAGAATCTTTTCCCTAAATATCAGTAAACTGGGGGTCAGTTATTGTTTAAACTCTAAGGAATTCAAAGGTTCTGGGGGGGGGGGGGGGGGGGGGGGCTCTGCTAAAATGATTCAAAATTCAGCACCCCCCACCCAAATCAAAGTTCAGAGTTTATGGGGAGGGGGTATGGATAATACAGAATTCAACCCCTGTCCCTTAAAAAAAATCCGTTGCCCCCGCCCCCAACACTTTTGGCAATGCCTTGAAGTCAATTAAAGTCTAAACAGCAATTAAGCACAACTTAAGTAATAAAGTACTCAACTCAAGGCTTGGTCACCAAGTGCCCATTGACTTGCTCATTAAACTCTGACAAATATGGTCAGATCTAGTTTTATTTCAGTAGTAAGTTGATTACCGTTTCTATATCTTAAATCAAAAATAATGAATGGTAACACATATTTAGACTATTAGTAGGAAAAATATTTTACTAGAGGATGATATTGTCCGGGGGCATATTGGAACGGGGGGGAATTTATCCTGGGGGGGGGGGGGGGGGGGTATTGTTCGGGGGGATACTGTCCCAATACTGTGCGGGCAGGCCGGGCATAATACACGACCGCACGCCCGATTGCCTTCCAGTTTCCTGGTCATGGATGACCTCATAACTAATAGTGGAGCAGCAAAGGACCAGATTTTGGGATGGACCCAACCGGCGGTAGACTAAGCGGCATCATACATCAAATGAAAGCTAAGAATCTCAGGATTCAGAAACTGCGTGATGCCGGAACCAAAAAGTTGTACAAGCAGAGATATCGCACCGTTTCCATGGCAACCTTTTTGAAATAGTGAAAACACTGACAAATTACTCTATAATTAAATCCTTATTTGGTGGCCTTCTTACCAATATTCCTTATTCAAATTACTCATGGTAATTAGCGAAGTCCTTGTCTAGTGCAAATAAGTAAAACGAAATGTCTAAGTAGTGTTTGCACTGAGTGACCTCACATTTAGGGTACATATGTAGAAACGGGTAAAAAGATAGTATTTTTGGACTTTAAAGTTTTTATAAAAGGCTTATATGAGCTTGTTCAGGCACACAATATACGTTTTCAGAAAGTAGACACTAGAAGCTTTCATTTGATGTATTATTAGACTCCTGGCACATTTTGGTACTGAAGGTTTGGCTTCATAGATAGTAGCTGTAGTCGGGACTATATACACCAATTTGGTGAGAACTCACCCAATGACTATCTCACTCTAGTTTTCTGGCTTCATAGCATTATTCTTCATTCAAATTACTCTTAACAGTTAACATGGTCCTTGTCTAGTGAAATTAATGAAGACAAATGTTAAAGATGTGTTTGTACTGGGTGACCCCACGTTTAGGGTAAATATGCAGAAATGGCCAAAAATATTGTATTTTTGGAACTTTTTTTGTTTTAATGAAAGGCATATATGAGATTGTGCAGGCAAACAATAGATATCTTCATAAAGTAGACACTATGAGCGTGTATGGGATAATTATTAGACACTTTTCACAATTTTGGATTGTACATATGGGCAATATACACAGCAATTTGGTGAAGTCACCTAACGCTCATCTCATTCTAGTTTTTGTGGCTTTTTAGCATTATTCTTCATTCAAATTACTCTTGACAGTTAATGAGGTAGTTTTCAAGTGAAATTATCTAGAGACAAATGGTAAAGATATGTTAGTACTGAGTGACCCCACGTTTAGGGTAAATATGATGAAACGGGGGAAATGGTGTATTTTTGGAGATTTTGTTATAATGAAAGGCATATATGAGACTGTGCAGGTGAACAATAGCTATCTATAGAAGAAAAACAATATGAGCATTCATTTGATGTGTTATTCTACCCCTTTGAGCACTTTTGTTTTAGAAATATGGCTTCATTCAGTATAGCTCTTAGTAAGAAGTATGTACGACAACTTGGTAAAAACTTACTTAAAACCTCTTTTCCACTCATGTTACTTTGAACAACATTTACCACTGCTACCTGATATACAATAAAACTAATATGAATATCCATTTGAACTGAGTTTTGTAGATAATGCCCTATGGCCTAATACCTGATATCTTATTTTATGTGATGTTTTTGAAGGAAATAAAGGATTATCGACCAATCTAAAAGCTATTTTGTACTAACGTAGGTTGTTGTTGCACATAGTCTTTTAGTCTTGGGGCTGCAACCTCCAACCATAGCTAGTCTCCCTCCGCTCATAACCTATAAGACGAGCTGACAAATAAATTTGGAATTTTGATTATTGTCACCTTTTCTGTAATATTGCAGCTAAGTCATGTTTTGCCAGCTGGTGCGGAAACCACTGTCTAACCCCAAGTCACTGACAACTTTCTTAAATGCCCTGGCCAGGATTTGAGAGATACCTAGCAGTCTTTGGCAATGCCTTAGACCACAAGGCCATCAGGGTAGGCCATCTGACAAATTCATCATGGAGACATCTCAGCAAAAGTCATCCCCAAATATAGCTTAACCTCCCTCCAACCCATAATGCAAGCTAAAAACTAATCCTTGAGAGATTGCATCACAGGTCTCCCACAACCAGGACTACTCCACCCCCTCCCCCCCCCCCCCCCCCCCCCCCCAGCCCATATTACAAGCTGATAAATGTACCACATCCCCTGGACCCTTTTTCCCTCCATTCACATACAAGTAGACAAGTGAGGATTGTCAACCACAAGCATACCTTACCCTCACCCCAGTAGAGGCAGAGAAACAGACAACAACATAGGCCACCTTCAACCATGCTTACCCATCACACCACAGGTCACACCCAACCACACCTACCCAAGCAACCCATATTTATACAAGTGAATCATTTAGTTTAGTTATTGCACAAAGGTCATCCAAACCACTCCTCTAATCCCCTAAGCAACCTCATACATCCAACCTAAAACCCACCCCTCACTTTTGCCCCTCCCACCCCTCAGTACAAGCTGATCGATGGATCATTGGGAGATTGCTACCTGAGTCAACCAAACAATCCCACTACAACCTGCCTCACTCTCCAACCTAGCCCTCTCAGTAGAAGCTGAATAGTGAAATATTGAGAAAACTATGATCCATAGCCGAGGTAATCCAAACATCTTTTCTCTCTTTTCTCCATATCAAATTGCACCATAAGAATTGGTGCTTGAAACAAGCATGTTGGGCAATAAGCGTTATTGGATTCTCTTGATATAAATAACCTTCATCGAATAGGAGAAACATCTTTCTTCTATTTTGACGTTGTTCTTAAGTTAAGCAATCTAGAATTTCAAAAACCCTTTTTTTCTCATGTAGCTGAATCCATTTTTCTAATTGATATTTTCTACATATTTATGAAGTCTGATGGTCCATGGTCCATTTCTATTGAAAGGAGCTCCATTTGATTATACCATACATGTTTCTTCAATTTTTCACCCAAAAACTTTTACTTCGCTGGGAGGGCATATTTGTGATGCCTAAATATATATTTCATATAGGCTAACTAGTCCAATAGAAGCAGCGTAGAGGAAGAACCGAGTCCGAAAAAAGCTACCTGAACCTATCCACGATTGAATTTCTAATCGGAGAGAATTGTCTAGATCTAAGATATCCTTGAACATAATTTATGAATGAAATAAAGCATCAAAAAATATCTTAAGGAGAGTGATGAACTATGCTACAGTTAACAGTGCTCCTCCAAATATGCTTTTAGTAGGAAAACATCAAAACAGCCCTTTTGAGGCGCTGCAGGCCTTGATTAGTTGAACACCTCACCAGCAAGTTGGAAACTTCTAACAGAGCAGTGTCCAGGGTGTTCTTTCAATCAATTTGAATGAACTTCTTTGGACCCCAAAACCAATATCAAATGCAAATAATATTGCTCCTCATAATCTGAAATACAATTAAATAGACATAAAGTGACACCCTATAGATATATCATTAAACTAGACACAAGTTCTCTGTACTATCTATCTAGTTAACAGCATACCTCAGGATAGAGTTGTAGACACCTATGGCATTATGATCCTACCTTTCATAACTGACAAACACTAGGGAAATCAAGGTTTTTTCCGGGATTATTCAAACTTCTCCTGAAGCTATGGGTCAATGAGGGCAAATGTGCTGGCCAACTTTTGGTTGTTCTTTTTATCAAACAAAGGCACCAGTCAGTTTAGACTATCACAGAATTAGATAACATTAGTACACGAAATGAATAAAGCAATCAGGTAATTTTTGTAAAAAGGCCTATTATGACAAGTTCTGAAACTATTATAGGGAGCTTTATTTACACTGCGGAGTATGATATGGTGAATGATACAAACAATGGGATTGGAGGGTCTACTTTCTTGATTGCAGCCATTGGTTGCCTTATTAAAACAAGTATGTCTTTCATTAAGGTCCAAAATATAAAATTAACACCCTTTTCGCATATATACTCTAAACATGGGGTCATTTTGTGCAAACACAACTGAACAATTTTCTTTCACTAAAGAGGGATCTAATTATTTGCCAAGAGTAATTTAAAAGAGAATAAATGCTAGGAAGCCCCATAAGTAGAGTGAGATGGCAATTAGGTACCTTTATGACCAAGTTTTTGTACAAAGCCCTCACTACAGCTATGTACTGAGGTCATATTTACAATCCAAAATTGTGCAAAGGGTCTAATAATAATTAAATGCAAGCTCATAGTGTCTACTTTATGAAGATATCTATTTTTTGCCTGCACAATCTCATATATGCCTTTCATTAAAACAAAAAAAATCCAAAAATACAATGTTTTTGGCCATTTCTGCATATTTACCCTAAACATGGGGTCACCCAGTATAAACACATTTTTAACATGTCTTCACAACCTTCACTAGACAAGGACCTTATGAACTGTCAAGAGTAATTTGAATGAAGAAGAATGCTATGAAGCCAGAAAACTACAGTGAGATAGCAATTGAGTTTTCACCAAATTGGTATATAGTCCCCACCACAGCTACTATGTATGAATCCAAATGTTCAGTATAAAAATGTGCAAGGAGTCTAATAATACATTAAATCAAAGCTTACAATGTCTACTTTCCGAAAATATATGTTGCATGCCTAAACAACTATATATATATGCCTTCTATTAAAACATTAAAGTTTAGGAATACTAAACTTTTAACCGTTTCTACATATGTACCCTAAATGTGAGGTCACTCAGTGCAAACAATACTTAAACTTTTTATTCCACTTTTCCCACTTGACAAGGACGTTACTAATTATCAAGAGTAATTTGAATGAGGAATATTGGTAAAAAGGCCACCAAATAAGAATTTAATTGAAGAGTAATTCTTAGGGTTTTCACTACTTCAAGAGGTTGCCATGGAAATGGTGCAATATCACCGTTTGTACAACTTTTCAGTTCCGGCATCACACAGTTTCTGAATCCTGAGATTTTTATCTTTCATTTGATGTATGATGCCTTTTATTCAAACTGAAAAGTTCCAAAAATACAATGTCTTTGGCCATTTCTGCATATTTACCCTAAACGTGGCCAGGTCACTCAGTACAAGCACATTTTTAACAGTTAACTTCACTAACTTTACTAGACAAGGACCTTATTAACTTTCAACAGTAATCTGAATGAAGAATAATGCTATGTAGCCACTAAACTAGAGTTAGATAGTCATTGGGTGAGTTTTCACCAAATTGGTGTATAAAATCCCCACTACAGCTACTATCTATGAAGCCAAATCGTCAGTAAAAAAATGTGCCAGGAGTCTAATAATACATCAAATGAAAGCTTACAGTGTCTACTTTCTGAAAATATATACTACATGCCTGAACAATTTCATATAAGCCTTTTATGAAAACTTTAAAGTCCAAAAATACTAATTTTTTACCCGTTTCTACATATGTACCCTAAATGTGAGGTCACTTAGTACAAACACTACTGAGACATTTTCTTTGACTTTTTTTCACTAGACAAGGACCTTATAAATTATCAGGAGTAATGTGAATGAGGAATATTGGTAAGAAGGCCACCAAATAAGAATTTAATTGAAGAGTAATTTGTCAGTGTTTTCACTACTTCAAAAAGGTTGCCATGGAAACGGTGCGATATCTCTGCTTGCACAACTTTTTGGTTCCGGCATCACGCAGTTCCTGAATCCTGAGATTCTTAGCTTTCATTTGATGTATGATGCTGCTTAGTCTACCGCCGGTTGGGGTTACTCCTAAAATAAGCCACTTTTTGGGCCTGTGCTGCTACACTATAAATGTAACTTTGATTCGCAAGCTACGTGGATCATTGATGTGCTTGGCTTATTCTTTTGACGTGTTACCAATCGGTGTTTGTACAACCGGGCACTGTCAGATGTCCGGTAGGCTGGTGCAGGAATAAAATGTCGCTACTCCACTGTAGCTTCTACCTGTTTAGATTAGGTGTTTGGGCCCAATTTCATGATAGGTTTCTAAGCATAGTTTACAGCTTAGTTGGCCTTCAGTTAGCTGCCAATTGTTGTTGGCATCTGATTGTTTAACATGCAAGTAACTGAGCATATCCCTGTCAAAAGATGGGTCCAGGAGCCAATCTCACAACATGCTGCTTATTGAGTTGTATGCTAGCAGTTAGTTGGCATTTAAATCCCTAGTTAATATATACTTACAATGTACACTGCCGGCATTTGATTCCTGCTCTAAATACGTGGGCAGCCCGGGCATAGTACACGACCGCACGCCCGACAGCCGCCTTTTTTCCCTCATAATCAGACCAATTGTAGATGTGGAGGCCATCACCGAGCAGAGTGAGAGACCATCTATTAAAGAAACTTCAATAGGCTTGCACACAAGCGACATTTTTTTTGGTCTTTTTCTCCATATATAATTTCACCAATACATTGTCGCACCAAACATGTATTTTGGTTAGGGATATTCCGGAAGGGAGCAACCGGAACGCGCCAATTTTTAGACCAATCATGATATGATTTGTTTTATTCCGTAAAGACCCCCCCCCCCCAAACTGTTATTTTTAATTTTGATTTTTAAAATATAAAATTTGGCAAAAGATGCAAGCAACAATCATCACCAAGAGACCTCGTCAGCACGCAATAAACTTTTTTACCGCCGATACTATGCCTATGCAATCGAAGCTCCAACCAATTACAATTACTCATGTTCATCGTCGTGAATATTCGAAGCAATACTTTATACCATTTGTTGTGTTTTTTCAGTACGATTAACAAGCAACAGTTTGAGGCACTGATAGCAGATAAAGATGTCGTTGGCAAATATATGCAAGATCATGCAAAGCTAGATTCCGAGGATGCCGCCAAAGCCGACATGTTGAAGAAGATCAAAAAGGGCGAACCAGCCATGCACGGCACAACAGTACGTATAATTATTACTTATTATCTATTGTTTGTATTGTATAACATGCTTATTGACTGCACTAGGTGTCCAAGATCACACATATACAAAGTTCTTACATAACATTACATATCAGAAAAAATAAATTCCACAGGAATATTACATTATAACGTATCAAACACATACTTCATCCTCTACTTATTTAAAACATGTGAGAAAGTTGCCGGTGACGTAAGGTTTCGCTCTTAATTAAACCATGCATATCAACTGATTTGTCACTATTTACCATGAAATACCAAAAACATAATATGAGGATTATCACCAATTCATACAATTGATATATGTGTTAATTTTCAACTAAACAATGAACAGAGCACACGTTTGTTAAATATTTGTAAGAGTCAATTAACAAAACTTAGACACTGGTTTAATCAAAATGGTAATTAAATGCTGTATTATACAACGTCTATATCCGACTCGTATACCATTTGAGAATACAATTATTTACACTTTTGACACCCTACCTAACAAAATAGCATATATTTGCTATAAAACTCTACCGAACATGAGGAATATTCATCTACATTTTTGAAACGTACAATACCCCAAAACATCTAACATTTATCTTTAATTTCATATGATATGTAAGGTCAATAATCAATACAATATAATACATTAAAATGTCCATGTATCGAACCTAATAAAACATATGTACGTTTTTATACTTAACAGAAAACATCCAAAACTGGTGGCGTCGCCAAAATGACGGATACTTCTCAATACACTGGAGCTCACAAAGAGCGCTTTGGTGCAGATGGGAAAGGCAAGGGGGCTGAGGGGCGAAAAGACAAAACCAACGACACTGGCTATGTCGGTGCCTACAAAGGAGACGGCACTCATGGCAAGAAAAAATAAATGCAAGAGTTTTACGATATTAACCGGGAAATGCCTAGCTATAGAATGTTGGCGTCTTAGTGTCGTTACTAGTCTCTGTGATATACATGCTGATGGTTTCACTATAATTGTATAAACTCCAAAACAACTTTTTCATTAAATTTTGAATACCTATTAAGGTGTCAATTTGTGAATAAAGAATCATTTTGGAGTAAAAATTAGAAAGAAATGTCACACCATTCCCGCTGAATTGATCTTTTTTCCACATTTATGAAAGCAGAGATGAGGTATAAGTTAGTCAAAGAAATTTACCTTTTAAGTAACCTTAAAACACGATTTCATGAACATATTTTCAAATGCTAAATTTTAATGAATTCAAAACTTTGTCATGTGAATGCACATGTTCGTAGGACATTAAAGTATCAGGTAATCGTAATAGTTGACGCTAATCATTATAAACCTTATTTCCTGTATGTTTGATAACATTTATGAGATGAAACATTCTGTTCTGCCACACCTAGTATTTTGTAGTCTTTAAATGTTGTGTTGCTTATTGTTCAATGGCAGTTATAAGTAGTCCTGAAATAAAGATTTAGACCTACACTGGACCATATGATACTAGGCCAGTGTAAATTCCTTAGGTCAGGCTACCCTTAACTCGTGTTAAGGCAAGATGAATTTTCTGTTATAATTTGTATTTATTAATAATGGTTCCTCATATGTTTAATGTTTATTGTTCTTAGGTTATACTTTTGTATTTGCTGTGATTTTGTACCCAAACAGTACAGTCAATAAACGTAGCGATCATTGTAGTAGGGATTTGGCACATGTAGGTAACTTTTACACACAGTGAGTGGTTTGCTATGCCAAATAACCAAGAACTTTCTTCGAGCAATTTTGACTATTCCTCACATTTCAATACACATTGATAGGCCCCCATTCTATTCTATTCCTACACAAATCGACTGATGGTCTGTCAACGATCAAATCAATCGCGGGTTACTCAAGCGTTGAAATACGGCTCGAAAATCTAATATATGGCTATAGGAAATAAAACAATAGGAAAATGTAGTACACAATATCAAGTGACGTTGCATAAAACCCAAAGTATATATCGTATATCTGGTCGTAAGCATTTGAAACTGTACTGTGTCAATGCTAGGGTCAGGATAGCTTGCAGTATAATATATATATATATATATATATATATATATATATATATATATATATATATATATATATATATATATATATATATATATATATATATATATATATATATATATATATATACATATGTATATATATACATATATATATATATATATATATATATATATATATATATATATATATATATATATATATATATATATATATATATATATATATATATATATATATATATATATATATATATATATATATATACGTTATACGTAGGTCAAGAGTTTGGATTGTAGCCAATCATATTTGTTCGATCTACCAACTACTCCGCTTTTTACAACATGGCAACTCGTTGCATGTTCCCCATTTAGAGTAATACGGTGGACAGTATTCCTGTTGGCATTTTTTTTACTGTAGTACATCTATAATTTATGTGCCCTATATGCGTGCCTCGTAAATAAACACACTAACACTTCAAAAAGTGTATATTGTTTATGTTTTTATTGTATGCATAGGATCTTTCCTATGATGGCTGGAGTATTTTGACCATTCATATTCCGTTTTCATTCTGTCATACTGTATCAAATATAACTTATTTTAGAACCAATCGTGAGCCGGCTTCTTCTATTCTTTTATGGAAGATGCTGGCTCACGATTGGTTATATATTTATATATATATATAAACATATACATATATATATATATATATATATATATATATATATATATATATATATATATATATATATATATATATATATATATATATATGTGTGTGTGTGTGTGTGTGTGTGTGTTTAGGCTTGTATGTATGTATGTATGTATGTATGTATGTATGTATGTATGTATGTATGTATGATATTAACTTTTTTTGATATCTAGACCTCACTGGTAAATATGACAACATATGTTTACACATCTCATTTTAGGTGGCAGCACAAGTAAGTGCCTTTCCCGCTCTACCCGCTCTTACCATACTGACCTATAGATTGGTTTGGTTTGGTTTTTTAGTACATGTATATGAATTGCTTTCGTCTACTTAAATCATATCATCATGAGGTAAAAAACGCGCTACCGAAGAAGAAATTCCCTTATCTTCAAGAATAGTAAATTCCTAATGGGTCGTTTAGTTGTAAAATAGGGATTGGCACCTATAAGATTTTCACGATGCGATACACGATTGATATGTGCTTAACGATGCGATATCATAACAATTTAAGATGCTTCTTAACAATACCGCCTGCCTCTGCGTCACCTAATTTGGTTAAATTCAGCACTGTCCGCGTTTTTTGTTAAAAAATCGCAGTTCGGTATAACAGTTCTCAAACGATATAATACTTTTCCTTTTCGGCATTGGTATTTCAGGTACTATAAGGGATTAGAAGATATACACTTAGTGGTAATCCCCTGAAATACTTTCATACCTAAGTAAATGCATCAGTGATTCTTAAGTTCTATGAGAAAATACAAAAAGGCTCCTTATTCATTCGAGAGGTAACCCAGTTGCCAGTGCCCTGTGTTCAGTTTGACATTAACGAACAAAAATGTGCTGCGCTGCAAAAAAGGTGCACCCCATACACAAATGTTAACCTACACAGTCATGCACTACCCTGATTTGTCTTATTAGTTGGTTAGCCAGTTTTATTTATATGTATGGTATTAAAGGGTACATAATTTCTCATGCACACAAAAATACCCCAGCCCATAAATTGATATCGAAATAGAAAAAACAACAAATAAAACGGTTACTATTCAGATTATTTTCATTGTACCTTGCAAAACGTGCACCCAAATCGTTCCTTGCTATATCACTGTATACAATGGCTGAAAGTTTAAATTCCATACAAAGGAGAATGTTGATAGAAAGAGCATGACTAGCAAGGTTGCTTGACCGATATTTGGTAATTTAAGGGGTTACTGGGTCATTGTTGGGCATTTATTTGACCAGTGAGTGACCTCTAATTCACATTGGGTCAAATGCTGTGTGACTCAACAGTTTTCTTCGTGGCCTAGCCTTGATTTCTAGGGAGTAAGCTGTAATGCTGGTTTAGTGTCATGTCTACCCGTCAGGTGGCAGTTTGGTCGTCTAGCCGCGCATTTTCCAACCAGCCACCGCTCGCAGCTCCCCATGTAGAGTAAAACGTAAACGTAACAACTCAGCTGAATTATATATGTACAGGTGTATGAATGTGTAGCCATGCACATATAGCACGGACTTGGAACTAGTCTAGAGTAGTTCAATGTTTGCTTTGAATGAGTGCCTCTATTCTTCCCTGGGGGTCGATACTAAAGCATGTGGCCCGGTGCTATGTGTGCTCTATATTTACACTATTGCCTCAGACGTTGACCTAGTTTCATCAGACAGTGTTTAAACACACTATGATCTAGTTCTTGGCTATTTCGCGAAGAAGACGCAAGGAATAAAAATGTCCGGAGAGGAAAAGAGCGAAGTTGTTGCAACGGGAGAGGCTACACCGGTACCCCAGGAAACAGAGCGGGGTAGAGGACCACCGAGAGGGTTTCGTGGTCCCCCCTTCGCCCGACCCCCATGGGCCGGACCTTGCGAGCAACACCCTTGGTTTACCAAAGATGAGCTGCGTACCTTCTGGGAATGTCGACGAGAGTCGTTCTGGTACCGCAGTCTCCCTTTATCCCTTGTCTTCATGGGATCTTCCTACCTGGCCGTCTCCAGGGGATACCTTAGAGGGCACAAGAAATACGGCTCGCTGTTTTGGAATATCTTTGCCGGCTTCCTGGGCTACCAGATAGGCAAGGCGTCCTACATGCCTACGTGCTTCAGAAAACTAGAGCAGCTCCCCAACAGCCGAGTGGCCGAGATGATGAAGAAGAGAAAGGAGAACTGGTCAAGCGCTTGCCCAACTTACTTCGGCCGACCGTCCACCAAATTCGAGGAGGAATTCTGCAGTCGGAGAAAAACGCAAGCCGCTGTAGAGCCACCCAAACAGGAATAAGTGATACTATGCCTTACCTTAACGCAATGTCAATGATACATGTACGTGCGTAAATTGCATGTCGACAACTTTTTGATGGGTATTTGATAAACGATATATATATATATATATATATATATATATATATATATATATATATATATATATATATATATATATATATATATATATATATAAAGTGATAAAAGTATGCATATATATATATATATATATATATATATATATATATATATATATATATATATATATATATATATATATATATATATATATATATATATATACTTATTATGATAAAAGTACCGATAATTTGTAAAAACGGGCCAATGACATCAATATATTAGTACAACGATACACGAACCTCACCAATATTCTGACGTCATAAATCAAACTGCCTCGTCAGCGCGCGTTTCATCAGATGCTGCTGATGTTGTTCTGACGTCGATTACGTCATCTTCATGTAAATATACCTTTATGATATCACCAGTGTCTGGAAGCGACTCATAAGCATCTTATCATGGTACAACAGCATCAGATATCACTGCCACGCCGCGACACCAGTGAGAGTATACTGTCCAGGAGTCAACTCTTCAATCTCTACACCCATAGACTGTCCAGATATATCAGAGCCTGTTGTACATATGCACCACCCCCTTGGAATGAGCTCCCTGACACCATCAAGGCTGCTTGTAGCGTGCAGTTTCAAGACACAGCTGAAAACATTGCAATTTCGAAAAGTGTTGATTTGACTATATGGACCATAAACATCTGTCCACTGGCTATTCCTTATACAGCACCTATGAACGAAGTAGTCGAAAGGGTGCTATATCCAATATAAACTATAATTGCTATATCTTTACACATCAAACATGATGAGTTTACATGTGTCTCATCAGATGGCGGTAAAGAGCTATCCCTGAGTATTATTCCAGCGCAGCAAAGCTAGATAAACATGTGCGGCCCCCTTTTGTCCATTGACTGCACTACACATACTCTTTGGCTGGTTGATGATCTGTGAATTTGGAATTTCGATTTTTCGTCACATTTTCTGCCATATTGCGGCTAATCTGTGAGACTAGCCAGTTGTACCGGTGGATGAAACTGGAGTACCCGGCGAAAACCATCCCCTAACCCCAAGTCACTGGCAACCTTCTCACATGCCCTGGCCGGAATACGAACCCAGGTAGTGATGAGACACAGCTAACTGTCAGTGGTAACGCCGTAGACCATATGGCTATCAGGGCAGGCTTCTTGATGATCTGTGAGAAGGTCAACACGTGCTGCCCCCTTTCGTTCACCAAGTACACTATACGTGCGCTTTGGCTGGTTTATGATCTGTGAGAATAAGGTTAACTTACCAGAGGCTAAGAACCTTCATGTAGATATCACATCAATCATGGGCGGTAAACACTCTACAGATCCTTTATCCAACATCAAGGGCAGTGACTGTATAGTGTATACACAGACCTGTCATTGCACATGCTGAAAGACGACACACCGCACTTGACCCATTAGCATCAAGAGCTCGCAAAATGTCCCGATTACAGTAGCGTTTTTGGATGATAACATTTACTGCAAATTATTCTTCTGGTGGATTTGGTAATTTCATCCCTTATATGTTTCAAATATCACTTATATTTCTGAGTTATGTTGAAGCTCTTAGTTGTCCGGCTATGTGTGCCCTCTTGATGCAAAAAGATTGGTTAAACCATATGCGACTGGAGTGCCCACGTCATGTGATATCTTTAAACAAATAGTCCTAAAATAGAGCTATTGAAAAGGAATTCTGAAGACGGGTTGCTTAGTCCAATAATATAAATAATTTCAGTCAAATAGTTCTTAAGAAATTGCTATTTCATCAACATATTTTCAATTGTGTCAAGCCATATGTACATTCCAGGCATGTATGGGTTAAGGAAACGCGGGCATAGGTGTTCTCGTATTCCTTGCTAGGCCATAAGACAAGTTTCTTATCGCTCTATACAAGTTTCTTTACTCAGTGTGCTATTTTGACATCGCAGCTAACCTACAGTCTACTCCATCTTGATCGTACGTGTTAGATTTAACCCATTCATGCCTATAGCAGCCAAAACAGCCTGACATTTTTGGTGATATCTCTCGAACAAAATTAATGGTTGCATTATATTTGAAGGAGAATTGTTCATTAGAATATCATTCATAATTCTCCTTCTTAAAATTTGTAAATCATTGCTTCATTCCAAAGTAATTTTCAAAAATAAAGCAGATCTTGACGATGACTTGTCAAGTAGATCTCCAGGCATGAATGGATTAAGAAGTGAACATTAAAAACGAAATTTTCAATAAAGTGAACGCGGGAACATTTTATAAGAGAGAATTAATTGCAAGAACGCGATTTCCCTGCACTTAAAAAAGCATTGCATGCATAAAAAGGGTCAAACTGATAAAATCTTTACATTTTTCCTATAAGCGGGTATTTATTAATTATTCGCAAATATGACCTTTATGACTTTTGGACTTGAAGAATTGGTTGCACATATTTCAAGCCTTCCCCCATCGGTAATACGAAGTTACTATACACGTTATCAAAATGAGTGTCGAAGTTGTTATATATCAAATTATGTCCACGGCTCTGTGCTAATGTAATATATGTAAACTCTTCAATTAAACTGGCAATATATCAAATGAATTTCCAGAGTTGTTAAAGTATATGTTGCACAGTTAGGTCATTAGCCTTTACATATCAAGACCAACTATCCATGAAGTATTCAGGTTAGATCATAATATAGGTCTAATAGTAATAGTAATAGTAATGACACAATACAACGTACGTTTCTCATCTTTTAGTAAACGACTAATTATACATGCGTATTTCTTCCGTCTGAGCTTCCGTCTGTAATTACGACGAATAACTCTCTTGTGGTCACAGTAAGGTGTTCAACAAAAGAGAGCTTTTCGATGAAAAAAAAGGTTTAAACAAATACTTCATGCTTTCAAGATGAAAGCTACTGAATAGGTCAAATTCAAAACCTTCATTGAGCGTGTCATTTTTCAAAAGGGGCCAATAATGCATGCTACTAATACGATTATGAGTATAGAAGTGTTTTAAAAAAATGTTTTCTAGAGTTTGAAGAATCATCCCAACTTTGGGTGAGGAAATCATAACCATATAACTGAGTCAGAAATGGTGGATGTGTTGAAGATATTTTGACTACTGTACTATGATGCTACAATCTACATATACGATTCTAGTGCAGTGTGAGTAAGATTATTAAGCATATACTGATATAATGAGCATGTACCTATAAGCTCAGAATGTCCATGAGTGTAGATGGCCTAAAACATTTATAATACATTTATCTTAGAAATGACATCATCACTTAAGACAAATTTGTTTTGGTAAAGATACATTAATGATAGATATGACGAAACATTTCTTATCTTCAGTGTCTACTTATTTAGTCGAGTGTTATATCAAATAAGACAAATTTTATTCGTTGTCTTATGGATCACAATAATGAATACTTCGACAAAGTGAATAACAATACGATTGCTGAATTGGGAACTTTATGGTGTTGTTTTTGGGCCACGACTTCGCTGAGAAAAAAGATAAAATATTCTTGTAATGATAATTCCATTTAAATCAAATTATATTTGTTGACGTAATCTACAGCATGTAAATTTGACATTTCACAATTCAGAGAAAAAAAATCTTTCTATCTTTTTGAATTGAAAGTTTTCCTGACGGCAAATAAAACGCGAAATAATGAATTAGATTGGTTTGGCCTTACTAGTACTCTCTCATACCTTAGGTATATTGTAAACCGATGTACCTCTGGGGGGAAGAGTGCTATTTAAGTTTGTTGGGACGGATGAACAGGGTATTCATAACTAACTAGGTCAAGGCAAACGCAATGCTACTTATAGAATGCGCAGGCTTTGTGCATTTTGTCTAGTTTGAAGAGCTTCATTACCTATGGGTATATATGTCATGGAAATATATTCACCATCACTTTTCAAAAGTGAACGACTATGCATGCATGTATGTATGTGTGTGGAATACTGCTGTACTTAAGCATAATGCATATGAAGCATTATGATCGGTTATTATAAGTATGTTATCTTTCATGATCAGACTATATTGGGATATAATTCTATAAGGTGTGATTTTATTATCTTTGAGGTTTTTGAAATAAAGCATCACCACTAAAAGTTGCTAATCCTTCCGAGATACTGAACTGAAGAAAATGTTAACATCTTTGCATCTTGTATTCTGTACGAACTCGTCTCGTGAAAGATGCATCTCAAGAAAAATCTTCAATGGCCTTTGTTTACATCACAACTGGATAGTTCCAAAAAAGTCGCTAGGTGGTGTGGAAGTCAGCCACTTGCCCACTAGCACGAAATGGGCACCCCACTAGCACAAATCATTATTAATGTGCTAAAATGCTAGAATTGGACACCCATGTGATCACAAATAGTTTAACATGTGATTCCTTTTTATTATGTATGTGAACTATTTTTTAAAATACTGTAGAATAGGAAATTAATCCGAGTGGTTTATTCTGCGGAATCTTTACGAGTGGGGTAATTTCGTTATAATGAAAGTCGCATGTATAATTCCTGTCATCAGAATATTAACCTTCAGTATTGGCTTTTCGGAATGAAAAATCGCGGAAAAATCCAAAATCACAAATTCGGTTAATTTGCACCTCGGATTAATGTCCTTTTCTACTGTAACCAAAGTCAAATTCCTAGTATTACAGTGTTAATGCTAAAACGGTATCTGCATTGCACTTTATTACAAAGCGTAATTTTCACTTACATTCAAAGAATTTCGCTGACAACTACATGTATTGTAGTTTCTACTTAAACATATACCAGAAAAGCTATCCCTTCAAATAGGTACAGGCGGACACCACGATCTACATTACGTATACACTATGAGAACATTGCTGTATTTGATTTCGTAAGACTTTATAGGTAACACTGACCACCTACCTAGTATTTCATCAGCATTGTCATCACATCATTGTCCTTCTCATTGCTCAGCAGTTGACCAA
The DNA here is from genome assembly GCA_963942565.1 of Maea johnstoni. Classification (NCBI taxonomy): domain Eukaryota; kingdom Metazoa; phylum Annelida; class Polychaeta; order Spionida; family Magelonidae; genus Maea; species Maea johnstoni. The sequence continues at coordinate 4,654,620 of OZ012697.1, forward strand.
TTACAGCCTGGTTACTTCGTAACTCGCCTTGTTGTGTTTTACTGATAAATGTGTAAAGTACAAGCATTCAAAGCTCAATGAATGAGAGTCAGTCGATATCAACAACTTACAAACTTACAGCGACACCTTTCGGAGGGCGAAAAAGTCAAATAATTAGTGTGATGGTAGACTCTTTATCCGCGCAGTCCTCAGAAAGGAGGTCAAGGAAACTTATGATCTTGTAATCCCCTAACTAGGGTAAGGGCTAGAATTATGCTTAGGAATCAGGTCCAGGGTTAGGGTTAGGGTTACCCAGCCCTAAGACTAGCCCTAACCTTAACCCTAACCCTAACCCTGGTTAGGGGATTCCAAGAGCATACGTCTACCTAGTGGCGTGGTCCTTGATGCGTATTTCTCAGAAACACGCTGATTCCGTTCACACCAACTAACACCATGTAGTGATTATATGGAAGGGGACGGTGTTTTGGAGTGTGTGATAAATACATATTTTTTCCTAAATAAAACCCATATTTTTTCAGCATTACGCGAACCGAATCTTTTATATGCTTTAATTCGTCTTGAAATTATAAGGTATACTTTAAAGGGGTCATAGATCAATAGAGTCAGAGATGTTAAGTTTGTGTCAGTGAATGAACAGTAAAATTGCAAGGGGAAAGTGATATTACCTTCATTTCCAGTCTAAATTTGGAACTGTAGTCTGTTGGAATGTATGGATTAAAAGCTTTACTCTTTTAGGGATAGAGACATATGACAGTCATTTTTCTGCAGTTTATAATGTCTGCAAGGACGACATTTGATGATTAACAAAGAGGTGTTCTGATATAAAACGCAACACGATCGCAACCAATTGTAAATATTGCAGTTAGTTTTATTATCTGGCTGAAAACAAGCTAATATCTTCAAAATAGTTTTCCAGATGACTTCAGAATTTTCGTCAAAATATTTCCCATTTTTCCAAGCTAGCAGTCATCATATGAAATGGAGTAAAAGAAAACCCCGTTTTACCCTTATTTTTTCAAATTGAACGGCGAACAAATTATTTGAATCAAATATCAATTTAAGTCATTTTAATCTTTATTCAACCCACATCTAACCTGTTTTCTAGCAGGTTCGATTTCAATTCCGCACTGTACCTAAGGGCTGGTTAGAGGGAAGGCCTTATGCCCTAAGGCTGAAGTAACTTTTTGCAGTTTATGACAAAAAACGCTATACCCTGCGGCTATGCGGGATCTCATAAGGTCGAAATGCACTTCTATTAAATCCTCATTTCAATTAGTATATTTATTTAGACAAGTTACTTTGATCTTGCATTTGAGAATATAATGTTCCATCAAACTAAAGTTTTGTTCGTAGGTATCCTCATATCAGTCTCTAAATTTTACAAAAAAATAAGTCCTTTACGTCGCTACAAATGTACGTCTTTTTATGATAACAAGTCGATTCTGAACGACATCAATAGGTAAATAATTCCAAGGAACGGCGCAGATATATCCTGCAACAGCCGAGTTGTTGCCAAGTAAGATCCCCGTATAAATCCTTTATTGGTATCATAATCATCATAGCTAGCAACAAAAGAAACTATACACATGTGATTCCTTTCAATTGAAAGTTTTTTTATATTTAAATGAAACCATTTGACTACCTGAGTCAATAAACAATATGCCATTATGTACACATGAATACCCCCTCAAAACCTTGTCGTTTTACCACCCACCCCTACATTGCTATATTAACTGTCACTGCATTCCATTGTCTATACAATACAACTGGAGGGAGCATAAACGGAGCAGCTCAGCAGCCATTTCTGGAACTACAGTACAGACTTTTAATTCCTGCACCATTCTGCCGTACGTCTGACAGCGCCTGGTTCAGTGCAAGCACCCATGGATGATATGTCAAAACAATAAGTAAAGCAAGCGAATGACCAACGAAGCTTGCGAATCAAAGTTACGTTCAGTTGTGATGTCATCCATGCATTCAGGCCCAGGAATCTGGGTGGCAATCGGGCGTGCGGTCGTGTATTATGCCCGATACGGGCTGTCCACGCGTTTAATGCAGAAATCAAATATCGGCACTGTAGTCAACCCTTTATTGGTCCAAACAGGCCGGAATTTTTTTTAGATTGTTCTCTGATAAAGTTGCCTCTTGTTGAACGTATCTGATGATAAATCATCAATCATCGACTCTCTAGCAACTTTATTTTAAACGATTCGTACTAAATGACTTATTTCAATGTTATGTTCGAAAGTGAACTGGCTACCACGTGATGGTTTTTAGAATTTATAGAACAGTTTTTAGAACATTGTTTTTTAGAATTTATCTTGGTAAAACTCTCATGGACATATATCCAATATATACGTGGTAAAATTAAGAAGGGTATTTTGCAAGAATAATGGAATTATGTGCTATAAAAGTTTACGTACATTAATGGTAATCAATTTTTTGTCTCGAAAATGCTAGTTTCTTAAATCAACCTGTTCTCTTTTTCCCTCTGTGATGATACATAATCTTAGAAAATATAACCTTACCAAGCACACAGGGGCACCATTGGGATAACGGAGTAAAAGACGTTTAAAATAAGTCTGTGAAACACTGACCTGCTCGACTTTTGCCTTTGGGCATGCTCTCATATCTATCCTACTTCCTGCTTTACTCGACCCACACACTCATTCACATGAACTCTACCAGACGCCTGAACAAAACCAAATACATCACACCAACCACATTGCTTATATATATATATATATATATATATATATATATATATATATATATATATATATATATATATATATATATATATATATATATATATATATATATATATATATATATATATATATATATATATATATATATATATATATATATATGTATGTATGTATGTATGTATGTATGTATGTATGTATGTATGTATGTATGTATGTATGTATGTATGTATGTATGTATGTATGTATGTATGTATGTATATATATATATATATATATATATATATATATATGTATATATATATATATATATATATATATATATATATATATATATATATATATATATATATATATATATATATATATATATATATATATATATATATGTGTGTGCACACATCTTTGTGTCAACGTACCTACATACATACCTATTGTGTCAACTTACGTACATACATACATACATACATACATACATATATACACATACATACATACATGATAGTGTCAAAGCACAAAGTGGCCTTGACTGTCTTAGTAGTTGATTATTGTGCCTGTCATTGGCTGGTATAATTAACACTCGTGCCATTGATGGTGGACCTATAACCTGCCGTGTATTCTATACGCGTACCTTTACATTCAATAAGTAAGAAGCATGCCCTTAAGACTATCGATACATACTTATTTCTTTCAAAGGATTCTTAAGACGACCCTAAAATAATATGTAAACACTTTCTAAATATCTAACCATAGCAACGTTGTGTTTACCCTTTTAGTTTGTTAGTCCATAGATTGAAACGTTGATCTTATGTAACATATTGCTTACTTACGTATCGAAACAAGGGTAAAAACTCCACGGCTTAAAAACATATTGATTGTAACTAGGCCTGGTTGTTAAATGTAGATACTCCATAATAATATTCAACATTTACAATATGAATATTGGTCCTTGCAATTGATGACGAATATGGCCCATGTGGAATAAAGTATAATTTTACAAATAAAAGCAGTTGACATTTCAAATGGAACTGCAGTGAACAATGAGACATTTTTAGATAAATGGAGCTCTTGCCTGAGAAACTCAAAGAAAAATCTCGTAAAAGACTACCAAAAACTGAAAAGAAGAATGAAAGAGTTGAACAATGCCATACATACATGATTGATTTTGGAGCACTTAAAATATATTGTGTAAAGGACTGATGTAGAAGGACACTGATGTGCAGTCAGTAAAGATACATACATACATACATACATACATACATATAAAGGTAAATCATCCTACACTTGTATTTCTAAACACGACCATGTGAGATAACAAATAAATATGTATTGTACATGTGCACTAATTTGTACTAAAATGTAACCCAACATATATTCCTGTGCGTTGATGGCAAAATTGGCGGACTACTCATAAGCAATATATACGCAATTTCTTTTATTGATAACAGGAAGGAAATTAGACATTATTGTTTCAATGAAGCACAGACAAAGAGTGGTTGGTCTTGCTAATATTTATTTCATCCCTAAAACATACCTGTTCCCTTGCACTTTGGAGATCTCATTGTATATATACTTACTTTTGATTAATTGATGATCCTCATCTCAGTCTTATTTACAGATCAGTATATCACTTTCTTATGAGTTTTCTTTTCACTTTGCTTCTTTTCCTTCATTCGTCTGTTCTGAAACCAAATTTTCACCTGTCTTTCAGTTAGACTGAGTTTTTTGCGATAGTTCCCAGCGTTTTGGTTTAGTAATATATGTATTTGATATATATTCCTTCTCCAATTCAGCTATCTGTTGTTTAGTGTACGGTTTTCGTTTTTTCCTCATATGGAGAATTGGTATCCCCGCTGTTTGCTTCGAAACATCTGACGCACCTGAAATAAATTTAAACATTAGTTTACATTAGATGAAATAAAAGTGGATAATGTTAAAGCATATTCATGGTAGTATTTGCCAAAAAGGCACGTTTCAAGTTATGTTCAAAAATAGAATAATGCATTTAGGACGAATGATAAGAAATATCTCCATTTTCGTTGTATATTTCCTTTGTTAGCCATGTAAGCCATTTTAGGTACAACTTCTTCAGTCAAACCTTTTTTAAAGAAATCATGTCTTCATTATGGGGTTCTAAGTTGAGTTCATCAAATAGTTTGGATTCTAAATCTTATTACTTCAAAAAGTAAGAAATCACACTAACATGACATTTTGTTATAAAGTCTTGCCTTGAAATATATCTTAAGTCAGGGTCTAAGAAATCTCTTTTATGTCTGACGCCGTTTTCAAACATTGCTTTACACATGCAGTATGAACATTGCCATTGTACAAAATTGATTCTGTAGTTTGCTTGTGTATATAAACGCATATACATGTGGATACACTTTGAGATTAGCAAGCTCTTTATAACAGTGATCCTACCAAACAAAGTTGAACTTTTGTGAGTCTAACTCTTAATCAGTTGTTTAATTTCTTTATTTCTACTATCAATTTCTACTTTATTATTGTACTACACAAGGCAATTTATCATCATATGACTGCATTACATTCAGTGTCATCGAACCATGTATGTAAATGGTGTAATTTCAAATATACTGCTTTTTGAGAAATGCTAATACCATAATCATAGACATCATGAACACAACAGAATGTGTGGTACCATTTCAAATGAATACCTTGATCTCTCAAATGTTCAACTGAATTGTAGCCTATTTTTGTAGAAATGTTGCTATAAAGTCTTGCCTTAAAATAAATCTTAGGTCAGGGTCTAAGAAATTTCATTTATGTCTGACGCCGTTTTCAAACATTGCTTTGCATATGCAGTATGGGCATTGTCATTGTATAAAACTAATTTGGTAATTTGCTTGTGTATACACACGCATATAAATGTTGATACACTTTGAGATTAGCAAGCTCTTTATCACAGTGATCCTACCAAACAAAGTTGAACTTCTGTGAGTCTAAATCTTAATAAGTTGTTTACGTTTAATTTCTTTAGTTCTGCTTTTGACATTCAATCGTGTTATATTTGAGATGTCCAGGACACCATAAGTCACCTAATAATAGGAATTCATGTCTTATTACCGTGTACGACATGATTAGATGTTTTGATTGGGGAAATTCGTAACAGACCTATGTACGTGAAGTCTTTCTAAGCAGTTTGGCAGTGTGCCAATAGATCACCATTGACAGCACATGGATATGAATAACACCCACACACACACACACGCCGCAAAATGTATGTATATATACATATATATATATATATATATATATATATATATATATATATATATATATATATATATATATATATATATATATATATATATATATATATATATATATCTGTATACATATATATGTACTTATCTATCTATCTAACTATCTTTCTATCTATCTATCTATAAAATATTTTAATATGAATAAAAATATATATACATATATATATATATATTTGTTTTTCTAAAAAGGGGGTAAGAATTGTATCTTTGCACCATTTGTTAATCGATTCTCAAGTTGAACATATTCAGGGCTTACATCTACCTTATATTTTGAAAAATGAGGTTATGTTAGATTATAGTGTAAAAAACTAATAGATTATTTGTTTAACAAAGCGTATATCTGGGAGTAAGTGCAGTTTTGTTCAGTGTAGGTATTAGCAGATACCTAAACTTCAGTGAACAAATGTGAATGATATTTTCTTGACCGTTACTGAATACATTTAAAAGACTAGCTATAAAGCATGAGTGTTGTCCAATTTGAATTACAGCTACTCCATAAATAAATGAATGAAACTTAAACGAATATACTGGTTGGCCCTTAATTGCATGGAAATAGTAACGGTGGCCAACGGTGTGAGTCTTGATGAGATAAAATATCATTGTGTGGGGTCCAACAATCGGTGCCTTCCTGCCGCCCCTTAGTTTTACTGGAATAGTCCTAAATGAATAAACATATGTTGCATGTGTAAATGTGTCGATAGTGAGGCTTTTCATCATTGTTTATTCAGTTCATTATATGATAAATGTATACATGTATCAGTGTATGGCCAGCTGTTTCAGATACACTTCATTAATATCCTTATCATTAGCATACACATGATATTTTATCAATTGCAGCATTTTGTATAATAAAAGATGAACTCTACTGACTTTTCCTGCTACCTACCATTCATATTCAAAGGATACTCTACATATGTATCATAGTAGATAAAAAAAGTACAAATTACACAATGAATATTTAGGAAATTGCAACCACCCTCTAAAT